>AP027112.1:17586537-18107109 GCA_028142955.1 Pinctada fucata | reverse complement strand
TGCCATCAAATTCAATGAGTATGACATCACTTCATAATTTGTATAGTTTTTTGCATACATCATATTTATGCCGAAAATATGAAAATGTCTCAAAATTTTTATGATGAAAACCAAATTGAATAAATCTGTTTGAAGCAATATTTTGAATTGCATTTTGAATACAAATTTGCTTTATCTTTTTTAGGAATTCAATATGTTCTACGTGGAGTGGAAAGAATCGTGAACCAAAAAGGCCTTTCAATATATTTGGTATCAAAAGGAAATATTCAAATGTACAACTGCTACATACAGTCTAAGATTGACATATGGATACCTGCAAACATTATGTGGTTCAAGGAGATGTGGTGTGTATCTTACAGTATTATAATTGAAATCTTGTATTAAGACTTTCAACAACTTTTTGATACATTTGGAACAATTTTTAAAATTCAATTAACAAATGTGAAAGTTAGAATGTTAGAAAAAAATCCTTACAACAGCATTTTACAGACAATTTATTGATTAATACATGATATGCAGTATTAGAAAGATCTTAATACGACTTCAGACTGGTAATATGGTCTTACAATATATACATTGTTTTGATTTTGGTTTCAATTCCTGTCTGGAGCCAATAAATATTATATATTCTAAAATATGCTGTCATTTAAAGCAGAGTTGCCTTGCTCTTATTATTAATTATTACAACTTCAAAATGATTTATAAGTTTTGTGTAATTTTGCAATAAGGGCAATCATTCATGAAGATAAAAATATTCATACATTCAATATAAATTATAAAGCAATCAATATCCATTGATAAATTGATGATGAATTTATAACAATTCGACAGTGGGCTTACATATCGTCATATTTATATATAAATGCATATATATGTTTAATACTTTTGTTATTAGGGACTTATGATATTTTTTCCCTTTGCAGTTGATTCCTGTACAGCATTCCTGTGTATTTCTGAGGATGAATGAACAGCTATGGTTGTTGAATGGACTTCTCTCGAATACCTAACGTACATTCAGTATGTGATTTATTCACATAAATTACATTATAAGTGATTAGAAGTTTAAAACTTTAAAATTTTTCCCCTTATACTTCAGAGAGAAGTGGTGATATAGAAATTAAATTCTAACATGACTTGAGATTTTCTCCCTTTATGTACCATAGAACTCGCCTGATGTAAAATCTCCAACAAACTTCCAGTTCGCTAAGCTCCACCCATGCACGTGCACGTGCTATAGAGCCTGTGGAGAACAATATAAGAATAGAAATAACAACTAGATAGCTGTGATTTGTTGTCCAGTAATTCCATGAGTCGCATGAACCAATCAAATTATCACCTCGCTGCAAGGTGATAATTTGATTGGTTCATGCAACGAGGGGAATTACTGGACAACAGACCACGGCTAGCTAGTTGTTATTTCTTAAATATTATACACAAACATTTTCTTAGCAACCTAGCATTTTAGTGAAAATATTGTTTGTACATGTTGTATGTAGTTTAGATGGAAATAGATTCAGACTCATGCATTTAACTAGGTAAATAGGTAAATGTTGATAAAGTCTACTGTGAAATGATTTTAATAATTGTTACATGTATATATCTAAAATGAAGGAGATCAATTTGTATATAATATAGCTTGAAATAAAATGTCACAAAAAGAAAGGAGAAATGTAAACTTTTCTTAAAATTTGACATTTGCTTACAAATTTCATCAATGTTTCAGTTTTTTCCTGAGTGACGAAGAATGGTTGCACATTCAGCTTTACTACAGATATTTCCAGATGAAAAATAGAGTATGAGTAAGTATAAAGCAAAGTAATCAACAGCTTGTGTCTAAATTGTGATTTGCTTTTTTGTTTTTTTATTTTTTTTTTGGGGGGGGGGGGGGGTTGATCATGAGTATATACATATATATACGTACAGTGTGTTTGCATTTTAATGAAAAAATGGAATGTGATAAATAAAAAGAGCTCATCTTTTTTTATTGTTTTTTTTTTGTACAATGAATGTTTCCTGAAAACAGTAATAGAAAATTCACATTGTCACTATATATTACATTTTATATTTGCTTGGGAAAAAATTGAATGTTAAATAAAGTGAGTTTCCTTGAAATAGTACCTTCTATACAGTACATAATGAAACATTTGTTCAGATTACTGATTCATTTCAACTTGGTGATTTTTATTAAGGACCCCCCCCCCCCCTTCATCTTCTCTTTTATTTGAATATCATTATTATTCATTTTAGTATATACATGTAAACTTTTATGCTAGTCTCGTTATCAATATACATGTACAATGTCAGGTAACTATGATTTAACTGTTGGATCATAAATTCAAATAAATTGTTGGCACTGCAAGGACACCATACTTTTTACAACATGAAAGTAGTCCCCAATATGGCCGACATTTTAAGATTTTTATATCAATAATTTCAGGCCAGATTATAACAATTTGTTTGAATATATTAAAAACTCACATCTAGCTTGCACTAGACCTAACTTTAACCATCAATAATTCTGCATTGTTTAGGTGAAAGCTGTTATCTTAACCTTGCTGAACTGTGTGAAATGGAAGGAGTGAAAAAAATGACATTACTCCAAGCCAAGACCCTGTGGAGAGAAGTTGATACCATGATTGTGTGCAGCTTTTCATGACAATCAATTTGATGTATAACATTGTATATGTATCTTGAAAATAAGCGAAAAAATCTGATTAAATCTGCAAGTCCAAATTTGTGTTTAGCGTTACCTTAACATACCTTCTAATTCTTCTTTCCTGAATCTTTCTAGTTCTTTATTAAGATTAGATAGTCTAGTCATTGATGTTTCATCTGCATTATTATCAATAATATGTTTTAACTCCAATATTTCTTTTTCTACTCGTTCTCTTTCTCCTGATTTATTTCTCTTTTTCATCGCACAAAAGGGCAAAGTCTTTCTACGTATATTTAGTAAAAGCATTTCAAGAAAAAGGTTATCATCTATTACAAACTTAATACTGTCATTAGAAATTTCAGAGACCTTTTCCTTTATAATTGGTAGTGGAACATATTCTTGTTTTGTTTCTAAAATACAATCCTTCACTAGCTTAACATATTCAGTATCTTTCAATAAGGAATTATTAAATCGCCAAAAACCAGGACCTTTATCAAAGTTTGAGATTTTAATGTCAATTTCAATATATGAATGATCTGTTCTGTATCCAGGTAATATTTTAACTGAATTAACTAAGGACATGAGTTCTTCTGATACTAAGAAAAAATCTAGTCTAGCCTGTTTGATTGGGTTGGTACGGTGCCATGTATATTCTCGTTTTTCTGGGAAAAAAATTCTCCAAGGATCTACCAAATTAAAGTCATTGATTAATTTTTCAACTGTAGCTCTACTTTTGGGGTAATTATGGGTGACATAATTATAACAGTCCATTTGAAAATCGCGAGTAAGATTCCAATCACCACAGATTATTACAAATTCATTACAAAATTCATCAATTATTTCACTCAATTTATCAAAAAATATATGATCATCATTATTTGGTCCGTAAATATTGATTAATGTTATTGTTATGTTATTATTCATTTGTATTTCAGTTGCCAGGAGATTACCCTTGTTATCTTTTTTTGTTCTGTGAAGTTTAAAATCAAAATTATTATTAAAAAGAGTGAGCACTCCACGCGAGTCACTTTTTCCCTGAGAAAGAACATGGTCATAACCCCACTGCATATGTATAACTGTATTGTCTGATTCTAGCAAATGTGTATCTTGAAGACAAATTATTGATGATTTTTTTTCTCTTAAAAAATTGAAAACATCTTTTCTTTTCAATGAATCTCTTATACCTCGACAATTGAGAGACGAAATTTTAATAGAACCCATAGTAATGAGATGATAAATTGTTCTTTATATACATGTAACTGAAACATAAGTATTTAGTATGAGAAAAAAATTGGGTCTTAACACATATAGCTGAACACATGCATACACACACTCTTACACACACAAAAACATGAAGAAACATTTAAATGAATAGTAATAGATTCAAGTAATGTTACTATAATTCACCTCTGATAAAGACAAACTCCGTTAATTTGGCTGCAATGTTTATATCGGAACAATTTCATCGTGTACCCTGCTGAGGGTCAGAGACAACCAAATACAGGAAATTTCATTGGTTGAAAAACCTGTAGGGTGAGGGGACCTGTTACTTAAAATGTAAGGAGGGCTGTGATTGGTTGATACTTATAGTAACTAGGGTAAACGATATATGAAAAGTTAGATAAATGTTTCAACTTTTGAAAAATGTCTATATTATTAATGAAAAAATGTTTCATGTATGTTTAAGGGCTAAGAAACAAGGTATAGGTGAATTTGGAAAATTAACATTTTATTCAGTGCGAAACTGAGGTACCCTCTAAACCAGGGTAAATAGCGAAAAAAAGAGCAGGTCAACCTACCATTTTGAGTTTAAAATTTGATAGAACTAAGTTCAACTGACAAATTGATATATAGTTTACATGGCCAGCAATGTCAGGTATGTTACTGTGTGCTATAATGTTAACATTGTCGCCTATGGGAATTTATTTGGTTGTCTCTGACCTAGAGGGAGAGGGTGAAAATTCAAGACTTTTGCATATTACCATGGTGCCACGTGCAGTAAGTTTCCCGCACACATTTATTCTAGAAATCATGTCTAGGGAAGCATTTTGGCAGAGAGTTAAGCTCAGTTTTCAGAAAAAATCTGTAGTTTCGGGTGGGGAGGGGGGGTGTATTTTATGGACCGGTGCTGTGGATAAGCATGGATATGGGAGAAAGTCAATTGTGTGGCCTGATGGTAGAAAGTCAGAGGTGGGGGTCCACAGACTTGCATTTATGGCTAAACAAGACCTGATGTGGGATGAAATTCCCACAAATGATGGAAGTGGGCATCCTATGGATGTCAGTCACTTGTGCCATAACAAATTATGTATAAACACAGAGCACTTAACTTTAGAGCGAAGGGAGGTAAACAATGATAGGGTGCACTGTGTTCATCTAGGCCGGTGTAGCGGATGGCATGACCCTCACTGTTTATTCTTTGGTTGACTCCGGGTATGGTATGAATGGTCTGTCCGTATACTCTTCTTAAGTTTAGTGTGACTTCTTCGCAGTCGGTAGCCGGCTTCGAGGAGTTGCGCCTTGCGGTAATGCATCTCTTCCTTATGCTCCCTGTACATATCGAACAGTTTACGTCTACGTATGCACCTCTTTAGTTTACTTGCAGGATTTTGGTTGTACTTCTTATGATATACATTAAGTTCTTGTTCTTTTTTCAGAGATTTGGCCACTTTACTACCAGAAGGGACAGGACAGCCCTCTGCACTCAGAAGTTTGGTCATGGACTCACCAGGTCCACAATTCAGGTTGTGTACAGCACTTTGGGATCTGCCATCAAAGTTCCTTGGGTAAGTTACATTAGTGGGTACTGACCTCCTTATTACTCTGTTTGTGGCCTCTACTTTCTGACTGTTGGAGTTTAGAACTGTCTTTTCAATCCGAGACTCACAGATGCGATATTTAATACACTCGCTTAGAGCCTTGTACGTCGCGTCGTTCCTCTTAATACAAAAGTCCGCAAGCAGGTAAACACTTTTAGTTATCCAGTTCTTAGAATTTAAAGAGTCACACACCTTAGAATGTAGGACACAAAGTCCATGGTCACCACAGTAACAGTTAATGATAGTCTCAATCAATATTGGCAATTGACTGAAAATCTTAGTCGAAGTCTTCGGTAGGGCCTCACACTCTGCTTGACACCGTTTACTTAAGTCCATCGCGAATAAAGAAAGCAAACTTTCTTTGTCACTTTTAGTTGTGGCAGGCATACTATTCAAAAGAACAGTATTTTTCTTGATGAATTTCCTGTGGTTCTCCGTCAAATGTCGTGAATCGAGCAAATGCTTTGGTTCAGTGCTTGTTACGCCACCGTCAAACAAGTCCTGTGCTGCCAAAAATGCCTTAGTGTCAGGGTCAGTTGTCATGTACTTTACTTCAAGTCCAGACTCCTTTAAGTCTCCCAGAGACCTTGAAGCCCACTCACCCTCATTACCAATGCTTGTTTCCATAGGGTCAGTTGTACTACACTTTGCTTTCTTAATGTCACAAGTACTGTCAATTTCACTATGAAAACCATGTTTTGAGCAGAGTTTATTTACATTTGTCATAGCAATAATTTGTCTCTTACCAGTAACATTTTCTGCAACTACATAATTACACTGTGTTGCTGGTTGCATAAGTGTCCTACCTACACCAGAATACAGTTTGTTATTGTATGCACCATCACATTCAATGTTAATTACATGTTCGGGTTCATTACGCAGTTTATTAACTTTCTTTAGGTCTTCACGGCGTCGCTGCATATCCAGTTTGTTGACCTCACAGATGTTGCTACACACCTTGTTCGCACTCTTCTGAAGTCCAGCTTTACTCGGTGGTGGGACGTGAACAGACATCAACACTCGTCGCAAAGAAGTTGGGCCAATAGGTGTTTGCGAGAGACCGACATGGATACCACGGTTTATGTTTGCTGCTTTCCTCCCCTTTGTACTCTCACCATCCACTTCCTTATACAATGGGTAGGGCTTAGATTTGTAAGAACACTTTGCACAAAACATTTGCTCGATCCAACATAGTCCCCACTGCTGTTCTTTACTTAAGTCCCAGTACAATGTAGACTTTCCCTTACAGTGTGGAAATTGCTCCGCGTGTTCATCAATACACTCATTATACATGGCCATGACCTTCATTACATGTAGAACTCTGTATGAGTCAGCTTCATTCCTGAAAAAGATAATTTTGTTACATAAATACACAAAATTCATTCAAATATTGGGCATTATTATGTGTAATTCAAGTAATTTCAATTCTAAGATTAGAGTTACCTGCCCCTTGCTCACTTTGAATTCATAACTAATACATGTTTAATTTCAATTTAACTATTAATATATGTTCCTTTCTCACAAAATTCAATTATTAAACAAAACATTTGTTGCATTTGTAGTATTTAGGACAGAATTCACCATTTATTTGCCTTTTTCAAAGGATTTTATCAAAATATTATGAGAAAAAGTCAAATAAAATTGAATATTTTTCCTCATCAAATGCACTACAGATGTCATAAAGTAATAATTTTGAGAAATTATATCTTTATAAGTATCATTCACATTGTAAGCAACCATAATTACCTATAAGTATATGGTGTTTCAGCCAGTTTGGTGACTTCCAGGGGTACATCTGCCTTCGGCCGAAGGAGTCTCAAATCTGCATGGTCCGCAGTCCCGGATGCATCTGGAGAGCTTACTGGTACACTAAAGGCCTGGTTAAAGACATCATCAGCTTCAGAAACAGTTAATCTCTGAAAAGGAACCACATTCTCAGGTGTATGTGATGATTCTTCAAGCTTAAATCCCTTATTATGTGGTGTATATCCCTTTCGGAATGAATTTTTCAGCCTCTTTTTATCACCTTTCATGTTGAATATATTGACTCACAAATATTCAAACTTCTTAGAAATTTGATAAAATAATGTCCAAAGACAGAATAATGGGAAAATCAACTCTCAATAGCTATATGTAATGTTTTCTCATTGAAATCACTGTGAATAATGACCCCAGTGGTGCATTATCAATATTACCTTGACATGTGGGGTAGGGGTAATTAACACCTTCTTATCAATAAAATGTACTTAGGTGTTAACACATGGATGTTTTAGCAGGATGCAGAGAATTTTTAGACTTCACACATCAAGATTTTTGTACCTTTAATACATTTTTATGACCACTGTGATACTTTTTGTGTAAGAAAATACAACTTTTTTTCTGAAAATTTCTTACTCTGATGTTATAAAATTGAGTCATATAATTTTATACATGAAATAAAGGGAGATAATTATGTACTAAACTGTGCAAAATTTATTATATTTGTAAGAAAAATTTGTATTATGAATATTTATTATCATTTACTTATATTATATGTACTTATGTGTATGCCAGTGAAATCATCATTTTTGGTGCTGAAATGAGCATTGCTGCAACTTTTACTGTACTCTCATTATCTTTAAATTTCTTCCATAATTATGAACCAATTTGAATGAAACTTCACATATCAACTGTACATAGCATATATTTCATGTCATAGAAGTATTTTTCATATACAGTAAAGGGAACTGTTTCTCTATAGGTCAGAGACAACCAAATACAGGAAATTTCATTGGTTGAAAAACCTGTAGGGTGAGGGGACCTGTTACTTAAAATGTAAGGAGGGCTGTGATTGGTTGATACTTATAGTAACTAGGGTAAACGATATATGAAAAGTTAGATAAATGTTTCAACTTTTGAAAAATGTCTATATTATTAATGAAAAAATGTTTCATGTATGTTTAAGGGCTAAGAAACAAGGTATAGGTGAATTTGGAAAATTAACATTTTATTCAGTGCGAAACTGAGGTACCCTCTAAACCAGGGTAAATAGCGAAAAAAAGAGCAGGTCAACCTACCATTTTGAGTTTAAAATTTGATAGAACTAAGTTCAACTGACAAATTGATATATAGTTTACATGGCCAGCAATGTCAGGTATGTTACTGTGTGCTATAATGTTAACATTGTCGCCTATGGGAATTTATTTGGTTGTCTCTGACCTAGAGAGTAAACAAACCGGAAATACATGATAATAATATGTAGCCTTTGTAAAAAACCAACCCGGACAAAAACTGGTCCGCTATTTCCGGAATTTAAATCAAAATTTTAAAACTATACGATATAGTGCATAGCATGAATTCAAAAGGAGTCAAACTCTTCAAAAGAATATCAACCCATACGAAAAAAGCTAATAATGCATAAAATGACTCTCAAATTATGTATATATAATTATTTTCTCAACAGACTTATTAAAGAAAATGTATAGGGGCTCTTTATGCGAAAAAAAAAATTGTCTGTTTTTAATAACTTCGAACATAGACTCCCCTATTTCCTATAGTTCTTGGATCTCCTGATTTTCTCCTCTACTTCATCGTTTATGTCAAACCTCACTTTTCTGCCGGTGCCGCACACTTTCCCATATACGCTGCCGTTAAAAAACCATGTCGATTCAATCATTTCATGCGCACTGAGGCGTTCCATTAACTTTGTGTTCTCAAAAGTCACATCGTCTGCTAAACGGACGCCTAGCTTTTTCTTTTTAATTTCAGATCGTTGGCGGATCACTCTGCCTTTCACTGCGGAATTCTTAAGCTTTAGCAGGATCGGACGCGCCTGATTTTCTCTTCCCGGTATACGATGTATCGCAACAATTTCTTCCGATCGGACAGTTGTGTCACCCTCCTTCTGTAGGAATTGTATCACTTCCTTCTCTATATCTTCATCCTGGGACTCACGTAAACCGAATATTTTTACATTGTTCTTGCGCGAGTATTGCTCGTTGTAATTGGCCCATTTTCGCGCTTCATCAGCTTTCTGAACTGCTGAAACTGCCATCCTCTTTGTCTCCTGCAGCTCGCATCTTTTTTCCGCAATAAGCTCTTTTAGATTTTCCGTTTCCACTCTCATATCATCAATTTCTCCTCTAAGCTTACTAATTTCTTTTTTCTGACGTTCTTCGGATTTCTCTAGCTTTAGCTCAAATTCTTCCCTTTGTTGCTTCATAATATCAGTGATCATGGACGAGATTATCTTTTTAAGATCTTCAGTTTTAACGACACTATCGACTGCAACCTCTATCTTTTCTAATCTGGTCTCAAGTCGACGTAATGTTGCATTACTGTCCCCCTCTCCTAAACTAATATTTCCACTAGTTTCATGGCTAGAACTAGTATTTCCTGCATGTTCACTCTGTGAAGATCTAGTTGAGGGTCTTGCACCACTTATATTTTTCTTTCCACTAAAATACTTTGACTTAGTCAACGGCTCGCTTGACCCACTGGCCATGTTTTTAAATGCTCACTCGACTGAAAACTAATCACTGTCTATGTTTGTCAATATGGAGAATAAACAATGGTACAAAACTTCAAATCCGCCACGTAATTCCAACAAAAGCGTCTCAAATCACGATCACAGTACTTTCATTGATAAGCTTCTAAGTTTTCAGGCTCCAAGCATCAATATTAAATCAGATATCGCCAAATACTTCGGAGCGACGCTCAACACTACCTATACGTGCGCGCCATCTTGAAATCCTAAAAAAAAAAAAAAAGGACATTTCAGTACCTAATTCAAAATGCAAAAGCTAAAAGTTAAATGCATTCGCAAATTTTGCATTGAAAATAGTTGTAATACAAGTACATTTTGCCTAAGATGTATAAGTCTTTGGATCACTAACACTGACCCCTGTCAATCTATCTTATTGTGAAGAATGTTTTACCCTCTTAAATCTCTTTCAGATTAAAAAAAAAAAAAGAAAAAAAGTTTCTTACGGAGTAACTTTTTTTAATGAAATGAAAACAGGACACAATGTTTTATGCACATGTATAATGGAGTGAAACTAAAAAAAAAAAAAAAAGTTTGATGAATCTTTCATCCTCTGAGATTTGCAGTATATTTCATAATTATTCTTTCATGACTTAATTTCAAAAACGGCATTTTCATACCAAAAAAAAAAAAAAAAATGATGGAAATATTCTGATCGCCGAGCGATCGATATAAGTTCACTACCGGCATAAATCTATGTCCTGTAATTCTGCATAGATCACTTCAATTGAACATGAATTCAACTTGACCTGTGACCACACAAACATCAGTATATGTGTTAAAAAAAAGTTTGGAAAATGACAATTTTATGCATTTGTCTAAGGGAAATTACTCCTGCAAATATTTGTCAATGAAATCCAAACTTGAATTTGGTTTGTATCTCTTAAAGATGTATTCACGGTTGCAGAGGAGATGTCAAAATGCGTCATCCAATCAGAGACCTCGATGGCCATATTTGTTGACCGATCGACACACACAACCTCCCCCCCCCCCCCCCCCCCCCCCCCCCCCCCCCCCCCCCCCCCCAATTTTGGTAGTTGAACTTGTGTACTTACTTCCTGTAGGTTTCGGTTTTTAGGGGAGATGTCTAAAATGTAAATGTTTACGCCTGACGGACACGGGAAGACGGACGGACGCGAGCACACTTGAGCTTCGCATAGATCAATACTTTCACGTTAGGTAACATGTTTGGAGAGAGGAAAACAAAAACAAAAAGACTGATATTTCCCTGTACATTGGCATAATATGTATGAATTTCGCTTAATCACAAATTCATGGAGATTTCTTTAAAATTCACTGTCTACATGTATTAGCAACATTTGAAATATTGTAAGTTTATCTCATTAAATCAATAAAAGTACCGTAATTCTATGAAACCGGGGGGGGGGGGGGTCATTGTTTGCGTAAGTTATAAAGAATCAAACAAAGAAAAAAAAAACGAAGATATACTGAAGAAAATTATTTTTATCATATCTATCATGTTTATTTCATTTTTATCACTAATAGAATAAAACAGACTATAAACTGAGTGTTTGTATTGCAATTATGCATGTGTTTATTTAGAAACGTAGGACAATCGGGATATGATTTTTTCTAAATGTGGGACAATCGGGATTAAACCTACATGATGTGCCAGTAATATGTTTACTAGGTGAACAACAATTGGCTTCGAACCGTTGCAAACTAAACAAAAGACTTCCTGAGACATGCGCATGTGAAGTACATGTGTCAGTTATATGTACATTAATAGCCTATCTGTAGGACGGCTGGTTATTCAAACTCCGCACCGCAAAATGTCATTGTAGGTATTGTACTTATAAAACTTTAAAGTATACATAATGGTTAGACAAAGATATTTATTATCTCAAAACTGAAAAAATATATGAGAATAAATTTTCAAAAAAAAAAAAAAAATGAATGAATAAATAAATAAATAAATAAATAAATAAATAAATAAATAAATAAATAAATAAATAAATAAAAACTTGCGAATAATAATGAATTTTATAATTTACATTGTTTTCAAAATGTTACAAAATGTACCATTTTTCTTCGTGACTCTATTTTCTTTACATTGTATTATCCATAACCGAATAAACATCCGGTGGTGTCAATCATACATCACATAATATGACCGCGCCTTTGATTTTCCGCAGTTGAGAAATTTTCTGCGGGTAGTCCCCGAGCCCTCATCTGTTTTATTGGATAGTATAAATTCCTTGCAGTCCTTTCCTTGCTCGCCTGATACTTTAGTTTATGGATGAAGCCTAGTATAAAGTGAAAATCTCAAAATCTGCCTGCATGTGTTTCACCGAAGTTAAAGAAAAAAAAAATTCTCTTACAGATGCTCTTGTCGCTCATTTCCTTATCTTTTTCCCCCGATTCCTTCAAAGATTCCCTATATAAACCTATTATGTAAAAAGATATTGAAATACAGAAATAAATAAATAAATAAAAAAAAAAACATTTATTTATATTCCAAGTTTCGCGGATAAATTTACAAACAGAAAAAAAGCAAATGAACACAGTAATTCAATCTTATATACTAGCAATTGATTCGAGAAAAGCAAAGTCTCGCCCTATCAAATGGTCGGGTACGGCGTTCCACTTGCGTTCTTGTCCTTTCAATGAGTGAAAACGGCAATGATATATACGAGAAAAACAGAGAAAATATGCTCCAGATTGCACCATTGTATTCAATTTTTTCAAACCGTATTCTCCCCGACTCGGCACTTAGTGCCTCGATCGATACAATCCCACTTTCCCCCTCTGGACCCGCCCCTGGTGCTGAGATAGTCAAGAGACCTCAGATTTGTTAATGCTGATTTTTTTCACTTCATATTCTATGTACTTGAAAATTCTTATTAAATAACGTAATCTTCTCTGTCCTTTCTATAATAGGATAGGAGAAGCTTCTTCTTTTTTTTTATGTCTTTATTGCTTTCAGCTTTACATGTAAATTGTTTTATTTAATGATTCAGTTTTTTCTTCTCACCTTCCTAAATAAAGAAAAGACGTACGTAAATTTTCTAATCAAATGCAAATTTTGCCTTATTTTTATACAGAAACGTCTCTTTTATAAAGTAAATAAACTGACCCTGGTAAAGCTTTTTCGCGCCTTTGCTGGCCATGTCGCCGGCAATGCAAAAGCTACCTGTAAATATAACGACCACTTTGTCCACCTCCCGGTTGTCTGTCCGTCAGTCTTGTAATAAGATATAGCTGCAACTCATCAATCAATCAATCAATCAATCAATCAATCAATCAATCAATCAATCAATCAATCAATCAATCAATCAATCAATCAATCAATCAATCAATTTTAGAAACAATTTGATACAAATATACAATATTCATGCGAGGGAACGAAATAAAAATGTGATCTGAGAGAGAGAGAGAGAGAGAGAGAGAGAGGGAGAGACATGTTACTTTGATGGCTTTAAGGAGGGGGCAAGCATGACTTGTTTTATGAATAGATACAAAATGAACATGCACACATAGTTTACGAAATAGTCTTTTTAATTTATAACATGGCCAAGGTCGCTTTACAGGTCAAAATAATTATCATTTATTGGCTTAGGGTTTAACACGCGAAAGCCGACATGTTTGTGCGGTTGGATTCTTAGTTGTAATGACTGCAATGCGATATTATACTTTTTACTGCAATTTTATAAAAATGATCACCTGGAAAATTAAATTCATTCTGCATTGTTTGCATATAATAATTCAGTTCATTTAATAGAACTTTTACAAGATTATCTAGCTTGTTCGAGATTTTCATTTCAAAGATCGCAAGGAAAAAATGCATGTATCATACAAAACACCATTCGACGTACACGAAATAAACATGAACGAACATCAGAAAAGACAAGGTGAGATCAGGTGCCCGTTTCTCTATCAGGCGAGGTAAATGCCATTCATACAAGACATGTACAAAGTGAAGAATAAATTTTGAAATGAAATCTAACGTCAAGCAAACGTCTGTATTTCACCCGAAATTCCCCCCCCCCCCCCCCTCTGCAAGCACTCTCGGACTTGTTCTTTGGCTGAGTCCAAAACACATTCGATATCCCTCTAGACATTATATTCAGAGATCATGTACATGTAGCTTACCTCATCACTACTTACAAGCCAGGTGTTATTAAACATGTTAAAGTTCACTTAACCTCAAGCCATTGCACAGCGGGTGTTACTGATAAAACTCGTACTTCTATAAAGGACCACGGAGAAATCAATTTTATAGATAAAATCTTAATCCCCATTAATGTTCTCTCGTAAAATGAGCATGTGGTCATTTAAATTTAAAACAAATATATTTATAAAAGTGACTCCTCCAAACAGAGGTCGGAAATCTAAAATCAATGAAAATGTCGTTATTAAAAAGTAAAAAAAGGAAGAATGTATAAAGAAGGAACGCCGCTTATAAGCTTATAATGAGGATTTAAAATCATCACAAAATCAAATTCTCTGGGAGCAAATGAGGAAAATAGCTATATTTCTAGAGCAAAAGGTTGCTGACGAACTTCAAATTGATAGAAATTGCATGTGTTAAACGTACATGGGACTATGGGGTGAGAAACAAAACTTTTTTGTGGAAAAAAAAAGTTCAAATGAAGGAAGAACAAAAAGACTTGATGATAACGACTAACAAAACGTCTCCCAACGATATATCTCTCGTGGAAAAAGAATTGCGGAAAAAGATCTCGTTAAAAAGAATTGTAACAAATCAGTGCTGAAAGATTCACAGATGCAAATCTCCTTTATACGGAGGTATTCATGGAATATTTATATGATAAAGAAGTACTTATACTGAAATTCTTTGATGAGGCCGGTTTCAATTCTCGTGACTGCACAAATACTTATTTATGGTCATGCTGAAAAAGGTGAGCGCAATTTAAGTTTTTAGATCATCAAAATCTCCAAATGTAACACTCAGTCTATTAATTGGATTGCATGTATTGTAATGACATAGAGGGAGCCACTGACATTCCTCAATATCTTAGATTTTTAAGAAGCACTAGATGCTTAATATACTGAAATGGGAGAAAATAAGTTGAATTCGGGCGATATATTAGTAGCCGACAACGCACCTGTTCATCGACACCAAGGGGGTCGAGCCCTTTCCAGTTTTATTTTAGAAAATTTTGGTGTAGAGTATGTTAATACACCCTCCAGTTAAGCCCCTGTCACACCTTCACGTTCTGACATGGCGTTCGCACTACGACCACCAAAATTGTACGAAACGTGGCATGAACGTAGTAAGTACGCGGGGAACGTAGTAAGAACTCGCTGATACGTAATGAGGTCGTAGTGAGGACGCCGACGAACGTGCCCGTACGCCGAGCCACCACGACCGTTTTGAACTGTTCAAAACAGTCGTAGTGAGGACGCGGTGATGACAGAACGTGTTAAGGACTACTTGTGAACGTATTGAGAACTTCATGGACGTATTAGAAACGTGTCCCGAACGTAGTAGGGTCGTAGTACGGACGGCTAAAACTTTTACATATAATCATATGGAGATCGTCACGTCTCTGCCGTCCTTACCACGTCCATGGTTTTAGAGGTCGAAAAAATCAAAATAGACCTCGTACAAACAATTTATCCTTTGAACGTGTCATGATCGTAGCATGAACGCAGTAAGGACTTTGAGAACGTAGTAAGCACGTAACACAGACGCCTTCGTCGTAGTGTGAACTTGGGGCCGATCGTAGTTCGAACTTGACTAAACGTATTAAAGACGGGAAGGACGCGCTACTAACGTGTTACGGACGCTAAAGTTCGTGTTGAGAACGTATTGGAGTCGTCAATTATTGTTTCGGAGGGCCCTTCAGGGTGAAAAATGCCACGTTCCCACTACGTTCATGAAAATTTTCAAGGACTTCAAGGACGTAGTAAGAACGTCTCGAGAGAACGTGTAGGTGTGACAGGGGCTTTATGTATCCCGTTGAAATGGCTTTCAGCAAAACTTTTTGTGTCATGAAAATTTAACTTCTGTGCGATTTACCTAGCTGTATAAAGTGCCTCAAAGATCATAACACTAGCAAATTCTAAACAAAAAAGGATTTGCAAGCTGACAGTTTGGGAAGTACATGTATAAGAATGAAAGAGTCATATTTTTCTTCTCAAAAGAAATTACATAGAGGTGCGGCACTCCCGTAAAATATTTATGAAAGGCCTCAGTCCAAATTCAACCTTCACTACAGTTCGGGTTAATTTAATACATGTTCTTTTATTGTGTCTTCAAAAATTAAAACTGCATTATTTGTACTATACTGTATATTTATTTGTCATTCATTGGAGATTCGAATGAAAAAAATCCCATAATTTGTACCGGTTTACCAAAATGTACTGTGTTTGTCAGCCAAAGGAGTTACTGCAAATGGTACTCAACGCGTAATTACCCTTCGAAAGCGGAATTCCTTTTTATTGGTGCATTATTCATGCGATTAAACCAGATCTCTACATGCTCCTGATTGTTTTATGTCGCGTAGCGACAAATTCCACGCGACATAAACACGATAAATAAAATCGGGATCATGTAGAGATCTGGTTTTAATCAGATTGGTGAATGAACATTCGATATCAGTGTACAGTAAACGCATCCATCATAAACCTGAATAAAGACTTCGCATTTTAGTGAATACTAAAGGGGGTGGACATGGTGAAAGGGAGGTTGGAGGAAGGGGCGAGAGGAGGTAGGGGGTAAGGGGGTAAGGACCCCCTTAAATTTGTCATAATACCAGGACAAATGTAAGAATATAGAATGAGGGAACCACACCAATAAGTCTTAAATGTAGGAATTTCTCTGATTTTATAAAGTTTACTACAGATTTTGTTTTTACTTTGACACTATCAAGAGGAAGAAAGCCCCAACGCGTAATTACTCTTTGAAAGCGGAATTTCTCTTTTAAGCGTTGCATTATTATTAAGCTGAAAAAAAACATACTGTACGATTCTCATTGATTCGTCTAGATTAAACGCTTCTCATTAACCTGAATAAAGACTTCGCATTTTATACTTTAGGGGTTGGATAGGGTGAAAAGGAGGTGGGAGGAAGGGGGGAGAGGAGGGAAAGAGGGGATGGAGGGAAGAGGAGGGAGAAGTTAAGGACCCCTTGATATTTGTCCTTATACCTAGAAAAATGAAAAAAAAAAAAAAGATTTGGGAAGGAATAAAGGAACGAATACCGCCCACCCTCCCCTATAACAAGTGCGGATCGGGAGGGGTGGTTTAAGGACCCCCTGAAATTTGTCATATTACCCGGAAATGTAAGATTTGGGAAGGAATAAAGAATGACCGAACAACCCCCCCCCCCCCCCCCCCCTTCCCTCACCTCTGCTTCGAATCGAAAATCGTTTATCACTTTCATTATTAATCTGACATATAGAAAAGGAACAAAAACATTATAAAGTAAGCCTGTTCGATTACAAATGAGGCTGGAGCTCCCTCACTTTTTGGTGTTAGTTTCTTGAATCGCTTCCGAAAACTGATTTTTTTTTTAATTTTGCAAAAAATGTATGTGCGGATCAAGAACGGAGTAACTCGAAACTGTAATCTAACCCTTATCTACTGATAATGAAACAGGTACAGGTAAGGCACGGTCTATTTGATATTCGGGGGTGGGGGGTTGCTCGAAAAAAAAATTTGCTCTGAATTTTAATAAATAAAATGAATTTGCTTATGGTATGACAGAAGAAATAATCTTGCTCTTACAAGTAATTCGAATTTGAAGAATTAATATAACATTTCGCTTCAAATTCAGGAAAATTGTCCGGCTTCGCTCGCTGCAGTTTTCAATTCATATTACAAAAATTGCGTCTTTTATCAGGAGACAATTCCTTGGGAATCGCATGTTCATTCATATGAATCATTGATTAATAATGATGCGCCACTAAAAAGAGAAATTCCGCTTTAAAAGAGTAATTACACGTTGGGACTGTCTTGCTCGTGGTGTAGTGTCAATTAAAGGTACAACAAATCTGTAGGATCTAAAGAATAACACAATTGGCACATCTTCAGGTAAACGATCAAATACCTTATAAAGAAAAGACCAAATGGGGAGGGGGGGGGGGGGGTTAAGGACCCCTGAATAATATAAAGTCCTAAGTCTTAATATTTGTATCATCGTCTCTTTGGTTTTTTTTTAATTTATCTTTTGCTTGTCAGCTTTTCTGTGAACAATTTTCTTTGAAGCTGGGCTCTCCCCTCCTTTCTGAAATCCTGGATCCACCACTGGTACATGTATATTATAAATGACCTGCGACCCCAGAAACATAATGCATGTGCATACATGATGACGTACGTACCTGAGTTAGTAAATAGACATTGTCTTAATTGACTGTATTGTCTATATTTTTTCATATTTTATCTAAAAAGTGAGGGAGCAGGGGTGAACGCTGGTTCCTGCTCGAGATTTTCAGCTATTACTGATAACGGATCATAACAATTGCTGAAAAATTAACAAAGGTCTATACTTTCGATGCCTTCTAAAATATGCTTCCGTGATAAAAAAAAAAAAAATACCGTTCAAACACGATAGAATAAAAAATAACTATCAATGAATTAAACATTTAATTTACTTGGTATCGTACAGCATTAAATTAAATTTTATACGTAAGTGTGCAATCGTTTTCATGTATATGTAAAATAGATTACATCAATGTGAAGTATCCAGAGTACGGATTTAGAAGCTATTCCGTATGAACGGGAAAATGATTTGTATAACTCTTAATACTTTTAATATTCATCTTACTGCAAAGTCATGCGTTACAGTACTTGAATCTATAAATGCATGCAAAAATTCGTTTCATTGTCTACAGGAAACAAATCTTATTTTTCCTTCCATCAGATACATCGAATGATATAATGTATTTTACACATCCAATATTCAGGTGTTTATAAAATACAGGAGTAGGATAAACAATTATGTATTCTTTTTTCCCTTGTTTTCTTTATTACAGTTTTGCTTCCTATATTATTTGCTGGTTTATTAATTCATATTCATTTTTCGTACATCACAGGAAATTCAAACTACAGACATGTGTAGACTGCCTATTTAACATCTAGGGTTTCTCTATCTCTACGTACATAATCCTGAATATTGCATTGTTATAAATGTAGTATATCTATGCGGATATGTAAGATAATGATTCTTTAAATTGTTACATTATTTATAGAATCGTTCTTAGGAAAACATTTACTGTACGTACAGATCTAGCGTATTGTTAAAACAGTTGTTTGACTAGCCTATCGCGATTCTACTCTCTACAAAGAGATTTTACGCGACTCGAGATGCTCCGTCAAGCGAATATAAGCCCCGCCTACAAGCACTCGGTGTTTACCCCGGCTAATAATTGAATATGCATAAGCGCCGCCTCCGTTCATTAGCCCCGCCCACAAACACTCCGAGTTTCTCGGGGTAAAGTTTGTTCGCGTTGAGCCCGCTTTGCCCCTCACCAGCCCTCCAAAAAGCCCTCCACCTGATGGAGGAATTGGCCTTTACTCGTTAAATTTTTACTCCATCGATGGCGATCTCGTTGTAAAACTCGTGATAGGTACTGTATTTGAACTTCAGAGTTCAAACTTCATACATATAATTGTTAAGCTAAGCTCTTTCACCTTGACCTTGATCCAAGGTCAAATTCTCATTCTCAAGGTCACAACAACATTTTTGCCTATAAAACAAAGACTGTTTGACCTTGAGAATGCAAACTGGGTACAAATATTCCTTGCAGTAAGTCCTGTCACACTGACCTTGACCAAAGGTCATTCGTTCGATTTCAAGGTCATAACAGTCTTTTGTTGATAAAATATTGAGCTTTATTCAATTTCATATATATTTTGAAGAAAATGATATTCTATACTCATCTTTTTTCCTTGACCTTGGTTCAAGGTGAAAATTTCATTCTCAATGTCATAACAACATTTACTTGTTAAATACACAGTGTTTGTCCTACACTACTTATACTTCACAAACGAGGTCCTTCTTATATGAACTTTACATGATCTAAGAAAGATAAATCTTTTATTTCTATTTCTCTTCGTACCATGACTTGTCTGTACTTTCATGCTGTTGTCATTTTCTAATTAAATGTTTTAAAAATGTCTTAAAATTGAATAGCATCATTTAAATTAACTGGTAAATTTGCAGCATGGACCAGACAGACAGACTGACAGTGTAAGATAGACAGTGTTAGATAGACTGACAACGATAGAAGAACGAACAGACATATGAACAGATAGAGAGAGTACTAGACAGAAACGCAGACGATCGGCGATAAAAAAACGTCCAGACTGGGGATCGAACCCGGTACCCTTGGGCCAGCAGTCCAACGCCCTATCCACATAGCCATTGGAGTTCCTGAATGTTAGTGGTTTTTATTTTTGATATACAGACGGAGAAATACAAATGGCTGATTCAGCATTACAAGAATTATCGATCGTTCATGCAACAAGTCAGTCCTATTCATAGCTTTTTATTCAGAAGAAAAACACATTTCATATTGCGCATATTTATTTCACTGTCATTGATTTCAACGTGTATATATAGCCACCTTAGGCCTCTTTTTTTTTCATTCGTCAATCTTTGAAACAACTGTACAAGACCTTTGACGGAGCAATGTGGCCCCCTTGGCCTTCTTGGTTTTTTTTTTTTTTTTTTGTTTTGTTTGTTTGTCTTGTTTTTTTAATTCGTCAATCTTTGAAACAACTGTACAAGACCTTTGACAGACAATGTGGCCCCCTTGGGCCTCTTGTTTGTTTGTTTTTATTTTCATTTGTTTTGCTTGCTTGTTTGTTTGCTTGTTTTTTTTTTCTTTTTTGATTCGACAATCTTTGAAACAACTGTTCAAGACTTTTGACTGAGCAAAACGGCTCCCTTGAGCCTCTTGTTTTTTTTTTTTTTTTTTTTTTTTCATTTGTTTTGTTTGTTTGTTTGTCTTTTTCTTATTAAATTCCTTAATATTTGAAACAACTGTACAAGACTTTTGACGGAGCAATGTGGCCCCCTTGGGCATTTTTTTTCTCGTTTGTTTGTCTGTTTCTTTTAGAATTCGTCAATCTTTGAAATAACTGTACAAGATCTTTGACGGTTTGTTTATCCAATGACATAGGCTAGTCCTTCGAAAGGGGGAGGTTGATAAGTTTTTGCCCCCCCCCCCCCCCCCTCCGACTTACATGTTACATACGTGTACATACCTGTTTTCACCTACCCTGTCTAGATCCGCCCTTGCAAAATAAGCAAACACATTTTATTGATTCATAATTTTATTCTCTACATACATGGTCAATGAAAGTCAAATAAAAAAAATACATTTTATGAAATTCTGTGTTGTTTACTCCTGAATACAAATCTGTAAATAGAATCGATCGATAAAGATTTATCATTCGGAACATGCTCGACATGTTGAGTCATATCATAGTCGCAAGATTTCATCCTTCTAAAGACTTTTGATGCAAACTTTTGTCAGTTCTGCAATAGCTCAGCGGTAGAGCGTCAGACTTCGAATCGGAGGGTCCGGGGTTCGATACCGGCCTCGGCCATTTTTTTCCCTCAATTTTTTTCATTCGTAAGCAAACATAAAGTACAGTGCTTCAACATTGTTTTCATTTCAAAATTTATACGAGTATGTATTAGTTCAAAATATTTTCTAACAGAATCAAGAAATATCGAATACATGTACCAGTTTGAAAACACTTGCTATATTGTCATGATTCATTGGAAAATCCCTCACATAATTAATATGCATGACCCAGGATGTGTTACAAATTTCATTGGTCAATTCAACCATGTGACCTGACATTACATGTACAAGATACGATGGGGCCTACCTTGGTAAAGGTACCTGGTTCGAGTCCAGCTGCGGCCAGTCATTTTCGCATTTTTTCAATTTTCATTTCTGTTCTTAACAAGATGAAAATGAGAGGAATCCGTCTGCTATGTCCACAGGAACCTCCATCATTCCATTTATTAAGGATTCCGATTTCCGTCGGAATCCTTTCTGTTATTGTATTGTCTTTTCTTTATTCTTATTATTCTTATTATTATTATATGCTAATCGGTTCCATAATAATAATATGGTGATTTTAAAAAATCTAGCCAAAAAGAAACCCGGAAACAATGACATCCCCTAAAATGCCTATATTCCATTTTAGTGGTTTATACTTTTCTATCGTATGATCCATGGTGATCATGGTTTAAACTTTTCTATCTCAAATCACCATATTATTAATTATGGAACCAATTAACTTGCGGTACATGTAATATTAGTACATATATACTACATAGGTAATACATGTATGTTATTTCAGTATTTTCAAAGTAATGCACCGGCATCATCCAAATGGAATATGAGGTCAGAGTCAAGCAAAATCTAATCTGTGACCTTTCCCAATAAACAATTGTGGGATACATGATGAAATACTCATACGCAGCCTATATATATAGATTCACCTGAAGATATGTTTAACAACCATCCCCTCCCCCTTTGGCAAAAAATTTCTCATCAACTCAATGAAAAATCTCAACAGAGATTTCTAGTGTATATTTTTCTATCATTATTCAAAATTTCAGATCAATTGGACAACACACTGATTTTTAATGAATTTAAAAGTTTTTATTGCACAAGAAATATACTTTCACAAAAAATATACTTTTTTAGCCTGTAATAACCTTGACCTTTGATAATTGACCTTAAGTACCTTTGCCCCAGAGGATCTATCCTAATCAACATTAATATTAAATATGAACAAATTCTGATGTAGGGTTTAGAAGATATGAGGTTAGACAGACAAACAGACAATATGGTGACTTTATGCTCCTCCAACATGTCCATATGTGAAAGGTTTTCTATCTGGTCATCATACAGTCAATGAACATGGTAAATTGAAGAAATTTCTATAGGGCTAGGTGTTTGGTCAGTATCTTATCAGCTGTGGCACACAGAAGAGGAGGTGGACAGAGATACAAACATCCAGATACTGTGATATTTATGTCTAAATATTGGCGTGTCATAATACTTAGTGATAAATCAGATTTCGTTTTTCAAAACTGTCACATTTCAATCAATGTGCAATGAAGTGAATTTCAAACCGATCCTGAGTGAATATGTTCAGATAATGGAATACCTGTTAAGAATGTTTTGTTTTCCACTTAGCCAAGAATAGTGAAGGAAATCAGACAACATGAACAACATGTATAATTTGTTATGGCTTGGCCTTGAACTTCACTTACCTTCATTTAGCAGCACAGTCACATTAAATTTGATGAAATTATCTATCATATCAAATGGTAACAAATGCTGATTTTGAGAATTTTCATCAATCAGACAAATGTTGCCCTTCATTATTTCACTTGACATGAAAGAAAAATTCGACAACAGGTTGCATCTGTTGAGTCACATTTGGAAATTGTGAGTGGAAGTGCATCAAATGTCATTCAGTTTCCAAGTATACTGAAAATAGAAAAAATATGTATATGATAAAAGAAGGGATGAATTCAGACAGTCAACTCAGAAGGGAATACTTGATGTATAGGTTAATACCGACTCATTGATTTTAAAAGTGTGCACATATTATTAAGTCATATGAAGCACAGGTATATGACACATGCCTTATGAACCAATATTAAAATGTCTCCATCGTTTCGAATAAAGCCTATGCTAACACAGTAAATTATGCCTGTCAGAATTGATTTTCACAAACCAAACAAATTTAAGAGCCATATCTCTGTAACACCATATTAGGTGAATATGAAAATAGAAAGGCAGCATCCTCTCTACATTCTGATCACCATGATCACTGCAGTGTATAAATTAATATCAGGCATATTCAAAAATGTTATGATCGCTGAGCGATTTAAGTCCCCTACCTGCGGCATAAATTTATGTCCTGCAACTCAGCCTTCTAAAAACTCTTCAATCAAACATGAATTATTCGATCTACTTTCCTTTTATTCATACTTGTCATACACGAAAATTGACCGAAAACTATGTCATTCTTTTCCATGTTGAATATTTCCGATTATAATCGATTCTTAAAAACATAATCGATTAATCGAAATCGAAGGGTATTAGCGATGATGTCGCAGATGTCGGCGATAATCATTACAACACTAATGTACCCCCACCCCCTTCCCATCACACATTACACATAATATCTCGCGTTATGCGACAAAAATATTAAAAACCCATAGGAGATGTCAAAGAACATCCTTTCTACTTGAAGTATACAAAATTTCAAAACATTTTGACCCGAAATAGATTTTTAAGGAGTTTTTAACTATTTTAGAATATTTTTACTGTTTTTTTTAAAAATCTAAGTCCAATAACTCTGTAACAACAAATCCGATGAACCTGAAAATCGAAAGGCGGCTTCCTCTCCACAGTCCAATCATAATGTCTGAATATCGTGAAAATCCATTGATGCGTATTCGAGTTATTGCGTTCCATGCGCCTATATTTTGCCCTTAGCTTAACATGTATGTGCGTATAACCCCCCTCCCAGTCCACATAATATCTCTGTCCTGCGACAAAAAAAATAAAAACCCATTACATATATAAATGAACATCCTCTCTACTTGAAGTATACAAAATTTCAAAACATTTCGATCAGAAATAGATTTTTAAAGAATTTTAAACTAGTTTAGTATATTATCATTTTATTTTAGTAATCTAAGTCCCATAACTCTGTAACGACAAATTTGATGAACCTGAAAATCAAAAGGCGGCTTCCTCTCCACAGTCCAATCATAATGTATGAATATTGTGAAACTGTTGAAGCATATTCAAGTTATTGCGTTCATGCGCCTATATATTTTGCCCTTAGCTTAACGTGAGTGCATATAACCCCTCCATCCCATTACACATAAAGCCTACGCTCACGCAGCAAGATACGCCCGTTGGGATTTTTTTCACAACACCAAAATATCTAAGTCCCATAACTCCATAAGGACAAATTGGATGAACCTTAAAATCGAAAGGCGGCTTCCTCTTCAAAGTCTGATCAAAATGTACAAATATCATGAAAATCTGTTGACACATATTCAAGTTATTGCGTTCCATGCACCTATATTTTGCCCTTAGCTTAACATGTATGTGTATATAACCCCCCCCCCATTACACATAATTTCTGGATTATGTGACAAAAAATTCAAGAACCCGTTATATATGTGAAAGAACATCCTTTCTACTTGAAGTATACAAAATTTCAAAACATTTCAACCAGAAATAGATTTTTAAATAATTTTTAACTATTTTAGTATATTTTCACTGTATTTTAAAATATCTAAGTCCCATAACTCTGTAACGACATATCTAATGAACCTGAAAATCGAAAGGCGGCTTCCTCTCCACAGTCCAATCAAAATGTATGAATATCATGAAAATCCGTTGACGCATATTCAAGTTATTGCGTTCCATGCGCCTATATTTTGCCCATAGCTTAACATGCATGTGCATATAACCCCCCCCCTTCCTATTACACACAATATCTCGCTTATGCGACCAAAAAATTAAAAACCCGTTACACATGTCAAAGAGCATCCTTTCTACCTTAAGTATACAAAATTTCAAAACGTTTCTACCAGAAATAGATTTTTAAATAATTAAGGATTCCGACTTTCGTCGGAATCCTTTCTGTTATTGTATTGTCTTTTCTTTATTCTTATTATTCTTATTATTATTATTATTATTACAAGCTAATCGGTTCCATAATAATAATATGGTGATTTAAAAAAATCTAGCCAAAAAGTATCTGAAACCTGGAAACAATGACATCCCCTAAAATGCCTATATTCCATTTTAGTGGTTTATACTTTTCCATCGTATGATCCATGGTGATCATGGTTTAAACTTTTCTATCTCAAATCACCATATTATTAATTATGGAACCGATTAACTTGCGGTACATGTAATATTAGTACATATATATTACATAGGTAATACATGTATGTTATTTCAGTATTTTCAAAGTAATGCACTGGCATCATCCAAATGGAATATGAGGTCAGAGTCAAGCAAAATCTAATATGTGACCTTTCCCAATAAACAATTGTGGGATACATGATGACATACTCATAAGCAGCCTATATATATATACATTCACCTGAAGATATGTGTAACAACCATCCCCTCCCCCTTTGGCACAAAATTTCTCATCAACTCAATGAAAAATCTCAAAAGAGATTTCTAGTGTACATTTTTCTATCATTATTCAAAATTTCAGATCATTTGGACAACACACTGATTTTTGATGAATTTAAAAGTTTTTATTGCACAAGAAATATACTTTCACAAAAAATATACTTTTTTACCCTGTAATACCCTTGACCTTTGATAATTGACCTTAAGTACCTTTGCCCCAGAGGATCTATCCTAATAAACATTAATATTAAATATGAACAAATTCTGATGTAGGGTTCAGAAGATATGAGCTTAGACAGACAGACAGACAGACAGACAGACAGACAGTATGGTGACTTTATGCTCCTCCATCATGTCCATATGTGAAAGGTTTTTCTATCTGGTCATCATACAGTCAATGAACATGGTAAAGGAGCTGTTAAGATAAGGGCCGTATTTAGCCCTGAATCTCATGACTTATTTCTTCCGCATGGCGAATCGTACACAGAAAAACATGAATCATTATTGAAATATAATGTATTTGCAGACCTTTTACATGATTTACATTATGTTGAGGAACTCTTAAGGTTGTAAAATTAAGGTCGAAAGAGGTAGGGGTGCTCGGATAGAAAATCCGATAATATCGACAAAAAAACGTATACATTTTATAATATTTTATCTAAAATGGATAAATATATTCTAAAAGACATCAAATATGTCTGCATTGTGTATCAGAAATAGATTTCGAACGTTCTACCTACTTTAATCGGTAAATAATGAAATACGGAACTTAAAATACGGTCTTATTCTTCATTCAATGGCTACAATGTAAGCCTTTTAGCGCGAAATACACATTGACGGAGAAATGAACATCACTCTTGCTTATTTCGTTTCTAATTCTTGTATCTTTCATTCAATAATATTGAGTACACAATGTTTGATGGATTAAAGAGGAAAAATAGTCAAATATGCTATATTTAATGGTAAAAAAGATCGATTCTTATAAAATGCACCCCCCCTTTCCATTTTTAGTTTTTCGTCTCTGGAGTAGTGTTCCCCCCGGAGATACAGAACCCCACTTTGCCAAAAAAATTGTATCACGGATACACATCTCCAGTAAAAGTGGCTCTCTGTATATCCGGGGGGAACAATGTTCAATAAAACTTTTCCGTTTTCTATTGATTTCTATGAGAAAAAGGTAAGTTTTGACCGAAAAATTAGCAATATTATGCAAAACAGATATAAAATAACTTCATATTCTGATGGGATGCCGTTTAGGTATACATTTTACCAGAAAAGGTTCTTGAAATTTCAATTTTCAAAATTCCACTTTTCAGGGCTGATTTTACGCCTTATCTTAACAGCTCCTTGAAGAAATTTCTATAGGGCTAGGTGTTTGGTCAGTATCTAATCAGCTGTTGCACACAGAAGAGGAGGTGGACAGATATTTATGTCTAAATATTGGCGTGTCATAATACTTAGTGATAAATCAGATTTCGTTTTTCAAAACTGTCACAAATAAATCAATGTGCAATGAAGTGAAATGAATTTCAAACCGATTCTGAGTGAATATGTTCAGATAATGGAATACCTGATAAGAATGTTTTGTTTTCCACTTAGCCAAGAATAGTGAAGGAAATCAGACAACATGAACAACATGTATAATTTGTTATGGCCTGGCCTTGAACTTCACTTACCTTTATTTAGCAGCACAGTCACATTAAATTTGATGAAATTATCTATCATATCAAATAGGTAACAAATGCTGATTTTGAGAATTTTCATCAATCAGACAAATGTTGCCCTTCATTATTTCACTTGACATGAAAGAAAAATTCAACAACAGGTTGCATCTGTTGAGTCACTGCAACTGTTGGAAATTGTGAGTGGAAGTGCATCAAATGTCATTCAGTTTCCAGGTTTACTGAAAATAGAAAAAATATGTATATGATAAAAGAAGGGATGAATTCAGAAAGTCAACTCAGAAGGGAATACTTGATGTATAGGTTAATACCGACTCATCGATTTTAAAAGTGTGCACATATTATTAAGTCATATGAAGCACAGGTATATGACACATGCCTTATGAACCAATAAATGTCTCCATCATTTCTTTTTTTTTTTTTTTTTTTGTTGCTCTGTAACTATCCAAGCTGTGTATCAAATTTCACTTGAAAATCTCTGTTTGTTGCAGAAAAATCTTTAATTTTGATTAGTAGCTCTACAATTACCGGACATTCAAAATATTATCTATCGCGGACTTAAATTGGTTTAAAAAAATACTGTTGACGTTGTAAACATGTACGAGTCGTGATAATCAATCGATTGTTGATATTGTTTGTCCGTTCCTGGTAAAATATTATTCGTCACTTTGTCCAATCTATACAGAATTCTAACATGGCTTGAGATTTTCTCCCAATATGTACTATAATACTCGCCTGGTGTACTTCCAGTTCCCTAAGCTCTGCCCCTTCACGTGCTATAAAGTTTGTGCAGAACAATATTTGAATAGAAATAACAACTAGCAAGCTGTGATTTGTTGTCTAGTAATTCCCCTTGTCACATGAACCAATCAAATTATCAACTCGCCAGAGATAAATCTACAATTTGATCTAAATGGGTCCTTTGGACCCAATGAAATTTGACCAATGGGTCAGCAGAATTTTATGGGTCCCAAGTACTATAAAGCCTACGCTCACGCAGCAAGATTTTTTTCACAACATCAAAATATCTAAGTCCCATAACTCCATTAGGACAAATCGTGTACATTAAAATCGTAAGGCGGCTTCCTCTTCAAAGTCTGATCACAATGTACAAATATCATGAAAATCTGTTGATGCATATTCAATTTATTGCGTTCCATGTACCTATATTTTGCCCTTAGCTAAACATGTATGAGCATATAATCCCCCCCCCCATTACACATAATTTCCCAGTTATGCAACAAAAAAATTAAAAACCCATTACATATATTAATGAACATCCTTTTTACTTGAAGTATGCAAAATTTCAAAACATTTTGACCAGAAATAGATTTTTTAAAGAATTTTTGAACAATTTTTTGTATATTTTCATTGTATTTTATAAATCTAAGTCCCATAACTCTGTAACAACAAATTGGATGAACCTGAAAATCAAAAGGCAGCTTCCTCTCCTCAGTCCAATCATAATGTATGAACATCGTGAAAATCCATTGACGCATATTCAAGTTATTGCGTTCCATGCGCCTATATTTTGCCCTTAGCTTAACATGTTTATGCATATACCCCCCCCCCTCCCATCACACATTACACATAATATCTCGCGTTATGCGACAAAAAAATTAAAAACCCATAAGATATGTCAAAGAACATCCTTTCTACTTGAAGTATACAAAATTTCAAACATTTTGACCCGAAATAGATTTTTAAAGAATTTTTAACTATTTTAGTATATTTTCACTGTATTTTAAAAATCTAAGTCCCATAACTCTGTAACAACAAATCCGATGAACCTGAAAATCAAAAGGCAGCTTCCTCTCCACAGTCCAATCATAATGTCTGAATATCGTGAAAATCCATTGATGCGTATTCGAGTTATTGCGTTCCATGTGCCTATATTTTGCCCTTAGCTTAACAATTGTATGTGCGTATAACCCCCCCTCCCAGTACACATATCTCGGTCATGCGACAAAAAAATTAAAAACCCATTACATTATTATTAATGAACATCCTTTCTACTTGAAGTATACAAAATTTCAAAACATTTCGACCAGAAATAGATTTTTAAAGAATTTTAAACTAATTTAGTATATTTTCACTTTATTTTAGTAATCGAAGTCCCATAACTCTGTAACGACAAATTGGATGAACCTGAAAATCAAAAGGCGGCTTCCTCTCCTCAGTCCAATCATAATGTATGAATATCGTGAAACTGTTGAAGCATATTCAAGTTATTGCGTTCATGCGCCTGTATATTTTGCCCTTAGCTTAATGTGAGTGCATATAACCCCTCCATCCCATTACACATAATATCTCGGTTATGCGACAAAAAAATTAAAAACCCGTTACATGTGTCAAAGAACATCCTTTCTACTTGAAGTATACAAAATTTCAAAACATTTCGACAAAAATAGATTTTAACTATTTTAGTATATTTTCACAGTATGTTAAAATTCTAAGTCCCATAAGTCCGTAACGACAAATTGGATGAACCTAAAAACGAAAGGCGGCTTCCTCTCCATAGTCTGATCACAATGTACAAATATCATATAAATCTGTTGACGCATATTCAATTTATTGCGTTCCTTAAGCGGACGGATAGACGGATGGACTTCGCCATACCATAATACGTCCTGTCAAATGACGGGCGTATAATAAAAGGTCTTTTCTTCGCTGCGTCTTAAGCTCGAGAATAGAAGTGATATGAATGGCTTGCGGCGTTTTCTGTCCGCGAGATCATTATATTCCAGATAAAAATAGAAATAAAACAATGTACCTTACAAAATTCCATCTAAAAGTAAAATTTGCCAAAGTAAGTAATTTGTTGTTTATTTAGTTGCTTTATTTAAGCATGTGAGGCTTTGTACATGTGTATAGTACAAACCAATTATATATGGTGAACGAAGACGGTACTTACTACACTTAGGTGCGAATTAAACAATTTGAATTTTGTTGATTCATATTATCCTGCAAAGTTTACCACGGCATGGAAGAATTTTTGCATTACATGTACGTACCTCTGAATCCGAATGACAAGAAGTTAGACTCGCATCGGACTGCATATAACTTTTATATCCAAACATTTTGATGTGCAACAATGTCTCATACAATACCATGGACATGATCAACCTTCTGTAAGGTTTAAATGACCAGACAAAATATAAACACGAGACAGTAATTTTACAGAAAACTTTCAATGTCGAGAACGATGAACTAAAGGGAACACATTGTACAAAAATGAATAATGTGTACAGTGGGACGCACAATCTGGAATCAATGGGTCCCGGGGAATTTATATAGATTAATCCCTGGCCTCGATGCTTTGCGACTCGGTGATAATTTGTTTGGTTCATGCAACTGGGGGAATTACTGGACAACAAACCATGGCTAGCTAGTTGTTATTTCTTAGGCAATAGCTTCATTTTGGCAGATGCAATATGCATTTATCGGCCATTCCATAATTTTTCTCAAATTTCAGTGAAGCCTGTACTGATTTCAATGCCTAATAATCATAACAATTTACATGTTCTGAATATATAGTTACATAATATATTCATCATGAAATATTTTGATAATTTCAAGCAGTCTTTCCAATAACTCAGTAGCCCAACTCCAGTCTCAGTTCATAAAATGTATCGGTTTAATCGGATTTGCCGATAAAAAATGATTTGGTCCGATAAAAACTCACATTGTGTCTAAAAATTATTTGAACCGATAAAAACCTCATTCTCTATTCATCATTTGGACCGTTAAAAACTCTAAAATATCTGACATTTCAATATGGGAAGATTTCAAGAACTCATGCAGTCGACTGAGTGAGTGTGACGCCCGAGGCTACCAATTTTTTTCTGGGCTAGTAGAAATTCTTTAAGAAACTATACAAAAAACTAGTAAAATTTATCTTCAGGCTTGTGGCTGAAAAAAGTTTTTGGAGAGACTGAATAATTTCAGGTCACTTATTTGAACATGTTGAAAAAAATAATTTTGGTCAATTAATCAAGAGAAAATAGCAGGTAATCATGGTAATTGGCTAATAATGTGATAAAGAAAACACGGAAATGGAACCACAAAATTAATTTCTTGATGAAAAAATCAATTATAAAGGGTCATAAAAAAATGAAGTTGCGGTATTGCGAGTGTGTAACTTGGTTGTGTTATATTTAGCAAACGCACATTTTTCTGAGGATGCCATTCATACAGACTGACCTTATACATGATCGATGCAGACTTATTATAAATTGACCCTTTCGAAGGCAGGAAAAATTTGAAAAATTCCATGACGTCACAATGCAATTTCGATGTTTGACCGAGATTCGAAGCTTGTTTGTGCGAAGTAAAAGCATTATGACGTCACAAAATTTTGCATTTTTTCCCGCAATCGGAAGGATAATTCCTTTTTCACGTAACTGCGTGACTTAAGCATTTTGTGGACGGCAAGTACCGACTTTCGTTACGTCACAGTTAAAGATTGATTGTCCTTGATGTCATATTGCGGGAAAAGTAGTTATTTTGCCATCCAAAATAACTGGACCACAGCTATGCGAAAAAGGCCAATTAAGACAGGCACCGGCACCTCCCCCCCCCCCAAAAAAAAAATACCTGTTAATCAATATAATTGTCAAACGCTTCAATCAATTTCTGAACATGTTGACTTCTGCATGCCGTGCAATAACAATACAGCATGAGAAAATATCGAAAATTTTCAAAAATACTGGTAGTAAACTGCATGGCGCTTGTACAATGTACTAGACTGGGCCAGTGGGACGTATCTTTGGCTCATTCGGTAGAGCGTCCGACTTAACATCAAAACGTTGCGAGTTCGATCCCAGTTGGAGGTAGTCTCGTGTTTTCTACAAAACTCCCAACTCGGCCCTTTGGGCCTCGCAAGTGTTTCCCATAAAAAATTGCATGTGCCCCCTGTGCAGTTGGGGGCCCCTGAGCAAATATTAGTAGCCCGACGAAATTTTTGGTAGCCAGGGCATTTGGGCTAGTGAGTTTTCGCGATGACTGTGAAAACTTTTACTCGCACCTGTCAGCCTGCAGACGATCATTGAGTTTGACCCGGTATGTCTTGCACCGTCTCCCTCGGCTTACAATTTCTGTTAAGCTCCAATGAAATCAAATAAATAACTTCCCTTTAAGTAGCTTACCTAATTGAAATGAATTAAATCAGCATATAGAAGGTTATATTCAGCTCCATTTTCAGCGTCGCGCGGAAAATGCAACCTCGGCGTCCATCTTGTTTTCCTTGGAGATTTAGCTCGCCTGGCTCGCTTGGGTCCGCGAATTTCCTCTACATAGTTGAAAATGAATTTCTAGATTTCAACTTGCTAAATCAAAGTTTCAGTGCTTATAATCAAATGCTACTGATTTTTAAAGATGGAAAATAATTATTTTCTGCACAAGCTATATTCATACTAGCTGTAATAAGGGGTTATCAAAACAGGTTAGGGTCGCTTATGTGCATGTTAATAATCGGAATCGGGTCCCGATTTCGATTAATTCCTTTTTACTATATAATCATGCTAAATCGTTATTATTTGTCCGATACATAAGCGGGCCTAAAAACGTAGTATTATTATTATTATTATGGTTAATTATTCTTACCCCCAAGCCAATCCAGAGACATTACAACAAAGTACCGCATCATATGATAAAATGGAAAGTATCATGTGAAAGAGTAAATAAAGATCTTCATATAAAATTTTTTTCTTGTCGAAAAGTTCACATATGCCCCCGCTAGAGGTCATCAAAGTTCAAATCTTTAAACTGTTATAACTCCTAAACTAACCGTACGATTTGAACGAAATTTGTTTTTAAATGTTCTTTGGGAAATTTGTAAACTTTTATACGCTCAAGGTCACAACATACTTTTGCCTATAGAACAAAGACTATTAGACATTCAAATTCAAACTTCATACATAATATCATTAAACCAAGCTCTTTCACCTTGACCTTGACCCAAGGTCAAATTCAGATTCTCAAGGTCACAACAAACTTTTGCCTATAGAACAAAGACTATTTGACCTTCAGAGATTAAACTTCATACAAATAATTGTTCAGTCATGCTCTTTCACTTTGACCTTGACCCAAGGTCAAATTCTCATTCTCAAGGTCACAGCAACTTTTCCCTACAAAACAAAGACTATTTGACCTTCAGAGTTCATACTTTATACATATCATGCTTGGGCCCAGCTCTTTCACTTTGACCTTGACCCAAGGTCAAATTCTGATTTTCAAGGTCACAACAAACTTAAGTCTATAAAACAAAGACTGTTTGACCTTGAGAGTTCAAACTATACACAAATATTCCTTGCATCAAACTCTTTCATCATGACCTTGACCAACGGTCATTAGTTTGATTTCAAGGTCACAACTGACTTTGGTTGATTAGATATTGAGCTTTGCTCAGATTAAGATCAATCGTTATGAGAATAATCACAGTACTTAGCTTTCATTCATGACATTGGTTAAAGGCCAAATAATCATTCTCAAGGTCTTAACAATCATTTACTCTTATAGAATTTACACTTTTTGTCCTATACTATTTATTCTTCACACAAGTAGTCCTTCTTATTAGAACTTAACATAGTATAAGAAAGATAACTCTTTTATTCTTATTCTCTGTTCTCTTTCTTTTTTTTTTTTTTCTTAGTAGCATTACAGATCTGTCCTTTCATGTTGTTGTCATTTTCTATTAATAGAAATTATCTCATTGCAAAATCATTGTGCAATTCTGTTTTGAGAAAGTAATTGTAAAGGATTTGATATCCATAGAGCATGGAGTTTAAATCTTTCGAAAACATGAAAGGTATTTATCATCTTTTTCTTCTTTTTTGTCAATAAATAGATAAGAGTCCCAAGTTAGACATAAGCTCTTTTGACTCATTTGCTGAAGTGAATAAAGTACTAAAGCAACTATTCTTTTTTCATCTTTTTTATTCGGATTTTAACACTTCAGTTCCGAGGAAGGTCTAATAAAGGAGGAATCCGTCTGTTGCTTGCAACAGTAGCCATCTAGTTCTTATTCAGGATTCCGACTTTTCCGTCGGAATCCTTTCTGTTATTGTATTGTCTTTTCTTTATTCTTATTAAGGATTCCGACTTCCGTCGGAATCCTTTCTGTTATTGTATTGTCTTTTCTTTATTCTTATTATTCTTATTATTATTATTATTCTTACCCACAAACCGTTCCGGTCACTTTACAAAAAAGTACAGCATCATATGAAAAAACAGAAAGTACCATGTGAAAGAGCATATGAAGATCTAAATTTAAAATTTTTTTCTTGTCGAAAAGTTCACATATGCCCCTGCTAGAGGTCATCAAAGGTAAAATCTTTAAAACCTTATAACTCCTAAACTAACCATGCGATTTTAACGAAATTTGTTTTATATTGTTCTTTGGGAAATTTGCAAACTTTTATACGCTTACATGCTCGATTAAATATTTACGGTTTTCGCGCTATTTTGAGTTGAAAATGGAACTTTAAATTGGCACAGTGCCAATTTCTACAGTTTTTGAGATTTTGAGTTGAAACTTGGATGGTAGGTTACTTATAGGTAGTCATTGATGATGACCTAGTTTCAAGGTCAAATTATGATTCTCAAGGTCACAACAAACTTTTGCCTATAGAACAAAGACTATTTGACCTTGACAGTTCAAACTTCACAAATACAATCATTGATCCAAGCCCTTTCACCTTGACCTTGACCCAAGGTCAAATTCTCATTCTCAAGGTCACAACAAAATTTTTTCTATAGAACAAAGACCATTTGACATTGAGAGTTAAAACTTGACGCAAATATTCCTTGCATCAAGTCCTTTCACCTTGACCTTGACCCAAGGTCATTTGTTCGATTTCAAGGTCACAACAGACTTTTGTTGATAAAATATTGAGCTTCGAATAGATAAAAAGAAATCTTGATGAGAATTAACTAAAATGCTTATCTTTCATCCATGACCTTGGTTCAAGGTCAAATAAACTTTTTCAAGGTCATAACAAACATTTACTCTTGTAGGATTGATTGGATTTTGTTCTTAAATATTTATTCTTCACAGAAGTAGTACTTCTTATTTGAACTTTACATAGTAAGATAGATAACTCTTTTATTTTTGTTCTCTGTTTCCTTTTTTATCTTCGTAGCATTACTTGTCTGTACTTTCATGCTGTTGTCATTCTCTATTTATAGAAATTTTCTCATTGCTAATTCATTGTGCAATTCTTTTTGGGATAGTAATTTAAAAGGATTCAAAATGGATAGAATAGATATAGGAGTTTAAAGCCTTCCTAAACTTGAAAGGTATTTATCGTCTTTTTCTTCTTTTTTGTCGATAAATAGATAAGAGTCCCAAGTTAGACTTAAGCTCTTTTGACTCATTTGCTGAAGTGAATAAGGTACTAAAGCAACTATTCTTTTTTCATCATCTTTATTCGGATTTCAACACTTCAGTTCCGAGGAAGGTCTAATAAAGGAGGAATCCGTCTGTTGCTTGCAACAGTAGCCATCTATTCTTATTATTATTCTTATTATTATTCTTATTATTATTATTCTTACCCCCAGATCGTTCCGGTCACTGTACAAAAAAGTATCACTTCTTATGATATATATGATAAAACGAAAAGGATCATGTGAAAGAGCATATAAAGATCTTGAGGTAAAAAAATTTTGTTGTCGAAAAGTTCACATATGCCCCCGCTAGAGGTCATCAAAGCTCAAATCTTTAAACTCTTATAACTCCTAAACTAACCGTACGATTTGAACGAAATTTGTTTTAAAATGTTCTTTGGGAAATTTGTAAACTTTTATACGCTTACATGCTCGATGAAATATTTACGGTTTTCGCGCTATTCCGAGTTGAAAATGGAACTTTAAATTGGCACAGTGCCAATTTCTACAGTTTTTGAGATTTTGAGTTGAAACTTGGATAGTAGGTTACTTATAGGTAGTCATTTAATGTTGACCTACTTTCAAGGTCAAATTTTGATTCTCAAGGTCACAACAAACTTTTTCCTGTAGAACAAAGACTATCTGACCTTCAGAGTTCAAACTTCTTACATAATATCGTTAAACCAAGCTCTTTCACACTGACCTTGACCCAAGGTCAAATTTTGATTCTCAAGGTCACAACAAACTTTTGCCTATAGAACAAAGACTTTAAGACCTGTTGAGTTCAAACTTCATACATAATATCTTTAAACCAAGCTCTTTCACCTTGACCTTGACCCAAGGTCAAATTAAGATTCTCAAGGTCACAACAAACATTTGCCTACAGAACAAAGACTATTAGACATTCAAAGTTCAAACTTCATACATAATATCATTAAACCAAGCTCTTTCACCTTGACCTTGACCAAAGGTCAAATTCTGATTCTCAAGGTCACAACAACATTTTCCCTATAGAACAAAGACTATACGACCTTCAGAGTTTAAACTTCATACAAATGATTGTTCAGTCACGCTCTTTCACTTTGACCTTGACCCAAGGTCAAATTCTCATTCTCAAGGTCACAGCAACTTTTCCCTACAAAACAAAGACTATTTGACCTTCAGAGTTCATACTTTATACATATCATGCTTGGGCCCAGCTCTTTCACCTTGACCTTGACCCATGGTCAAATTTTGATTGTCAAGGTCACAACAAACTTTAGTCTATGAAACAAAGACTGTTTGACCTTGACAGTTTAAACTTGACACAAATATTCCTTGCATCAAAGTCTTTCATCATGACCTTGACCCAAGGTAATTTGTTTGATTTCAAGGTCACATCTTACTTTGGTTGATTAGATATTGAGCTTTGCTCAGATTAAGATGAATCGTGTTGAGAATAATCACCATACTTAGCTTTCATCCATGACATTGCTTAAAGGCCAAATAATCATTCATAAGGTTTTAACAATTATTTACTCTTGTAGAATTTACACTTTTTGTCCTATACTTTTTATTCTTCACACAAGTAGTCCTTCTTATTCGAACTTAACATAGTATAAGAAAGATAACTCTTTTATTCATGTTCTCTGTTTCTTTTTTTTTTTTTCTTAGTAGCATTACATATCTGTACTTTCATGTTGTTATTTTCTATTAATAGAAATTATCTCATTGCAAAATCATTGTGCAATTCTGTTTTGAGAAATTAATTGTAAGGATTTGATATCCATAGAGCATGGAGTTTAAAGCTTTCGTAAAGATGAAAGGTACTTAATTTGTTTTCTTCTATTTTGTTGATAAATAAATAAGAGTCCCAAATTAGACATAAGCTCTTTTGACCCATTTGCTGAAGTGAATAAGGTACTTAAGCAACTTTTCTTTTTTCTATCTTCTTTATTCGGATTTTAACACTCCAGTTCCGAGAAAGATCTAAGAAAGGAGGAATCCGTCTGTTGCTTGCAACAGTAGCCATCTAGTTATTATTCTTATTATTATTATTATTATTATTATTCTTACCCCCAGATCGTTCCAGTCACTGTACAAAAAAGTACAACTTCTTATGATAAAACGAAAAAGATCATGTGAAAGAGCATATAAAGATCTTGAGGTAAAAAAATTTTGTCGTCGAAAAGTTCACATATGCCCCCGCTAGAGGTCATCAAAGTTCAAATCTTTAAACTCTTATAACTCCTAAACTAACCGTACGATTTGAACGAAATTTATTTTTAAATGTTCTTTGGGAAATTTGTAAACTTTTATACGCTTACATGCTCGATAAAATATTTACGGTTTTCGCGCTATTACGAATTGAAAATGGAACTTTAAATTGGCACAGTGCCAATTTCTACAGCTTTTGAGATTTTGAGTTGAAACTTGGATACTAGGTTACTTATAGGTAGTCATTTAATGTTGACCTACTTTCAAGGTCAAATTTTCATTCTCAAGGTCACATCAAACTTTTACCTGTAGAACAAAGACTTTTTGACCTTCACAGCTCAAACTTCATACATACTATCGTTAAACCAAGCTCTTTCACACTGACCTTGACCCAAGGTCAAATTTTGATTCTCAAGGTCACAACATACTTTTGCCTGTAGAACAAAGACTATTAGACATTCAAAGTTCAAACTTCATACATAGTATCATTAAACCAAGCTCTTTCACCTTGACCTTGACCCAAGGTCAAATTCAGATTCTCAAGGTCACAACAAACTTTTGCCTGTAGAACAAAGACTATTAGACCTGCAGAGTTCAAACTTCATACATAATATCATTAAACCAAGCTCTTTCACCTTGACCTTGGCCCAAGGTCAAATTCTTATTCTCAAGGTCACAACATACTTTTGCCTGTAGAACAAAGACTATTAGACCTGCAGAGTTCAAACTTCATACATAATATCATTAAACAAAGCTCTTTCACCTTGACCTTGGGCCAAGGTCAAATTCTTATTCTCAAGGTCACAACATACTTTTGCCTGTAGAACAAAGACTATTAGACCTGCAGAGTTCAAACTTCATACATAATATCATTAAACGAAGCTCTTTCACCCTGACCTTGGCCCAAGGTCAAATTCTGATTCTCAAGGTCACAACATACTTTTGCCTGTAGAACAAAGACTATTTGACCTTCAGAGTTTAAACTTCATTCAAATACTTGTTCAGTCATGCTCTTTCACTTTGACCTTGACCCAAGGTCAAATTCTCACTCTAAAGGTCAAAGCAACTTTTCCCTATAAAACAGACTATTTGACCTTCAGAGTTCATACTTTATACATATCATGCTTGGGCCCAGCTCTTTCATCTTGACCTTGACCCAAGGTCAAATTTTGATTTTCAAGGTCACAACAAACTTAAGTCTATAAAACAAAGACTGTTTGACCTTGATAGTTCAAACATTACACAAAGATTCCTTACATCAAACTCTTTCATCATGACCTTGACCAACGGTCATTAATTTGATTTCAAGGTCACAACTGACTTTGGTTGATTAGATATTGAGCTTTGCTCAGATTAAGATCAATCGTGATGAGAATAATCACAGTACTTAGCTTTCATTCATGACATTGGTTAAAGGCCAAATAATCATTCTCAAGGTCTTAACAATCATTTACTCTTGTAGAATTTACACTTTTTGTCCTATACTATTTATTCTTCACACAAGTAGTCCTTCTTATTTGAGCTTAACATAGTATAAGAAAGATAACTCTTTTATTCTTGTTCTCTGTTCCCTTTCTTTTTTTTTTCTTAGTAGCATTACAGATCTGTCCTTTCATGTTGTTGTCATTTTCTATTAATAGAAATTATCTCATTGCAAAATTATTGTGCAATTCTGTTTTGAGAAAGTAATTGTAAAGGATTTGATATCAATAGAGCATGGAGTTTAAATCTTTCGAAAACATGAAAGGTATTTATCATCTTTTTCTTCTTTTTTGTCAATAAATAGATAAGAGTCCCAAGTTAGACATAAGCTCTTTTGACTCATTTGCTGAAGTGAATAAAGTACTAAAGCAACTATTCTTTTTTCATCTTCTTTATTCGGATTTTAACACTTCAGTTCCGAGGAAGGTCTAATAAAGGAGGAATCCGTCTGTTGCTTGCAACAGTAGCCATCTAGTTATTATTATTATTCTTACCCCCAAGCCAATCCAGAGACGTTACAACAAAGTACCGCATCATATAATAAAATGGAAAGTATCAGGTGAAAGAGCAAATAAAGATCTTAATTTAAATTTTTATTCTTGTCGAAAAGTTCACATATTGCACCGCCAGAGGTCATCAAAGGTAACATCTTTAAAACCTTATAACTCCTAAACTAACCGTGTGATTTGAATGAAATTTATTTTATATTGTTCTTTGGGAAATTTGCAAACTTTTATACGCGACATGCTCGATAAAATATTTACGGTTTTCGTGCTATTTTGAGTTGAAAATGGAACTTTAAATTGGCACAGTTCCAATTTCTACAGTTTTTGAGATTTTGAGTTGAAACTTGGATGGTAGGTTACTTATAGGTAGTCATTGATGATGACCTAGTTTCAAGGTCAAATTATGATTCTCAAGGTCACAACAAACTTTTGCCTATAGAACAAAGACTATTTGACCTTGAAAGTTCAAACTTCATAAATACAATCATTGAGCCAAGCCCTTTCACCTTAACCTTGGTCCAAGGTCAAATTTTGATTCTCAAGGTCACAACAAACTTTTGCCTATAGAACAAAGACCATTTGACCTTGAGAGTTCAAACTTGGCGCAAATATTCCTTGCATCAAGTCCTTTCACCTTGACCTTGACCCAAGGTCATTTGTTCGATTTCAAGGTCACAACAGACATTTGTTGATAAAATATTGAGCTTTGAATAGATGAAAAGAAATCTTGATGAGAATAAACTAAAATGCTTATTTTTCATCCATGACCTTGGTTCAAGGTCAAATAAACTTTTTCAAGGTCATAACAAACATTTACTCTTGTAGGATTGATCGGATTTTGTTCTCAAATATTCATTCTTCACACAAGTAGTACTTCTTATTTGAACTTTACATAGTAAGATAGATAACTCTTTTATTTTTGTTCTCTGTTTCCTTTTTTTATCTTAGTAGCATTACTTGTCTCTACTTTCATGTTGTTGTCATTCTCTATTTATAGAAATTTTCTCATTGCTATTTCATTGTGCAATTCTTTTTGGGATACTAACTTAAAAGGATTCAAAATGGATAGAATAGATCTAGGAGTTTAAAGCCTTCCTAAATTTGAAAGGTATTTATTGTCTTTTTCTTCTTTTTTGTCGATAAATAGATAAGAGTCCCAAGTTCAACATAAGCTCTTTTGACTCATTTGCTGAAGTGAATAAGGTACTAAAGCAACTATTCTTTTTTCATCTTCTTTATTCGGATTTTAGCACTTCAGTTCCGAGGAAGGTCTAATAAAGGAGGAATCCGTCTGTTGCTTGCAACAGTAGCCATCTAGTTATTCTTATTATTATTATTCTTACCCCCAAACCATTCCAGAGACGTTACAACAAAGTACGGCATCATTAAATAAAATGGAAAGTGTCATGAGAAAGAGCAAATAAAGATCTTCATTTATATTTTTTTTCTTGTCGAAAAGTTCATATATGCCTCCGCTAGAGGTCATCAAAGGCAAAATCTTTAAAACCTTATAACTCCTAAACTAACCGTACGATTTGAACGAAATTTGTTTTATATTGATTTTTGGGAAATTTGCAAACTTTTATACCCTTACATGCTCGATAAAATTTTTACGGTTTTCGTGCTATTTTGAGTTGAAAATGGAACTTTAAATTGGCACAGTGCCAATTTCTACAGTTTTTGAGATTTTGAGTTGAAACTTGGATGGTAGGCTACTAATAGGTAGTCATTGATGATGACCTAGTTTCAAGGTCACATTATGATTCTCAAGGTCACAACAAACTTTTGCCTATAGAACAAAGAACATTTGACCTTGGGAGTTCAAACTTGGCGCAAATATTCCTTGCATCAAGTCCTTTCACCTTGACCTTGACCCAAGGTCATTTGTTCGATTTCAAGGTCACAACAGACTTTTGTCGATAAAAAAATGAGCTTTGATTAGATTCAATTGCTTATCTTTTATCCATAACCTTGGTTCAAGGTCAAATAAACTTTTTCAAGGTCATAAACTTTTACTCGTGTAGAATTCACAGGATTTTGTCCTTAACTATTTATTCTTCACACAAGTAGTACTTCTTATTTTAACTTTACATAGTAAGATAGATAACTCTTTTATTCTTGTTCTCTGTTTCCTTCTTTTTTATTCGTAGTAGCATTACATATCAGTAGTTTCATGTTGTTGTCATTTTCTATTAATAGAAATTATCTCATTGCAAAATCGTTGTGCAATTCTGTTTTGAGAAAGTAATTGTAAAGGATTAGATATTGAATGAGCATGGAGTTTAAAGCTTTCGTAAACATGAAAGGTATTTATTTTTTTTCTTCTATTTTGTTGATAGATTAATAAGAGTCCCAAATTAGACATAAGCTCTTTTGACTCATTTGCTGAAGTTAATATGGTACTAAAGCAGCTATTCTTTTTTCCATCTTCTCTATTCGGATTTTAGCACTTCAGTTCCGAGGAAGGTCTAATAAAGGAGGAATCCGTCTGTTGCTTGCAACAGTAGCCATCTAGTTAAGGATTCCGACTTCCGTCGGAATCCTTTCTGTTATTGTATTGTCTTTTCTTTATTCTTATTAAGGATTCCGACTTCCGTCGGAATCCTTTCTGTTATTGTATTGTCTTTTCTTTATTCTTATTATTATTCTTACCCCCAAGCCAATCCAGAGACCTTACAACAAAGTACCGCATCATATGATAAAATGGAAAGTATCATGTGAAAGAGCAAATAAAGATCTTCATTTAAATTTTTTTTCTTGTCGAAAAGTTCACATATGCCCCCGCTAGAGGTCATCAAAGGCAAAATCTTTAAAACCTTATAACTCCTAAACTAACAGTGCGATTTGAATGAAATTTGTTTTATATTGTTCTTTGGGAAATTTGCAAACTTTTATACGCTTACATGCTCGATAGAATATTTACGGTTTTCGCGCTATTTTGAGTTGAAAATGGAACTTTAAATTGGCACAGTGCCAATTTCTACAGTTTTTGAGATTTTGAGTTGAAACTTGGATGGTAGGTTACTTATAGGTAGTCATTGATGATGACCTAGTTTCAAGGTCAAATTATGTTTCTCAAGGTCACAACAAACTTTTGCCTATAGAACAAAGACTATTTGACCTTGACAGGTCAAACTTCATAAATACAATCATTGATCCAAGCCCTTTCACCTTGACCTTGACCCAAGGTCAAATTCTCATTCTCAAGGTCACAACAAAATTTTTCCTTTAGAACAAAGACCATTTGACCTTGAGAGTTCAAACTTGACGCAAATATTCCTTGCATCAAGTCCTTTCATCTTGACCTTGACCCAAGGTTATTTGTTCGATTTCAAGGTCACAACAGACTTTTGTTGATAAAATATTGAGCTTTGAATAGATGAAAAGAAATCTTAATGAGAATAAACTAAAATGCTTATATTTCATCCATGACCTTGGTTCAAGGTCAAATAAACTTTTTCAAGGTCATAACAAACATTTACTCTTGTAGGATTGATAGGATTTTGTTCTTAAATATTTATTCTTCACACAAGTAGTACTTTTTATTTGAACTTTACATAGTAAGATAGATAACTCTTTTATTCTTGTTCTCTGTTTCCTTTCTTTATCCTAGTAGCATTACTTGTCTGTACTTTCATGCTGTTGTCATTCTCTATTTATAGAAATTTTCTCATTGCTAATTCATTGTGCAATTCTTTTTGGGATAGTAATTTAAAAGTATTCAAAATGGATAGAATAGATCAAGGAGTTTAAAGCCTTCCTAAACTTGAAATGTATTTATCGTCTTTTTCTTCTTCTTTGTCGATAAATAGATAAGAGTCCCAAGTTAGACATAATCTCTTTTAACTCATTTGCTGAAGTGAATAAGGTACTAAAGCAACTATTCTTTTTTTTCATCTTCTTTATTTGGATTTTAACACTTCAGTTCCGAGGAAGTTCTAATAAGGGAGGAATCCGTCTGTTGCTTGCAACAGTAGCCATCTAGTTATTCTTATTATTATTATTATTACTATTACAAGCTAATCGGTTCCATAATAGTAATATGGTGATTTAAAAAAATCTAACAAAAAAGTATCTGAAACCTGGAAACAATGACATCCCTAAAATGCCTATATTCCATTTTAGTGGTTTATATTTTTCCATCATATGATCCATGGTGATCATGGTTTACTCTTTTCTATCTCAAATCACCATATTATTAATTATGGAACTGATTAACTTGCGGTACATGTAATATTAGTACATATATACTACATAGGTAATACATGTACAAATGGAATATGAAGTCAGAGTCAAGCAAAATCTAATCTTTGACCTTTCCCAATAAACAATTGTGGGATACATGATGAAATACTCATAAGCAGCATATATATATATACATTCACCTGAAGATATGTGTAACAACCATCCCCTCCCCCTTTGGCACAAAATTTCTCATCAACTCAATGAAAAATCTCAAAAGAGATTTCTAGTATACATTTTCTATCATTATTCAAAATTTCAGATCATTTGGACAACACACTGATTTTTAATGAATTTAAAAGTTTTTACTGCACAAGAAATATACTTTCACAAAAAGAATATACTTTTTTAGCCTGTAATATTTAACCTTGACCTTTGATAATGAATATTAATATTAAATATGAACAAATTCTGATGTAGGGTTTAGAAGATATAAGCTTAGAAAGACAGACAGACAGACAGTATGGTGATTTTATGCTCCTCTATCATGTCCATATGTGAAAGATTTCTATGTGGTCATCATTACAGTCAATGAACATGGTAAATTGAAGACATTTCTATATGGCTAGGTGTTTGGTCAGTTTCTTATCAGCTATGGCACACGGAAGAGGAGGTGGACAGAGATACAAACATCCAGATACTGTGATATTTATGTCTAAATATTGGTGGTCATAATACTTAGTGATAAATCAGATTTCGTTTTTTCAAAAACTGTCACATTTAAATCAATGTGCAATGAAGTGAAATGCATTTCAAACCCATTCTGAGTGAATATGTTCAGATAATGGAATACCTGTTAAAAATGTTTTGTTTTCTAGTTTTAATAGTGAAGGAAATCAGACAACATGAACAACATGTATAATTTGTTATGGCCTGGCCTTGAACTTCACTTACCTTCATTTAGCAGCACAGTCACATTAAATTTGATGAAATTATCTATCATATCAAATAGGTAACAAATGCTGATTTTAAGAATTTTCATCAATCAGACAAATGTTGCCCTGTTCATTATTTCACTTGATATGAAAGAAAAATTCGACAACAGGTTGCATCTGATGAGTCACATTTGGAAATTGTGAGTGGAAGTGCATCAAGTGTCATTGTAGTTTCTAAGTATACCGAAAATAGAAAGGGATGAATGCAGAAAGTCAACTCAGAAGGGAATACTTAATGTATAGGTGAATACCGACTCATTGATTTTTAAAGTGTGCACATATTATTAAGTCATATGAAGCACAGGTATATGACACATGCCTTATACTGATAAATGTCTCCATCATTTCGAATAAAGCCTATGCTAACACAGTAAATTATGCCTGTCAGAATTGATTTTCACAAACCAAACAAATTTAAGAGCCATATCTCTGTAACACAATATTAGGTGAACATGAAAATATAAAGGCAGCATCCTCTCTACAGTCTGATCGCTGCAGTGTATAAATTAATATCAGGCATATTAAAAAATGTTATGATCGCTGAGCGATTTAAGTCCCTACCCGCGGCATTAATTTTACGTGGGTCGGGCGGTTAACAACAAACAAACTTAATTCTATTTAAGGCCTGGTGTACTTCCAGTTTGCTAAGCTCTGCCCCTTCACGTGCTATAAAGTTTGTGCAGAACAATATTTGAACAGAAATAACAACTAGCAAGCTGTGATTTGTTGTCTAGTAATTCCCCTCGTCACATGAACCAATCAAATTATCAACTCGCCAGAGATTAATCTACAATTTGATCTAAATGGGTCCTTTGGACCCGAAAAATTTGACCAATGGGTCAGCAGAATTTTATGGGTCCCAAGTACTGTAAAGCCTACGCTCACCGGCAAGATACGCCTGTTGGTATTTTTTTTTCACAACACCAAAATATCTAAGTCCCATAACTCCATAAGGACAAATCAGTGTACATTAAAATCGAAAGGCGGCTTCCTCTTCGATCATGAAAATCTGTTCCATGCACCTATATTTTGTCCTTAGCTTAACATGTATGTGCATATAACCCCCCTCCCCCCCCCTCCCCCCCCCCTCCCCCCCCCTTACACATAATTTCCCGGTTATGCGAGAAAAAAATTAAAAACCCGTAACATATGTAAAAGAACATCCTTTCTACTTGAAGTATACAAAATTTCAAAACATTTCGACCAGAAATAGATTTTTAAAGAATTTTTGAACAATTTTTCATATATTTTCATTGTATTTTGAACTCTAAGTCCCATAACTCTGTAACACCAAATTGGATGAACCTGAAAATCAGAAGGCGGCTTCCTCTTCTCAGTCCAATCATATTGTATGAATATCGTGAAAATCCATTGACGCATATTCAAGTTATTGCGTTCCATGCACCTATATTTTGCCCTTAGCTTAACATGTATGTGCATATCCGCCCCCCCCTCCCATCAAACACATTACACATAATATCTCAATCATGCGACAAAAAAATTAAAAACCCATTACATATGTCAAAGAACATCCTTTCTACTTGAAGTATACAAAATTTCAAAACGTTTCAACCAGAAATAGGTTTTTAAAGAATTTTAAACTAATTTAGTATATTTTCACTTTATTTTAGTAATCTAAGTCCCATAACTTGGTAATGACAAATTGGATGAACCTGAAAATCAAAAGGCTGCTTCCTCTCCACAGTCCAATCATAATGTATGAATATCGTGAAACTGTTGACGCATATCCAAGTCATTGCGTTCATGCGCCTATATATTTTGCCCTTAGCTTAACATGTATGTGCATATCCCCCCCCCCTCCCATTACACATAATATCTTGGTTATGCGACAAAAAAATTAAAAACCCGTTACATATGTCAAAGAACATCATCCTTTCTACTTGAGTATACAAAATTTCAAATCATTTCAACAAAAATAGATTTTTAAAGAATTTTTAACTATTTTAGTATATTTTCACAGTTTGTTAAAATTCTGAGTCCCATAACTCGGTAATGACAAATTGGATGAACCTAAAAATAAAAAGGCGGCTTCCTCTCCATAGTTTGATCACAATGTACAAATATCATAAAAATCTGTTGACGCATATTCAGTTAATTGCGTTCCTTAAGTGGAAGGACAGACGGACGGACTTCGCCATACCATAATACGTCCCGTCAAATGACGGGCGTATAATAAAGGGTCTTTTCTTCGCTGCGTCTTAAGCTCGAGAAGAGAAGTGATATGAATGGCTTGCGGTGTTTTATGTCCGCGAGATCATTATATGCCAGAAAAAAATAGAAATAAAACATGTATCTCAGAAAATTCCATCTAAAAGTAAAATTTGCCAAATTAAGTAATTTGTTGTTTATTTAGTTGCTTTATTTATGCAAGCGAGGCTTCGTACATGTGTATAGTACAAACCAATTATATATGGTGTATGAAGAAGTACTTTCTACACTTAGGTGTGAATTAAACAATTTGAATTTGTTGATTCATATTATCCTGCAAAGTTAACCACGGCATGGAAGAATTTTTGCGTTACATGTACCTCTGAATACAAATGATAAGAATGTAAACGTCTTCATATTGAATAGCATCATTTAATAAAGCAATGATCGCTGTGCGATATAAGTCCCCTACCGGCGGTATAAATTTATGACTTGCATCTCTGTTCATCAGTTAATCATCGGCAGCAAAAGCCAAGTAAAGTCTGGGAATTGAAGAAATTTGCTAAGTCCAAGGGCCATAACTCTTGTGAAAATTAGTCAATCTAAATTAAACTCAAATCTGCATCACACTATAATGTATTCAAGTACAAAAAATCAGTTCATTATCTGCAGTAACAGGCAAGAAAAAGTCCGGAAAACTGCAAATTTCATGAAATTAGCTAAGTCCAAGGGCCATAACTCTTGTAAAAATAAGCCAATGGAAACCAAACTCAAATTTGGTCTGTATCACACTGAGATGTATTTGATTTACCAAAAATCAGTGGATTATTTGCAATAGAACCGAAGAAAAGTCCGGAAAACTGAAATTTTCATAAAATTTGCTAAGTCCAAGGGCCATAACTCTTGTAAAAATAGGTGAATCTATAGCAAACTCAAACTTGTTCTGTATCCCATTGAGATATATCCCCATACTTAAAATGAGTTCAATATATCCAACAACAGTAGAAAAAAGTCCAGAAAACTGAAATTTTCATAAAATTTGCTCAGTCCAAGGGCCATAACTCTTGTAAAATTAGGTCAATCAAAAGCAAACTCAAACTTGATCTGTATCACATTGAGATATATCCACATACCAAAAATGAGTTCAATACATGTATATGCAACAACAGCGGAAAAAAGTCCGGAAAACTGAAATTTTCATAAAATTTGTTAAGTCCAAGGGCCATAACTCTTGTAAAATTAGGTCAATCAAAAGCAAACTCAACCTTGATCAGTATCACATTGAGATATATCCACATACCAAAAATGAGTTCAATATATGCAACAACAGCGAAAAAAAGTCCGGAAAACTGAAAATGGGACAGACGGACAGACGGACGGACAGACAGACAGACCGAGAGGAAACTAAGAGTCCCCTTCGGCGTTGCCGGTAGGGGACTAAAGAACAGATAAATTGGCAACATGGACCAGACATGCACGTTTCGGATACTTAACCCTCGTCAGTGATCCTCAAATCTAAACAATGTAATATGCAAAAAAAGTATGAAAGTTACTATGTCGAAAAAGCGTACCGAAAGACGTAGCAGAACAGATAGGATATAATGCTACAGGACCCACGTTTTAGAAATTTCAAGAAATAACAGAAATTTTAGAATGCGTGGAAGAAAAGATAAACCGAAATTGATCGTTAGACTCGCATCGGACTTCATATAACTGTTATATCCAAACATTTTGATGCGCAACGATTAATGACTCTTACAATACCATGGACATGATCAACCTTCTGTAAGGTTTAAATGACCAGACAAAATATAAACACGAGACAGTAATTTTACATAATGTCGAGAACGATGAACTAAAGGGGACACATTGTACAAAAATGAATAACGGGTACGGTGGGACGCACGATCTGGAATCAATGGGTCCTGGGGAATTTTTAAGCGTCAGTAACGCAGGACGCAGAAGTAGATTAATCCCTAGCCTCGCTGCTTCGCGGCTCAGTGATAATTTGTTTGGTTCATGCAACTGGGGAATTACTGGACAATAATCAATGGCTAGCTAGTTATTATTTCTTAAGCAATAGCTTCATTTTGGCAGAAGATGCAATATGCATTTATCGGCAGTTCCATAATTTTTCTCGAATTTCAATCAAGCCTGTACTGATTTCAATGCCTAATAATCATAACAATTCACATGTTCTGAATATATAGTTACATAATATATTCATCATAAAATATCTTAATAATTTCAAGCAGTCTTTCCAATAACTCACTAGCCCAACTCCAGAGTTCATAAAATGTATCGGTTTTATCGGATTTGCCGATAAAAAATTATTTGGTCCGATAAAAACTCACATTGTGTCTAAAAATTATTTGAACCGATAAAAACCTCATTTTCTATTCATTATTGTGACCATTAAAAACTCTAAAATATCCGACATTTCATGGGAAGATTTCAAGAACTCTGTGACACCCGAGGCTAGCAATTTTTTTCTGGGCTAGTAGGAATTCTTTAAGAAACTATACAAAAAACTAGTATAATTTATCTTCGGGCTTGTGGCTGAAAAAAGCTTTCGGAGAAAACTGAATAATTTCAGCTTATCTGAAAAAAATAATTTAGGTCAATTTATCAAGAGAAAATAGCAGATGTGATGAAGAAAACACGGACTGGGCCAATGGGACGTCTCTTTGGCTCATTCGGTAGAGCATCGGACTTAACATCAGAAGGTTGCGAGTTCGATCCAAGGTGGGGGCAGTGATTTTTTTGGCCCGATTTACCACCGAATATCGGTGGCTTCCCCTCGTAAAAATTAGCTTTATTTTCCCAAAATTCGGCCCTTATTTTCCCAATACACGGAGATAAAAATTGTTTTCAAGATTGAATTGAAAACGAAACGTGCACAAAAGTAATCGAAATCCCTTAAGCCTGCATTGATTTCTTGTTGATGGATGCTACGGGGACGGGATGTCTCATAGCTCTATACATACTGTGTCTAAAAACTAAATAAAAAAGATACAAGAAATATACCAAAAGTCGATTCATTTTTTAAAAAGGATTGCGATAATAAAGATACTGGTAACACTCCCGTAATATCTGATGTTAATGAAGTCACCGACAGCGTCAATTCTCGACCAGAACAGGCCTCTGTTTCCGATTAAGAAGCCTAGGACATCTCAAATGAGGACAACAGTTACACGTCCGACTCGGATTCTGATGGCAGTCTTGTCCTAGTTCCTGACAATCGTAAATTTGTACCCCAAAAGTATGAAGCATTGTACAAATGGCTTTACTTCTCAACAGTTAAGGGGGTACCTTTGTAAATTTTTTAAATCTGTAACATGGTTTATTAAATGAAAATTGCTGTTTTGAACCAATAATTTGAGCGTTTCTTTTTGTTTCTAGATTTTCCCAATTTGTTCCAAAATGTCGCATATTTTCCCAAATGAAAAGGTACAGGTGGCTCTTAAAAAAGGTAGAAAAATCACTGGGGGGTAGTTTCGTGTTTTCTACACTGGCGCCCAACGTAAATCCCACGAGAGATGGTGGTTAGGAGGGTTGTCGAGGAGGGGTAGGGAGGCCAAAAATTGAAAGGGGAGAGTAGTGTACTGTCCGCGCAGCTCACTTCAGAAATCGGAAAATTGAAGTTTTCTCTATTTCATCAGCATATTTTCCGGTTAAAATTTATATAAGGGGATGGATCTCGAACTGTCATAACTAACGGTGTATGATATGTCTGTACAACCAATACTTATATAACGCTCAAAGTGAAAGATAATAGTTTTAGATGGGGAGATCTCTATGTTAATTTTACTGGGACATCGTCAACATTCTCCATAGACTCAGTGTTAAAGATCGCCCACGTTGCACTAAAATTAACATAGAAAACTCCCTATTAAAAACTATTTTCTTTCACTGTGAGCATAGTATTGGTCGTACAGACATATATCAAACACTGTTAGTTATGAGAGTTCGAGATCTATCTCCCTATAGAAATTTTAAACGCAAAAATTGACGACAAAGTAAAGAAAACTTCAATTTTCCGATTTCTGAAGTGAGCTGCGCGGACAGTAGTAAACTGGCACCTACCTGTACTAGACTGGGCCTGTGGGACATCTCTTTGGCTCATTCGGTAGAGCATCAGACTTAAAATCAGAACCTTACTAGTTCGATCCCAGGTGGGGGAAGTCTCGTGTTTTCTACAAAACTCCCAACTCGGCCCTTTGGGCCTCGGAAGTGTTTCCCATCAAAAATTGTATGTGCCCCCCATGCAGTTGGGGGCCCCTGAGCTAATATTAGTAGCCCGAGGAAATTTTTGGTAGCCAGGGCAGTTGGGCTAGCGAGTTTTCGCGATGACTTTGAAAACTTTTACTCGCACCTGTCAGCCTGCAGACGATCATAGAGTTTGACCCGGTATGTCTTGCACCGTCTCCCTCGGCTTACAATTTCTGTTAAGCTCCAATGAAATCAAATAAATAACTTCCCTTCAAGTAGCTTACCTAATTGAAATGAATTAAATCAGCATATAGAAGGTTATATTCAGCTCCATTTTCAGCGTCGCGCGGAAAATGCAACATCGGCGTCCATCTTGTTTTCCTTGGAGATTTAGCTCGCCTGGCTCGCTTGGGTCCGCGAATTTCCTCTACATAGTTGAAAATGAATTTCTAGATTTCAACATGCTAAATCAAAGTTTCAGTGCTCATAATCAAATACTACTAATTTTTAAAGATGGAAAATAATTATTTTCTGCACAAGCTATATTCATACTAGCTGTAATAAGGGGTTATCAAAACAGGTTAGGGTCGCTTATGTGCATGTTAATAATCGGAATCGGGTCCCGATTTCGACTAATTCCTTTTTACTATATAATCATGCTAAATCGTTATTATTTGTCCGATGCATAAGCGGGCCTAAAAACGTAGTATTATTAAGGATTCCGACTTTTCCGTCGGAATCCTTTCTGTTATTGTATTGTCTTTTCTTTATTCTTATTATTATTCTTATTATTATTATTCTTACCCCCAGATCGTTCCAGTGACTGTACAAAAAAGTGCCACTTCTTATGATAAAACAAGAAGTATCATGTGAAAGAGCATATAAAGATCTAGAGGTAAAAAAAATTTGTCGTCGAAAAATTCACGTATGCCCCCGCTAGAGGTCATCAAATGTCAAATCTTTAAACACTTATAACTCCTTAACTAACCGTACGATTTGAACGAAATTTGTTTTAAAATGTTCTTTGGGAAATTTGCAAACTTTTAATTGCTTACATGCTCCATAAAATATTTACGGTTTTCGCGCTATTTTGAGTTGAAAATGGAACTTTGAATTGGCACAGTGCCAATTTCTACAGTTTTTGAGATTTTGAGTTGAAACTTGGATGGTAGGCTACTTATAGGTAGTCATTGATGATGATCTAGTTTCAAGGTCACATTATGATTCTCAAGGTCACAACAAACTTTTGCCTATAGAACAAAGACTATTTGACCTTGACAGTTCAAACTTCAGAAATACAATCATTGATCCAAGCCCTTTCACCTTGACCTTGGTCCAAGGTCAAATTTTGATTCTCAAGGTCACAACAAACTTTTGCCTATAGAACAAAGACCATTTGACCTTGAGAGTTCAAACTTGGCGCAAATATTCCTTGCATCAAGTCCTTTCACCTTGACCTTGACCCAAGGTCATTTGTTCGATTTCAAGGTCACAACAGAATCTTGTTGATAAAATATTGAGCTTCGATTAGATTAAGAGGACTCTTGATGAGAATAAATTCAAATGCTTATCTTTTATCCATGACCTTGGTTAAAGGTCAAATTAACTTTTTCAAGGTCATAACAAACATTTACTCTTGTAGAATTCACAGGATTTTGCACTGAACTATTTATGCTTCACACAAGTAGTACTTCTTAATTAAACTTTACATAGTAAGATAGATAACTCTTTTATTCTTGTACTCTGTTTCTTTCTTTTTTATTCTTAGTAGCATTACATATCAGTAGTTTCATGTTGTTGTCATTTTCTATTAATAGGAATTTTCTCATTGCAAAATCATTGTGCAATTCTTTTTTGAGAAAGTCATTGTAAAGGATTAGATATTGATTGTGCATGGAGTTTAAAGCTTTCGTAAACATGAAAGGTATTTATTATTTTTTTCTTCTATTTTGTTGATAAATAAATAAGAGTCCCAAATTACACATAAGCTCTTTTGGCTCATTTGCTGAAGTTAATATGGTACTAAAGCAACTATTCTTTTTTCCATCTTCTTTATTCGGCTTTTAGCACTTCAGTTCCGAGGAAGGTCTAATAAAGGAGGAATCCGTCTGTTGCTTGCAACAGTAGCCATCTAGCTATTATTATTATGGTTAATTATTATTCTTACCCCCAAGTCAATCCAGAGACTTTATAACAAAGTACCGCATCATATGATAAAATGGAAAGCATCATGTGAAAGAGCAAATAAAGATCTTCATTTAAATTTTTTTTCTTGTCGAAAAGTTCACATATGCCTCCGCTAGAGGTCATCAAAGGTTAAATCTTTAAAACCTTATAACTCCTAAACTAACCGTGCGATTCGAATGAAATTTGTTTTATATTGTTCTTTGGGAAATTTGCAAACTTTTATACGCTTACATGCTCCATAAAATATTTACGGTTTTCGCGCTATTTTGAGTTGAAAATGGAACTTTAAATTGGCACAGTGCCAATTTCTACAGTTTTTGAGATTTTGAGTTGAAACTTGGATGGTACATTACTTAAAGGTAGTCATTGATGATGACCTAGTTTCAAGGTCAAATTATGATTCTCAAGGTCACAACAATCTTTTGCCTATAGAACAGAGACTATTTGACCTTGACAGTTCAAACTTCATAAATACAATCATCGATCCAAGCCCTTTCACCTTGACCTTGACCCAAGGTCAAATTCTCATTCTCAAGGTCACAACAGAATTTTTCCTATAGAACAAAGACCATTTGACCTTGAGAGTTCAAACTTGGCGCAAATATTCCTTGCATCAAGTCATTTCACCTTGACCTTGACCCAAGGTCATTTGTTTGATTTCAAGGTCACAACAGACTTTTGTGGATAAAATATTGAACTTTGAATAGATGAAAAGGAATCTTTAAGAGAATAAACTAAAGTGCTTATCTTTCATCCATGACCTTGGTTCAAGGTCAAATAAACTTTTTCAAGGTCATAGAAAACATTTACTCTTGTAGGATTGATAGGATTTTCTTCTTAAATATTTATTCTTCACACAAGTAGTACTTCTTATTTAAACTTTACATAGTAAGATAGATAACTCTTTTATTCTTGTTCTCTGTTTCCTTTATTTATCTTAGTAGCATTACTTGTCTGTACTTTCATGCTGTTGTCATTTTCTATTTATAGAAATTTTCTCATTGCTAACTCATTGTGCAATTCATTTTGGGATACTAATTTAAAAGGATTCAAAGTGGATAGAATAGATCTAGGAGTTTAAAGCCTTCCTAAACTTGAAAGGTATTTATCATCTTTTTCTTCTTTTTTGTCGATAAATAGATAAGAGTCCCAAGTTAGACATAAGCTCTTTTGACTCATTATCTGAAGTGAATAAGGTACTAAAGCAACTATTATTTTTCCATCTTCTTTTTTCGGATTTTAACACTTCAGTTCCGAGGAAGGTCTTATAAAGGAGGAATCCGTCTGTTGCTTGCAACAGTAGCCATCTAGTTATTCTTATTATTATTATTGTTCTTACCCACAAACCGTTCCGGTCACTTTACAAAAAAGTACAGCATCATATGAAAAAAACGGAAAGTACCATGTGAAAGAGCATATGAAGATCTAAATTTAAAATTTTTTTCTTGTCGAAAAGTTCACATATGCCCCTGCTAGAGGACATCAAAGGTAAAATATTTAAAACCTTATAACTCCTAAACTAACCGTGCGATTTTAACGAAATTTGTTTTATATTGTTCTTTGGGAAATTTGCAAACTTTTATACGCTTACATGCTCGGTAAAATATTTACGGTTTTCGCGCTATTTTGAGTTGAAAATGGAACTTTAAATTGGCACAGTGCCAATTTCTACAGTTTTTGAGATTTTGAGTTGAAACTTGGATGGTAGGTTACTTATAAGTAGTCATTGATGATGACTTAGTTTCAAGGTCAAATTATGATTCTCAAGGTCACAACAAACTTTTGCCTATAGAACAAAGACTATTTGACCTTGACAGTTCAAACTTCACAAATACAATCATTGATCCAAGCCCTTTCACCTTGACCTTGACCCAAGGTCAAATTCTCATTCTCAAGGTCACAACAAACTTTTTCCTATAGAACAAAGACCATTTCACATTGAGAGTTAAAACTTGACGCAAATATTCCTTGCATCAAGTCCTTTCACCTTGACCTTTTCCCAAGGTCATTTGTTCGATTTCAAGGTCACAACAGACTTTTGTTGATAAAATATTGAGCTTTGAATAGATAAAAAGAAATCTTGATGAGAATTAACTAAAATGCATCTCTTTCATCCATGACCTTGGTTCAAGGTCAAATAAACTTTTTCAAGGTCATAACAAACATTTACTCTTGTAGGATTGATAGGATTTTGTTCTTAAATATTTATTCTTCACACAAGTAGTACTTCTTATTTGAACTTTACATAGTAAGATAGATAACTCTTTTATTCTTGTTCTCTGTTTCCTTTTTTATCTTAGTAGCATTACTTGTCTATACTTTCATGCTGTTGTCATTCTCTATTTATAGAAATTTTCTCATTGCTATTTCATTGTGCAATTCTTTTTGGGATAGTAATTTAAAAGGATTCAGAATGGATTGAATAGATATAGGAGTTTAAAGCCTTCCTAAACTTGAAAGATATTTATCGTCTTTTTCTTCTTTTTTTGTCGATAAATAGAGAAGAGTCCCAAGTTAGACTTAAGCACTTTTGACTCATTTGCTGAAGTGAATAAGGTACTAAAGCAACTATTCTTTTTTCATCATCTTTATTCGGATTTTAACACTTCAGTTCCGAGGAAGGTCTAATAAAGGAGGAATCCGTCTGTTGCTTGCAACAGTAGCCATCTAGTTATTTCTATTTTTATATAGCAGAGAAATGCACATTTGCATAAAGAATTAAATTAATAAAACGGAAAAAAATCACGAAAACAACTGCACAAACAGGCATCTGGATGAGAAAACATATTTGCATAATGGAATTTATTGTAGATGGCGCTATAAACACGAATATTCTTTAAAATAGCTATCAAATTCATTCAGTTTGCTTAATCACTTTCTTTCACTTTCAATTGTGTTATGTTTAGTCTCACCCTATCTTTTTCAAGATATTAACATGAGATAAATGACAACAAAACTCCTATACTAAAATGTATACAACTGTGCAACTTGACATTTTAAAGCAGCCATGTTTTGACGTTTACCCGAAGGGAATTCCCCATTTTGTAAGTGCTTGAATACCCAATTTTGAACAGGAAGTCTCTATGGTCAAGCAATATGTAAAGGGTTTAATTATAAGATCTCAAACTTTTCTGGTAAATGCATCCTTTTCAACTTATATACGACTATATGATTTTATTTGCCTTGTTGATATTCAGAAATTCTGGCCCAGAAATATGTTTTAATCTCTTACTCTTTTAAATTCATCCTATTCTTCTTTCTTTTTTTCTTTTTTTTTTCTCCCCCTTCCACTCTTTTAAAATTCATTGTATTCTTCTTTTCTTTTTTCTTTCTTTTTTTCTCCCCCCCCCCTTCCCCCCCCCCCCAAGGGAGGAGAAAGAACGACACAGGCCCCTCTTTGGTGGGTCGGGCTCTATGTCAGGGAGAGGGGAGGGGATGATATGTAAGGGATTTTGTATGTGAAAAGAAAGTGAGGACCTGTTTTAGAATTGAGTTTCCCTCCCTCTCAATGCCCAAAAGAAACCAAAGGAATCAGTACATTTGTTGTAAAATACATGGTTGAAGTCATATTTATATGCCGAAAACCCCGATATAAATTGTGTTGTGTTGAGAGAGTCGATACACAAAATATTTCGAAAATACCCTTGAATTATGTGCTTCATCAAGCTGCTTCTCGTTATATGATGAAATCATTTATAAATATAAACATACTTCTTCTTTTAAGAAGTAATGAACTGAACAATAGAACCACTTTCTCGATAAAACGTATTCAAAAAATAGAAATGATATTAAAACGGAAGTGAGAAAAGCACAACGTTGTAAGTACGTTTGTTAGAAACAAAGATAAAGAAATATGTGTTGCCGTTTTCTGCATTGGATAAAGGCCAAGTGGCTGAACGTTTGTATATTTTAGTGTTTTCGTTTTTCTTTAAATCATCACTTCCATCTTGAAGAAATATTTCAATTAACTGAAAGATAAAGCATGATATTAAATCTAAGGCTCACACATCACAAGCGCTTCGTGGTCGAGTGGTCTAAGGCGATGATTCCTGCTCCAAGAAGTTGTAGGTCCTGGTTCGAATCCGTCTCGAGCTCTATTTTTTTTCAAATGGAAGTTTATCAAATGAGGGATAGTTCACATAGTTCACATTTCTTCCCTTATTATTTGATTTCTTGTCATTATTTTTTTATCTCTAGGAGATAGAGAACGTATAATCAGGACTTATCCATCTATTTTGCGGGAAAATTCTTTAGAGTCTGCCCAGGCATGACATATTATTATCTATTAATCCATTTTTTATCTACTTCGATTGCGACTACAAATGAAGTACACAAAAGTAAAATGGTACATGATAATTCCTTTTCAAAGAAAGACAAATGCTATATAATTGAAAAAGATATGAATATAATGGCAGAATTTGCTTTTAGATTTCAAACTTAGTCGCTGCTTACATTGTACACTGTACATAACTTTGACAAAATATTTTACACGAGATATAAAAAATAATTTCCCAACTTTGAACTGCTGTGCATTATGTTTGAAGCAGTCAGTATATCTTCCCAATTTCCTTCCGTCACAATTTTTCTCAAATGAATGAAATCTATCACATGAAAAAACGAACAACGAAATTAATGTTGGTAAAATGTTGTAATAAGATATTGTCTTTTTAGTCACGTGACCTAAATAAATGCTAGAGGTAGAAAAGGAAATATCTCCATTTAGATTATGTTTTTCTTTCTATTTTTATATAGCAGCGAAATGCACATTTGCATAAAAAAATTAAATTAATAAAAGGAAAAAAAATCACGAAAACAACTGCACAAACAGGCATCTGGATGAGAAAACATATTTGCATAATGGAATTTATTGTAGATGGCGCTATAAACACGAATATTCTTTAAAATAGCTATCAAATTCATTCAGTTTGCTTAATCACTTTCTTTCACTTTCAATTGTGTTATGTTTAGTCTCACCCTATCTTTTTCAAGATATTAACATGAGATAAATGACAACAAAACTCCTATACTAAAATGTATACAACTGTGCAACTTGACATTTTAAAGCAGCCATGTTTTGACGTTTACCAGAAGGGAATTCCCCATTTTGTAAGTGCTTGAATACCCAATTTTGAACAGGAAGTCTCTATGGTCAAGCAATATGTAAAGGGTTTAATTATAAGATCTCAAACTTTTCTGGTAAATGCATCCTTTTCAACTTATATACGACTATATGATTTTATTTGCCTTGTTGATATTCAGAAATTCTGGCCCAGAAATATGTTTTAATCTCTTACTCTTTTAAATTCATCCTATTCTTCTTTCTTTTTTCTTTTTTTTTTCTCCCCCTTGCACTCTTTTAAATTCATTGTATTCTTCTTTTCTTTTTTCTTTCTCCCCCCTTCCCCCCCAAGGGAGGAGAAAGAACGACACAGGCCCCTTTTTGATGGGTCGGGCTCTATGTCAGGGAGAGGGGAGGGGATGATATGTAAGGGATTTTGTATGTGAATAGAAAGTGAGGACCTGTTTTAGAATTGAGTTTCCCTCCCTCCCAATGCCCAAAAGAAACCAAAGGAATCAGTACATTTGTTGTAAAATACATGGTTGAAGTCATATTTATATGCCGAAAACCCCGATATAAATTGTGTTGTGTTGAGAGAGGCGATACACAAAATATTTCGAAAATACCCTTGAATTATGTGCGTCATCAAGCTGTTTCTCGTTATATGATGAAATCATTTATAAGTATAAACATACTTCTTCTTTTAAGAAGGAATGAACTGAACAATAGAACCACTTTCTCGATAAAACGTATTCAAAAAATAGAAATGATATTAAAACGGAAGTGAGAAAAGCACAACGTTGTAAGTACGTTTGTTAGAAACAAAGATAAAGAAATATGTGTTGCCGTTTTCTGCATTGGATAAAGGCCAAGTGGCTGAACGTTTGTACAAGAAGTTGTAGGTCCGTGTTCGAATCCGTCTCGAGCTCTATTTTTTTTCAAATGGAAGTTTATCAAATGAGGGATAGTTATATTTTCACATTTCTTCCCTTATTATTTGATTTCTTGTCATTATTTTTTTATCTCTAGGAGATAGAGAACTTATAATCAGGACTTATCCATCTATTTTGCGGGAAAATTCTTTAGAGTCTGCCCAGGCATGACATATTATTATCTATTAATCCATTTTTTATCTACTTCGATTGCGACCACAAATGAAGTACACAAAAGTAAAATGGTACATGATAATTCCTTTTCAAAGAAAGACAAATGCTATATAATTGAAAAAGATATGAATATAATGGCAGAATTTGCTTTTAGATTTCAAACTTAGTCGCTGCTTACATTGTACACTGTACATAACTTTGACAAAATATTTTACACGCGATATAAAAATAATTTCCCAACTTTGAACCGCTGTGCATTATGTTTGAAGCAGTCAGTATATCTTCCCAATTTCCTTCCGTCACATTTTTTCTCAAATGAATGAAATCTATCACATGAAAAAACGAACAACGAAATTAATGTTTGTAAAATGTTATAATAAGATATAGTCTTTTTAGTCACGTGACCTAAATAAATGCTAGAGGGAGAAAAGGAAATATCTCCATTTAGATTATGTTTTTATTTCTATTTTTATATAGCAGCGAAATGCACATTTGCATAAAAAATTAAATCAATCAAAAAGGGAAAAAATCACGAAAACAACTGCACAAACAGGCATCTGGATGAGAAAACATATTTGCATAATGGAATTTATTGTAGATGGCGCTATAAACACGAATATTCTTTAAAATAGCTATCAAATTCATACAGTTTGCTTTATCACTTTCTTTCAATTGTGTTATGTTTAGTCTCACCCTATCTTTTTCAAGATATTAACATGAGATAAATGACAACAAAACTCCTATACTAAAATGTATACAACTGTGCAACTTGACATTTTAAAGCAGCCATGTTTTGACGTGTACCCGAAGGGAATTCCCCATTTTGTAAGTGCTTGAATACCCAATTTTGAACAGGAAGTCTCTATGGTCAAGCAATATGTAAAGGGTTTAATTATAAGATCTCAAACTTTTCTGGTAAATGCATCCTTTTCAACTTATATACGACTATATGATTTTATTTGCCTTGTTGATATTCAGAAATTCTGGCCCAGAAATATGTTTTAATCTCTTACTCTTTTAAATTCATCCTATTCTTCTTTCTTTTTTCTTTTTTTTTCTCCCCTTGCACTCTTTTAAATTCATTGTTATCTTCTTTTCTTTTTTCTTTCTTTTTTTCTCCCCCCCCCCCCGCCAAGGGAGGAGAAAGAACGACACAGGCCCCTCTTTGGTGGGTCGGGCTCTATGTCAGGGAGAGGGGAGGGGATGATATGTAAGGGATTTTGTATGTGAAAAGTAAGTGAGGACCTGTTTTAGAATTGAGTTTCCCTCCCTCCCAATGCCCAAAAGAAACCAAAGGAATCAGTACATTTGTTGTAAAATACATGGTTGAAGTCATATTTATATGCCGAAAACCCCGATATAAATTGTGTTGTGTTGAGAGAGGCGATACACAAAATATTTCGAAAATACCCTTGAATTATGTGCGTCATCAAGCTGCTTCTCGTTATATGATGAAATCATTTATAAATATAAACATACTTCTTCTTTTAAGAAGGAATGAACTGAACAATAGAACCACTTTCTCGATAAAACGTATTCAAAAAATAGAAATGATATTAAAACGGAAGTGAGAAAAGCACAACGTTGTAAGTACGTTTGTTAGAAACAAAGATAAAGAAACATGTGTTGCCGTTTTCTGCATTGGATAAAGGCCAAGTGGCTGAACGTTTGTATATTTTACTGTTTTCGTTTTTCTTTAAATCATCACTTCCATCTGGAAGAAATATTTCAATTAACTGAAAGATAAAGCATGATATTAAATCTAAGGCTCACACATCACAAGCGCTTCGTGGTCGAGTGGTCTAAGGCGCTGATTCCTGCTCCAAGAAGTTGTAGGTCCTGGTTCGAATCCGTCTCGAGCTCTATTTTTTTTCAAATGGAAGTTTATCAAATGAGGGATAGTTCACATAGTTCACATTTCTTCCCTTATTATTTGATTTCTTGTCATTATTTTTTTATCTCTAGGAGATAGAGAACGTATAATCAGGACTTATCCATCTATTTTGCGGGAAAATTCTTTAGAGTCTGCCCAGGCATGACATATTATTATCTATTAATCCATTTTTTATCTACTTCGATTGCGACCACAAATGAAGTACACAAAAGTAAAATGGTACATGATAATTCCTTTTCAAAGAAAGACAAATGCTATATAATTGAAAAAGATATGAATATAATGGCAGAATTTGCTTTTAGATTTCAAACTTAGTCGCTGCTTACTTTGTACACTGTACATAACTTTGACAAAATATTTTACACGCGATATAAAAAATAATTTCCCAACTTTGAACCGCTGTGCATTATGTTTGAAGCAGTCAGTATATCTTCCCAATTTCCTTCCGTCACATTTTTTCTCAAATGAATGAAATCTATCACATGAAAAAACGAACAACGAAATTAATGTTTGTAAAATGTTATAATAAGATATAGTCTTTTTAGTCACGTGACCTAAATAAATGCTAGAGGGAGAAAAGGTAATATCTCCATTTAGATTATGTTTTTATTTCTATTTTTATATAGCAGCGAAATGCACATTTGCATAAAAAATTAAATCAATCAAAAAGGGAAAAAATCACGAAAACAACTGCACAAACAGGCATCTGGATGAGAAAACATATTTGCATAATGGAATTTATTGTAGATGGCGCTATAAACACGAATATTCTTTAAAATAGCTATCAAATTCATACAGTTTGCTTTATCACTTTCTTTCAATTGTGTTATGTTTAGTCTCACCCTATCTTTTTCAAGATATTAACATGAGATAAATGACAACAAAACTCCTATACTAAAATGTATACAACTGTGCAACTTGACATTTTAAAGCAGCCATGTTTTGACGTGTACCCGAAGGGAATTCCCCATTTTGTAAGTGCTTGAATACCCAATTTTGAACAGGAAATCTCTATGGTCAAGCAATATGTAAAGGGTTTAATTATAAGATCTCAAACTTTTCTGGTAAATGCATCCTTTTCAACTTATATACGACTATATGATTTTATTTGCCTTGTTGATATTCAGAAATTCTGGCCCAGAAATATGTTTTAATCTCTTACTCTTTTAAATTCATCCTATTCTTCTTTCTTTTTTCTTTTTTTTTCTCCCCTTGCACTCTTTTAAATTCATTGTATTCTTCTTTTCTTTTTTCTTTCTTTTTTTCTCCCCCCCCCCCTCCCCCCCCCCCCCCAAGGGAGGAGAAAGAACGACACAGGCCCCTCTTTGGTGGGTCGGGCTCTATGTCAGGGAGAGGGGAGGGGATGATATGTAAGGGATTTTGTATGTGAAAAGTAAGTGAGGACCTGTTTTAGAATTGAGTTTCCCTCCCTCCCAATGCCCAAAAGAAACCAAAGGAATCAGTACATTTGTTGTAAAATACATGGTTGAAGTCATATTTATATGCCGAAAACCCCGATTTAAATTGTGTTGTGTTGAGAGAGGCGATACACAAAATATTTCGAAAATACCCTTGAATTATGTGCGTCATCAAGCTGCTTCTCGTTATATGATGAAATCATTTATAAATATAAACATACTTCTTCTTTTAAGAAGGAATGAACTGAACAATAGAACCACTTTCTCGATAAAACGTATTCAAAAAATAGAAATGATATTAAAACGGAAGTGAGAAAAGCACAACGTTGTAAGTACGTTTGTTAGAAACAAAGATAAAGAAATATGTGTTGCCGTTTTCTGCATTGGATAAAGGCCAAGTGGCTGAACGTTTGTATATTTTACTGTTTTCGTTTTTCTTTAAATCATCACTTCCATCTGGAAGAAATATTTCAATTAACTGAAAGATAAAGCATGATATTAAATCTAAGGCTCACACATCACAAGCGCTTCGTGGTCGAGTGGTCTAAGGCGCTGATTCCTGCTCCAAGAAGTTGTAGGTCCTGGTTCGAATCCGTCTCGAGCTCTATTTTTTTTTCAAATGGAAGTTTATCAAATGAGGGATAGTTCACATAGTTCACATTTCTTCCCTTATTATTTGATTTCTTGTCATTATTTTTTTATCTCTAGGAGATAGAGAACGTATAATCAGGACTTATCCATCTATTTTGCGGGAAAATCCTTTAGAGTCTGCCCAGGCATGACATATTATTATCTATTAATCCATTTTTTATCTACTTCGATTGCGACCACAAATGAAGTACACAAAAGTAAAATGGTACATGATAATTCCTTTTCAAAGAAAGACAAATGCTATATAATTGAAAAAGATATGAATATAATGGCAGAATTTGCTTTTAGATTTCAAACTTAGTCGCTGCTTACTTTGTACACTGTACATAACTTTGACAAAATATTTTACACGCGATATAAAAAATAATTTCCCAACTTTGAACCGCTGTGCATTATGTTTGAAGCAGTCAGTATATCTTCCCAATTTCCTTCCGTCACATTTTTTCTCAAATGAATGAAATCTATCACATGAAAAAACGAACAACGAAATTAATGTTTGTAAAATGTTATAATAAGATATAGTCTTTTTAGTCACGTGACCTAAATAAATGCTAGAGGGAGAAAAGGAAATATCTCCATTTAGATTATGTTTTTATTTCTATTTTTATATAGCAGCGAAATGCACATTTGCATAAAAAATTAAATCAATCAAAAAGGGAAAAAATCACGAAAACAACTGCACAAACAGGCATCTGGATGAGAAAACATATTTGCATAATGGAATTTATTGTAGATGGCGCTATAAACACGAATGTTCTTTAAAATAGCTATCAAATTCATACAGTTTGCTTTATCACTTTCTTTCAATTGTGTTATGTTTAGTCTCACCCTATCTTTTTCAAGATATTAACATGAGATAAATGACAACAAAACTCCTATACTAAAATGTATACAACTGTGCAACTTGACATTTTAAAGCAGCCATGTTTTGACGTGTACCCGAAGGGAATTCCCCATTTTGTAAGTGCTTGAATACCCAATTTTGAACAGGAAGTCTCTATGGTCAAGCAATATGTAAAGGGTTTAATTATAAGATCTCAAACTTTTCTGGTAAATGCATCCTTTTCAACTTATATACGACTATATGATTTTATTTGCCTTGTTGATATTCAGAAATTCTGGCCCAGAAATATGTTTTAATCTCTTACTCTTTTAAATTCATCCTATTCTTCTTTCTTTTTTCTTTTTTTTTTCTCCCCTTGCACTCTTTTAAATTCATTGTATTCTTCTTTTCTTTTTTCTTTCTATTTTTCTCCCCCCCCCCTCCCCCCCCAAGGGAGGAGAAAGAACGACACAGGCCCCTCTTTGGTGGGTCGGGCTCTATGTCAGGGAGAGGGGAGGGGATGATATGTAAGGGATTTTGTATGTGAAAAGTAAGTGAGGACCTGTTTTAGAATTGAGTTTCCCTCCCTCCCAATGCCCAAAAGAAACCAAAGGAATCAGTACATTTGTTGTAAAATACATGGTTGAAGTCATATTTATATGCCGAAAACCCCGATATAAATTGTGTTGTGTTGAGAGAGGCGATACACAAAATATTTCGAAAATACCATTGAATTATGTGCGTCATCAAGCTGCTTCTCGTTATATGATGAAATCATTTATAAATATAAACATACTTCTTCTTTTAAGAAGGAATGAACTGAACAATAGAACCACTTTCTCGATAAAACGTATTCAAAAAATAGAAATAATATTAAAACGGAAGTGAGAAAAGCACAACGTTGTAAGTACGTTTGTTAGAAAGAAAGATAAAGAAGTATGTGTTGCCGTTTTCTGCATTGGATAAAGGACAAGTGGCTGAACGTTTGTATATTTTACTGTTTTCGTTTTTCTTTAAATCATCACTTCCATCTGAAGGAAATATTTCAATTAACTGAAAGATAAAGCATGATATTAAATCTAAGGCTCACACATCATAAGCGCTTCGTGGTCGAGTGGTCTAAGGCGCTGATTCCTGCTCCAAGAAGTTGTAGGTCCTGGTTCGAATCCGTCTCGAGCTCTATTTTTTTTCAAATGGAAGTTTATCAAATGAGGGATAGTTCACATAGTTCACATTTCTTCCCTTATTATTTGATTTCTTGTCATTATTTTTTTATCTCTAGGAGATAGAGAACGTATAATCAGGACTTATCCATCTATTTTGCGGGAAAATTCTTTAGAGTCTGCCCAGGCATGACATATTATTATCTATTAATCCATTTTTTATCTACTTCGATTGCGACCACAAATGAAGTACACAAAAGTAAAATGGTACATGATAATTCCTTTTCAAAGAAAGACAAATGCTATATAATTGAAAAAGATATGAATATAATGGCAGAATTTGCTTTTAGATTTCAAACTTAGTCACTGCTTACTTTGTACACTGTACATAACTTTGACAAAATATTTTACACGCGATATAAAAAATAATTTCCCAACTTTGAACCGCTGTGCATTATGTTTGAAGCAGTCAGTATATCTTCCCAATTTCCTTCCGTCACATTTTTTCTCAAATGAATGAAATCTATCACATGAAAAAACGAACAACGAAATTAATGTTTGTAAAATGTTATAATAAGATATAGTCTTTTTAGTCACGTGACCTAAATAAATGCTAGAGGGAGAAAAGGAAATATCTCCATTTAGATTATGTTTTTATTTCTATTTTTATATAGCAGCGAAATGCACATTTGCATAAAAAATTAAATCAATCAAAAAGGGAAAAAATCACGAAAACAACTGCACAAACAGGCATCTGGATGAGAAAACATATTTGCATAATGGAATTTATTGTAGATGGCGCTATAAACACGAATATTCTTTAAAATAGCTATTAAATTCATACAGTTTGCTTTATCACTTTCTTTCAATTGTGTTATGTTTAGTCTCACCCTATCTTTTTCAAGATATTAACATGAGATAAATGACAACAAAACTCCTATACTAAAATGTATACAACTGTGCAACTTGACATTTTAAAGCAGCCATGTTTTGACGTGTACCCGAAGGGAATTCCCCATTTTGTAAGTGCTTGAATACCCAATTTTGAACAGGAAGTCTCTATGGTCAAGCAATATGTAAAGGGTTTAATTATAAGATCTCAAACTTTTCTGGTAAATGCATCTTTTTCAACTTATATACGACTATATGATTTTATTTGCCTTGTTGATATTCAGAAATTCTGGCCCAGAAATATGTTTTAATCTCTTACTCTTTTAAATTCATCCTATTCTTCTTTCTTTTTTCTTTTTTTTTTCTCCCCTTGCACTCTTTTAAATTCATTGTATTCTTCTTTTCTTTTCTCTTTCTTTTTTTCTCCTCCCCCCCCCCCTCCCCCCCAAGGGAGGAGAAAGAACGACACAGGCCCCTCTTTGGTGGGTCGGGCTCTATGTCAGGGAGAGGGGAGGGGATGATATGTAAGGGATTTTGTATGTGAAAAGTAAGTGAGGACCTGTTTTAGAATTGAGTTTCCCTCCCTCCCAATGCCCAAAAGAAACCAAAGGAATCAGTACATTTGTTGTAAAAAACATGGTTGAAGTCATATTTATATGCCGAAAACCCCGATATAAATTGTGTTGTGTTGAGAGAGGCGATACACAAAATATTTCGAAAATACCCTTGAATTATGTGCGTCATCAAGCTGCTTCTCGTTATATGATGAAATCATTTATAAATATAAACATACTTCTTCTTTTAAGAAGGAATGAACTGAACAATAGAACCACTTTCTCGATAAAACGTATTCAAAAAATAGAAATGATATTAAAACGGAAGTGAGAAAAGCACAACGTTGTAAGTACGTTTGTTAGAAACAAAGATAAAGAAATATGTGTTGCCGTTTTCTGCATTGGATAAAGGCCAAGTGGCTGAACGTTTGTATATTTTACTGTTTTCGTTTTTCTTTAAATCATCACTTCCATCTGGAAGAAATATTTCAATTAACTGAAAGATAAAGCATGATATTAAATCTAAGGCTCACACATCACAAGCGCTTCGTGGTCGAGTGGTCTAAGGCGCTGATTCCTGCTCCAAGAAGTTGTAGGTCCTGGTTCGAATCCGTCTCGAGCTCTATTTTTTTTCAAATGGAAGTTTATCAAATGAGGGATAGTTCACATAGTTCACATTTCTTCCCTTATTATTTGATTTCTTGTCATTATTTTTTTATCTCTAGGAGATAGAGAACGTATAATCAGGACTTATCCATCTATTTTGCGGGAAAATTCTTTAGAGTCTGCCCAGGCATGACATATTATTATCTATTAATCCATTTTTTATCTACTTCGATTGCGACCACAAATGAAGTACACAAAAGTAAAATGGTACATGATAATTCCTTTTCAAAGAAAGACAAATGCTATATAATTGAAAAAGATATGAATATAATGGCAGAATTTGCTTTTAGATTTCAAACTTAGTCGCTGCTTACTTTGTACACTGTACATAACTTTGACAAAATATTTTACACGCGATATAAAAAATAATTTCCCAACTTTGAACCGCTGTGCATTATGTTTGAAGCAGTCAGTATATCTTCCCAATTTCCTTCCGTCACATTTTTTCTCAAATGAATGAAATCTATCACATGAAAAAACGAACAACGAAATTAATGTTTGTAAAATGTTATAATAAGATATAGTCTTTTTAGTCACGTGACCTAAATAAATGCTAGAGGGAGAAAAGGAAATATCTCCATTTAGATTATGTTTTTATTTCTATTTTTATATAGCAGCGAAATGCACATTTGCATAAAAAATTAAATCAATCAAAAAGGGAAAAAATCACGAAAACAACTGCACAAACAGGCATCTGGATGAGAAAACATATTTGCATAATGGAATTTATTGTAGATGGCGCTATAAACACGAATATTCTTTAAAATAGCTATCAAATTCATACAGTTTGCTTTATCACTTTCTTTCAATTGTGTTATGTTTAGTCTCACCCTATCTTTTTCAAGATATTAACATGAGATAAATGACAACAAAACTCCTATACTAAAATGTATACAACTGTGCAACTTGACATTTTAAAGCAGCCATGTTTTGACGTGTACCCGAAGGGAATTCCCCATTTTGTAAGTGCTTGAATACCCAATTTTGAACAGGAAGTCTCTATGGTCAAGCAATATGTAAAGGGTTTAATTATAAGATCTCAAACTTTTCTGGTAAATGCATCCTTTTCAACTTATATACGACTATATGATTTTATTTGCCTTGTTGATATTCAGAAATTCTGGCCCAGAAATATGTTTTAATCTCTTACTCTTTTAAATTCATCCTATTCTTCTTTCTTTTTTCTTTTTTTTTCTCCCCTTGCACTCTTTTAAATTCATTGTATTCTTCTTTTCTTTTTTCTTTCTTTTTTTCTCCCCCCCCCCCCCGCCAAGGGAGGAGAAAGAACGACACAGGCCCCTCTTTGGTGGGTCGGGCTCTATGTCAGGGAGAGGGGAGGGGATGATATGTAAGGGATTTTGTATGTGAAAAGTAAGTGAGGACCTGTTTTAGAATTGAGTTTCCCTCCCTCCCAATGCCCAAAAGAAACCAAAGGAATCAGTACATTTGTTGTAAAATACATGGTTGAAGTCATATTTATATGCCGAAAACCCCGATTTAAATTGTGTTGTGTTGAGAGAGGCGATACACAAAATATTTCGAAAATACCCTTGAATTATGTGCGTCATCAAGCTGCTTCTCGTTATATGATGAAATCATTTATAAATATAAACATACTTCTTCTTTTAAGAAGGAATGAACTGAACAATAGAACCACTTTCTCGATAAAACGTATTCAAAAAATAGAAATGATATTAAAACGGAAGTGAGAAAAGCACAACGTTGTAAGTACGTTTGTTAGAAACAAAGATAAAGAAATATGTGTTGCCGTTTTCTGCATTGGATAAAGGCCAAGTGGCTGAACGTTTGTATATTTTACTGTTTTCGTTTTTCTTTAAATCATCACTTCCATCTGGAAGAAATATTTCAATTAACTGAAAGATAAAGCATGATATTAAATCTAAGGCTCACACATCACAAGCGCTTCGTGGTCGAGTGGTCTAAGGCGCTGATTCCTGCTCCAAGAAGTTGTAGGTCCTGGTTCGAATCCGTCTCGAGCTCTATTTTTTTTTCAAATGGAAGTTTATCAAATGAGGGATAGTTCACATAGTTCACATTTCTTCCCTTATTATTTGATTTCTTGTCATTATTTTTTTATCTCTAGGAGATAGAGAACGTATAATCAGGACTTATCCATCTATTTTGCGGGAAAATCCTTTAGAGTCTGCCCAGGCATGACATATTATTATCTATTAATCCATTTTTTATCTACTTCGATTGCGACCACAAATGAAGTACACAAAAGTAAAATGGTACATGATAATTCCTTTTCAAAGAAAGACAAATGCTATATAATTGAAAAAGATATGAATATAATGGCAGAATTTGCTTTTAGATTTCAAACTTAGTCGCTGCTTACTTTGTACACTGTACATAACTTTGACAAAATATTTTACACGAGATATAAAAAATAATTTCCCAACTTTGAACTGCTGTGCATTATGTTTGAAGCAGCCAGTATATCTTCCCAATTTTCTTCCGTCACATTTTTTCTCAAATGAATGAAATCTATCACATGAAAAAACGAACAACGAAATTAATGTTGGTAAAATGCTGTAATAAGATATTGTCTTTTAAGTCACGTGACCTAAATAAATGCTAGAGGGAGAAAAGGAAATATCTCCATTTAGATTATGTTTTTATTTCTATTTTTATATAGCAGAGAAATGCACATTTGCATGAAAAAATAAATTAATAAAACGGAAAAAAATCACGAAAACAACTGCACAAACAGGCGTCTGGATGAGAAAACATATTTGCATAATGGAATTTATTGTATAAACACGAATATTCTTTAAAATAGCTATCAAATTCATTCAGTTTGCTTTATCACATTCTTTCACTTTCAATTGTGTTATGTTTAGTCTCACCCTATCTTTTTCAAGATATTAACATGAGATAAATGACAACAAAACTCCTATACTAAAATGTATACAACTGTGCAACTTGACATTTTAAAGCAGCCATGTTTTGACGTGTACCCGAAGGGAATTCCCCATTTTGTAAGTGCTTGAATACCCAATTTTGAACAGGAAGTCTCTATGGTCAAGCAATATGTAAAGGGTTTAATTATAAGATCTCAAACTTTTCTGGTAAATGCATCCTTTTCAACTTATATACGACTATATGATTTTATTTGCCTTGTTGATATTCAGAAATTCTGGCCCAGAAATATGTTTTAATCTCTTACTCTTTTTAATTCATCCTATTCTTCTTTCTTTTTTCTTTTTTTTTTCTCCCCTTGCACTCTTTTAAATTCATTGTATTCTTCTTTTCTTTTTTCTTTCTTTTTTTCTCCCCCCCCCCCCTCCCCCCCCCCCCAAGGGAGGAGAAAGAACGACACAGGCCCCTCTTTGGTGGGTCGGGCTCTATGTCAGGGAGAGGGGAGGGGATGATATGTAAGGGATTTTGTATGTGAAAAGTAAGTGAGGACCTGTTTTAGAATTGAGTTTCCCTCCCGCCCAATGCCCAAAAGAAACCAAAGGAATCAGTACATTTGTTGTAAAATACATGGTTGAAGTCATATTTATATGCCGAAAACCCCGATATAAATTGTGTTGTGTTGAGAGAGGCGATACACAAAATATTTCGAAAATACCCTTGAATTATGTGCGTCATCAAGCTGCTTCTCGTTATATGATGAAATCATTTATAAATATAAACATACTTCTTCTTTTAAGAAGGAATGAACTGAACAATAGAACCACTTTCTCGATAAAACGTATTCAAAAAATAGAAATGATATTAAAACGGAAGTGAGAAAAGCACAACGTTGTAAGTACGTTTGTTAGAAACAAAGATAAAGAAATATGTGTTGCCGTTTTCTGCATTGGATAAAGGCCAAGTGGCTGAACGTTTGTATATTTTACTGTTTTCGTTTTTCTTTAAATCATCACTTCCATCTTGAAGAAATATTTCAATTAACTGAAAGATAAAGCATGATATTAAATCTAAGGCTCACACATCACAAGCGCTTCGTGGTCGAGTGGTCTAAGGCGCTGATTCCTGCTCCAAGAAGTTGTAGGTCCTGGTTCGAATCCGTCTCGAGCTCTATTTTTTTTTCAAATGGAAGTTTATCAAATGAGGGATAGTTCACATAGTTCACATTTCTTCCCTTATTATTTGATTTCTTGTCATTATTTTTTTATCTCTAGGAGATAGAGAACGTATAATCAGGACTTATCCATCTATTTTGCGGGAAAATCCTTTAGAGTCTGCCCAGGCATGACATATTATTATCTATTAATCCATTTTTTATCTACTTCGATTGCGACCACAAATGAAGTACACAAAAGTAAAATGGTACATGATAATTCCTTTTCAAAGAAAGACAAATGCTATATAATTGAAAAAGATATGAATATAATGGCAGAATTTGCTTTTAGATTTCAAACTTAGTCGCTGCTTACTTTGTACACTGTACATAACTTTGACAAAATATTTTACACGAGATATAAAAAATAATTTCCCAACTTTGAACTGCTGTGCATTATGTTTGAAGCAGCCAGTATATCTTCCCAATTTTCTTCCGTCACATTTTTTCTCAAATGAATGAAATCTATCACATGAAAAAACGAACAACGAAATTAATGTTGGTAAAATGCTGTAATAAGATATTGTCTTTTAAGTCACGTGACCTAAATAAATGCTAGAGGGAGAAAAGGAAATATCTCCATTTAGATTATGTTTTTATTTCTATTTTTATATAGCAGAGAAATGCACATTTGCATGAAAAAATAAATTAATAAAACGGAAAAAAATCACGAAAACAACTGCACAAACAGGCGTCTGGATGAGAAAACATATTTGCATAATGGAATTTATTGTATAAACACGAATATTCTTTAAAATAGCTATCAAATTCATTCAGTTTGCTTTATCACATTCTTTCACTTTCAATTGTGTTATGTTTAGTCTCACCCTATCTTTTTCAAGATATTAACATGAGATAAATGACAACAAAACTCCTATACTAAAATGTATACAACTGTGCAACTTGACATTTTAAAGCAGCCATGTTTTGACGTGTACCCGAAGGGAATTCCCCATTTTGTAAGTGCTTGAATACCCAATTTTGAACAGGAAGTCTCTATGGTCAAGCAATATGTAAAGGGTTTAATTATAAGATCTCAAACTTTTCTGGTAAATGCATCCTTTTCAACTTATATACGACTATATGATTTTATTTGCCTTGTTGATATTCAGAAATTCTGGCCCAGAAATATGTTTTAATCTCTTACTCTTTTAAATTCATCCTATTCTTCTTTCTTTTTTCTTTTTTTTTTCTCCCCTTGCACTCTTTTAAATTCATTGTATTCTTCTTTTCTTTTTTCTTTCTTTTTTTCTCCCCCCCCCCCTCCCCCCCCCAAGGGAGGAGAAAGAACGACACAGGCCCCTCTTTGGTGGGTCGGGCTCTATGTCAGGGAGAGGGGAGGGGATGATATGTAAGGGATTTTGTATGTGAAAAGTAAGTGAGGACCTGTTTTAGAATTGAGTTTCCCTCCCGCCCAATGCCCAAAAGAAACCAAAGGAATCAGTACATTTGTTGTAAAATACATGGTTGAAGTCATATTTATATGCCGAAAACCCCGATATAAATTGTGTTGTGTTGAGAGAGGCGATACACAAAATATTTCGAAAATACCCTTGAATTATGTGCGTCATCAAGCTGCTTCTCGTTATATGATGAAATCATTTATAAATATAAACATACTTCTTCTTTTAAGAAGGAATGAACTGAACAATAGAACCACTTTCTCGATAAAACGTATACAAAAAATAGAAGTAATATTAAAACGGAAGTGAGAAAAGCACAACGTTGTAAGTACGTTTGTTAGAAACAAAGATAAAGAAATATGTGTTGCCGTTTTCTGCATTGGATAAAGGCCAAGTGGCTGAACGTTTGTATATTTTACTGTTTTCGTTTTTCTTTAAATCATCACTTCCATCTGGAAGAAATATTTCAATTAACTGAAAGATAAAGCATGATATTAAATCTAAGGCTCAAACATCATAAGCGCTTCGTGGTCGAGTGGTCTAAGGCGCTGATTCCTGCTCCAAGAAGTTGTAGGTCCTGGTTCGAATCCGTCTCGAGCTCTATTTTTTTTCAAATGGAAGTTTATCAAATGAGGGATAGTTCACATAGTTCACATTTCTTCCCTTATTATTTGATTTCTTGTCATTATTTCTTTATCTCTAGGAGATAGAGAACGTATAATCAGGACTTATCCATCTATTTTGCGGGAAAATTCTTTAGAGTCTGCCCAGGCATGACATATTATTATCTATTAATCCATTTTTTATCTACTTCGATTGCGACCACAAATGAAGTACACAAAAGTAAAATGGTACATGATAATTCCTTTTCAAAGAAAGACAAATGCTATATAATTGAAAAAGATATGAATATAATGGCATAATTTGCTTTTAGATTTCAAACTTAGTCGCTGCTTACTTTGTACACTGTACATAACTTTGACAAAATATTTTACACGCGATATAAAAAATAATTTCCCAACTTTGAACCGCTGTGCATTATGTTTGAAGCAGTCAGTATATCTTCCCAATTTCCTTCCGTCACATTTTTTCTCAAATGAATGAAATCTATCACATGAAAAAACGAACAACGAAATTAATGTTTGTAAAATGTTATAATAAGATATAGTCTTTTTAGTCACGTGACCTAAATAAATGCTAGAGGGAGAAAAGGAAATATCTCCATTTAGATTATGTTTTTATTTCTATTTTTATATAGCAGCGAAATGCACATTTGCATAAAAAATTAAATCAATCAAAAAGGGAAAAAATCACGAAAACAACTGCACAAACAGGCATCTGGATGAGAAAACATATTTGCATAATGGAATTTATTGTAGATGGCGCTATAAACACGAATATTCTTTAAAATAGCTATTAAATTCATACAGTTTGCTTTATCACTTTCTTTCAATTGTGTTATGTTTAGTCTCACCCTATCTTTTTCAAGATATTAACATGAGATAAATGACAACAAAACTCCTATACTAAAATGTATACAACTGTGCAACTTGACATTTTAAAGCAGCCATGTTTTGACGTGTACCCGAAGGGAATTCCCCATTTTGTAAGTGCTTGAATACCCAATTTTGAACAGGAAGTCTCTATGGTCAAGCAATATGTAAAGGGTTTAATTATAAGATCTCAAACTTTTCTGGTAAATGCATCCTTTTCAACTTATATACGACTATATGATTTTATTTGCCTTGTTGATATTCAGAAATTCTGGCCCAGAAATATGTTTTAATCTCTTACTCTTTTAAATTCATCCTATTCTTCTTTCTTTTTTCTTTTTTTTCTCCCCTTGCACTCTTTTAAATTCATTGTATTCTTCTTTTCTTTTTTCTTTCTTTTTTTCTCCTCCCCCCCTCCCCCCCCCAAGGGAGGAGAAAGAACGACACAGGCCCCTCTTTGGTGGGTCGGGCTCTATGTCAGGGAGAGGGGAGGGGATGATATGTAAGGGATTTTGTATGTGAAAAGTAAGTGAGGACCTGTTTTAGAATTGAGTTTCCCTCCCTCCCAATGCCCAAAAGAAACCAAAGGAATCAGTACATTTGTTGTAAAATACATGGTTGAAGTCATATTTATATGCCGAAAACCCCGATATAAATTGTGTTGTGTTGAGAGAGGCGATACACAAAATATTTCGAAAATACCCTTGAATTATGTGCGTCATCAAGCTGCTTCTCGTTATATGATGAAATCATTTATAAATATAAACATACTTCTTCTTTTAAGAAGGAATGAACTGAACAATAGAACCACTTTCTCGATAAAACGTATTCAAAAAATAGAAATGATATTAAAACGGAAGTGAGAAAAGCACAACGTTGTAAGTACGTTTGTTAGAAACAAAGATAAAGAAATATGTGTTGCCGTTTTCTGCATTGGATAAAGGCCAAGTGGCTGAACGTTTGTATATTTTACTGTTTTCGTTTTTCTTTAAATCATCACTTCCATCTGGAAGAAATATTTCAATTAACTGAAAGATAAAGCATGATATTAAATCTAAGGCTCACACATCACAAGCGCTTCGTGGTCGAGTGGTCTAAGGCGCTGATTCCTGCTCCAAGAAGTTGTAGGTCCTGGTTCGAATCCGTCTCGAGCTCTATTTTTTTTCAAATGGAAGTTTATCAAATGAGGGATAGTTCACATAGTTCACATTTCTTCCCTTATTATTTGATTTCTTGTCATTATTTTTTTATCTCTAGGAGATAGAGAACGTATAATCAGGACTTATCCATCTATTTTGCGGGAAAATTCTTTAGAGTCTGCCCAGGCATGACATATTATTATCTATTAAACCATTTTTTATCTACTTCGATTGCGACCACAAATGAAGTACACAAAAGTAAAATGGTACATGATAATTCCTTTTCAAAGAAAGACAAATGCTATATAATTGAAAAAGATATGAATATAATGGCAGAATTTGCTTTTAGATTTCAAACTTAGTCGCTGCTTACTTTGTACACTGTACATAACTTTGACAAAATATTTTACACGCGATATAAAAAATAATTTCCCAACTTTGAACCGCTGTGCATTATGTTTGAAGCAGTCAGTATATCTTCCCAATTTCCTTCCGTCACATTTTTTCTCAAATGAATGAAATCTATCACATGAAAAAACGAACAACGAAATTAATGTTTGTAAAATGTTATAATAAGATATAGTCTTTTTAGTCACGTGACCTAAATAAATGCTAGAGGGAGAAAAGGAAATATCTCCATTTAGATTATGTTTTTATTTCTATTTTTATATAGCAGCGAAATGCACATTTGCATAAAAAATTAAATCAATCAAAAAGGGAAAAAATCACGAAAACAACTGCACAAACAGGCATCTGGATGAGAAAACATATTTGCATAATGGAATTTATTGTAGATGGCGCTATAAACACGAATATTCTTTAAAATAGCTATCAAATTCATACAGTTTGCTTTATCACTTTCTTTCAATTGTGTTATGTTTAGTCTCACCCTATCTTTTTCAAGATATTAACATGAGATAAATGACAACAAAACTCCTATACTAAAATGTATACAACTGTGCAACTTGACATTTTAAAGTAGCCATGTTTTGACGTGTACCCGAAGGGAATTCCCCATTTTGTAAGTGCTTGAATACCCAATTTTGAACAGGAAGTCTCTATGGTCAAGCAATATGTAAAGGGTTTAATTATAAGATCTCAAACTTTTCTGGTAAATGCATCCTTTTCAACTTATATACGACTATATGATTTTATTTGCCTTGTTGATATTCAGAAATTCTGGCCCAGAAATATGTTTTAATCTCTTACTCTTTTAAATTCATCCTATTCTTCTTTCTTTTTTCTTTTTTTTTTCTCCCCCTTGCACTCTTTTAAATTCATTGTATTCTTCATTTCTTTTTTCTTTCTTATTTTCTCCCCCCCTCCCCCCCCCCCCCAAGGGAGGAGAAAGAACGACACAGGCCCCTCTTTGGTGGGTCGGGCTCTATGTCAGGGAGAGGGGAGGGGATGATATGTAAGGGATTTTGTATGTGAAAAGTAAGTGAGGTCCTGTTTTAGAATTGAGTTTCCCTCCCTCCCAATGCCCAAAAGAAACCAAAGGAATCAGTACATTTGTTGTAAAATACATGGTTGAAGTCATATTTATATGCCGAAAACCCCGATATAAATTGTGTTGTGTTGAGAGAGGCGATACACAAAATATTTCGAAAATACCCTTGAATTATGTGCGTCATCAAGCTGCTTCTCGTTATATGATGAAATCATTTATAAATATAAACATACTTCTTCTTTTAAGAAGGAATGAACTGAACAATAGAACCACTTTCTCGATAAAACGTATTCAAAAAATAGAAATGATATTAAAACGGAAGTGAGAAAAGCACAACGTTGTAAGTACGTTTGTTAGAAACAAAGATAAAGAAATATGTGTTGCCGTTTTCTGCATTGGATAAAGGCCAAGTGGCTGAACGTTTGTATATTTTACTGTTTTTGTTTTTCTTTAAATCATCACTTCCATCTGGAAGAAATATTTCAATTAACTGAAAGATAAAGCATGATATTAAATCTAAGGCTCACACATCACAAGCGCTTCGTGGTCGAGTGGTCTAAGGCGCTGACTCCTGCTCCAAGAAGTTGTAGGTCCTGGTTCGAATCCGTCTCGAGCTCTATTTTTTTTCAAATGGAAGTTTATCAAATGAGGGATAGTTCACATAGTTCACATTTCTTCCCTTATTATTTGATTTCTTGTCATTATTTTTTTATCTCTAGGAGATAGAGAACGTATAATCAGGACTTATCCATCTATTTTGCGGGAAAATTCTTTAGAGTCTGCCCAGGCATGACATATTATTATCTATTAATCCATTTTTTATCTACTTCGATTGCGACCACAAATGAAGTACACAAAAGTAAAATGGTACATGATAATTCCTTTTCAAAGAAAGACAAATGCTATATAATTGAAAAAGATATGAATATAATGGCATAATTTGCTTTTAGATTTCAAACTTAGTCGCTGCTTACTTTGTACACTGTACATAACTTTGACAAAATATTTTACACGCGATATATAAAATAATTTCCCAACTTTGAACCGCTGTGCATTATGTTTGAAGCAGTCAGTATATCTTCCCAATTTCCTTCCGTCACATTTTTTCTCAAATGAATGAAATCTATCACATGAAAAAACGAACAACGAAATTAATGTTTGTAAAATGTTATAATAAGATATAGTCTTTTTAGTCACGTGACCTAAATAAATGCTAGAGGGAGAAAAGGAAATATCTCCATTTAGATTATGTTTTTATTTCTATTTTTATATAGCAGCGAAATGCACATTTGCATAAAAAATTAAATCAATCAAAAAGGGAAAAAATCACGAAAACAACTGCACAAACAGGCATCTGGATGAGAAAACATATTTGCATAATGGAATTTATTGTAGATGGCGCTATAAACACGAATATTCTTTAAAATAGCTATCAAATTCATACAGTTTGCTTTATCACTTTCTTTCAATTGTGTTATGTTTAGTCTCATCCTATCTTTTTCAAGATATTAACATGAGATAAATGACAACAAAACTCCTATACTAAAATGTATACAACTGTGCAACTTGACATTTTAAAGCAGCCATGTTTTGACGTGTACCCGAAGGGAATTCCCCATTTTGTAAGTGCTTGAATACCCAATTTTGAACAGGAAGTCTCTATGGTCAAGCAATATGTAAAGGGTTTAATTATAAGATCTCAAACTTTTCTGGTAAATGCATCCTTTTCAACTTATATACGACTATATGATTTTATTTGCCTTGTTGATATTCAGAAATTCTGGCCCAGAAATATGTTTTAATCTCTTACTCTTTTAAATTCATCCTATTCTTCTTTCTTTTTTCTTTTTTTTTCTCCCCCTTGCACTCTTTTAAATTCATTGTATTCTTCTTTTCTTTTTTCTTTCTTTTTTTCTCCCCCCCCTCCCCCCCCCCAAGGGAGGAGAAAGAACGACACAGGCCCCTCTTTGGTGGGTCGGGCTCTATGTCAGGGAGAGGGGAGGGGGTGATATGTAAGGGATTTTGTATGTGAAAAGTAAGTGAGGACCTGTTTTAGAATTGAGTTTCCCTCCCTCCCAATGCCCAAAAGAAACCAAAGGAATCAGTACATTTGTTGTAAAATACATGGTTGAAGTCATATTTATATGCCGAAAACCCCGATATAAATTGTGTTGTGTTGAGAGAGGCGATACACAAAATATTTCGAAAATACCCTTGAATTATGTGCGTCATCAAGCTGCTTCTCGTTATATGATGAAATCATTTATAAATATAAACATACTTCTTCTTTTAAGAAGGAATGAACTGAACAATAGAACCACTTTCTCGATAAAACGTATAAAAAAATAGAAATGATATTAAAACGGAAGTGAGAAAAGCACAACGTTGTAAGTACGTTTGTTAGAAACAAAGATAAAGAAATATGTGTTGCCGTTTTCTGCATTGGATAAAGGCCAAGTGGCTGAACGTTTGTATATTTTACTGTTTTCGTTTTTCTTTAAATCATCACTTCCATCTGGAAGAAATATTTCAATTAACTGAAAGATAAAGCATGATATTAAATCTAAGGCTCGCACATCACAAGCGCTTCGTGGTCGAGTGGTCTAAGGCGCTGAATCCTGCTCAAAGAAGTTGTAGGTCCTGGTTCGAATCCGGTACTCGAGCTCTATTTTTTTTTTCAAAGGGAAGTTTATCAAATGAGGGATAGTTATATTTTCACATTTTTTCCCTTATTATTTGATTTCTTGTCATTATTTTTTTATCTCTAGGAGATAGAGAACGTATAATCAGGACTTATCCATCTTTTTTGCGGGAAAATTCTTTAGAGTCTGCCCAGGCATGACATATTATTATCTATTAATCCATTTTTTATCTACTTCGATTGCGACTACAAATGAAGTACACAAAAGCAAAATGGTACATGATAATTCCTTTTCAAAGAAAGACAAATGCTATATAATTGAAACAGATATGAATGTAATGGCAGAATTTGCTTTTAGATTTCAAACTTAGTCGCTGTGCATTATTCATATTTTCCGCGGTTCGTAGAATAGCGGAAAATAATTGTCTTGCTGTTTCGTATTTGATATGACGTGATGTATGGTTCGCTGGTTTTGGCGCTTATTGTAAGCGTGGTCAGTTCTAGTCCAGCCGCCAAGCAGTTAACATCTAATTTTAATCAAGATGTTTGCATGGGGAGTCGAGCCTTCCTGACGAATATCAAGCGGCCATAGCCTTAGAAGTGAACAAAGCAATGACTTCTTCGCAAAACGATTTAGTTTCTAGCATGAAAGCTATGATAGACTCTAATTTTGAATCATTTCGTTCATCAATGGAGGCAACCCAAAAGGAGCTTTCCACCACGCAAATCAGTCAAATGGAGGAAAGTTTGCTCGGTGCTCATAAATTCAAACGCCAAGGAAATGAGGCACAGTATCGTGGTAACGCTAAGGTTCTTTCCAAACTACACGAAGCTGATGAGTCGCTAAATTCCAGAGACATTACTATGCTCAACATTAGTACCGCACGTGAACGCATTACTGAAGGTATAACCTTGCTTGATGAACGCCAAAAGCTTATCAAAATAGCAGATTCGAGCCCCCTAGGCTGGAAGGTCGTCAATGAGTATCAAGCCAATCCCATAGCTGATAATTCTGATGACGAGAAAAAGATCGAGAAAGCTCAGTCACGCGCGGAGAAGAAGGCCAGGGAAGCGAGGCGTGGTCGAGGAGGACGAAATTTCTGGCATCCGTATAACCGCACTCAGCCTGATAATCAGAGGGCCAAACCAGACCGGAAGCCAATTCAACGCCCTGGCAATTGTTTCTCATGCGGCAAGAAGGGTAATTGGGTACGAGAGTGCAAGGCCAAAGATAATGAGAAAGAGATAAGTATATATTCATATATAAATCTAGAAAGTCAGTCAAATGTCATGGTTGAGAAGACACCAGGTATGAATACTATTGATCACTCACCCGTGGGATATCTAAGAGAGTGTTCGAGTCGATGGGTTAATACTGGTGCAAACACTCATATAATAGACGTTATTAAGGTAGGATATAAGCTTCCTTTCAGAGACTTACCACCCGACGTAGAGCTGAGGAACAATAAGTCCTCTTTAGACAACAAAGATTTTGTAGTAGAAGAAATTCAAAAATTACTTGAGAAAGGTTGCATAGCAGAGGTCAGACAAAAACCAAAAGTAGTAAATCCTTTGACTGTAGCATACGGTAGGTCTGGAAAAGCTAGAATGGTACTTGATTGCAGGCATATAAATTTGTACCTTTTCAAATTCAAACATAAATATGAGGATGCTACTACGGCAAGAGATATGTTTTCTCAAGGCGATTATGTTATTACCTTTGACCTTAAATCTGCCTATCATCATATTCAGATTTTCCCTGAACATACAACGTACCTAGGCTTTAGCTGGGTAATTTGCGGTAAGACTAGATATTTTGTTTACAGAGTACTGCCTTTTGGTTTAGCCACAGCAGGATTCATTTTTACCAAAGTAGCCAAGCACTTTGTGAAATATATTAGAGAGAAAGGTCACAAACTAGTTATGTATCTAGATGATGGGTTAGCTGGAACATCTTCAGAATCAGAAGCTAGTAAGTTGAGCGAAGTAATTCGAACAGAGCTTAAGGAATTCGGATTTCTGATAGCCATCGAAAAATGTTGCTGGTCGCCTTCTCAACAAGCATTGTGGCTAGGTTTGTGTTGGGATTTCAAAACAGGTAAAGTTAGAATATCAGAGGATAGAATAGGCAGAGTTCTCACCTTGATGAGAGATTTGTTACATCGAGAATGTCAAGGTCAATCTTTGGTAAGTGTTAAACTTTTAGCACGCATAGCTGGTCAGATAATAAGCTGTAAGTGCGTTATAGGAGACGAAGTTCAGTAAAACAGTAGGCACATGTTTTTCTGCATTCAGTCAAGGGCAAGCTGGAACGCTAAGGTCAAGGTGACATACGGGGTTGTGAAGGAAATAAGGTTTTGGATAGCAAATCTTGATTCTTTGAACGCAGTAGGGACAGATTTCAGCGTTATAGTGATAACGCACCTACCGATTTGGCATTGTTTAGTGATGCATCAGAGATCGGTTACGGTGGTTATGTTACGCATGTTACACAGGTAAATTACATTGAAATTCAGTCAGTCGTGACAGAGATAGATATGGCACAGTTAGATTTACTCAGACAACAGGGTCAGGGAACTATTAATAGATCTGTAATCAGTGGATCATGGAGTGATCACGAGAGCGTGAAAAGTCGCGGCTACGTTAAGGTGCTCCACGCTGACGTCGCGCTGAAGATATTCCATTTTTACAGTGCCTGGCATTCAACCCTCAATTACGGCTGAAACGTTCTTTCTTTCGTTCAAAGCTGTATTTCTTCTATATCTAGTAGGTGTCTGGTAGCTAAGAAAAAAAATCACCGGGGGGATTCCCTTGTGTCACGTGTCAGCCCTAAATATAACTTTAAATTGTTCTCCTGGTTTTAAATTGAATTTTGCAAGTGGTAGATAAGGAAAAAATAATACAAATGTTATATCGTTATCTTCAGTAAATCCTGTAGATTGAGAAATGTGCTGAGCATTGTAACACTTTTAGCGATTATGAGGCGAAAAGATACCGAGAAGGTTAACAAGTGGTAAAAACACTACGAAACTCGACTTTACATCCAAATTTTGCACAACTACTAAAATTTCCATTAAATGCCCAGCAAAATCCTGGTAAATTTAGTGGCCTCTATAGATTCTGTATAAAAATATCGAAATCGTACAAGGGTAGTCACCTGCAATTTATAATTTTTTACAACTACCCTGTATCAGTCTATTTTCAGATTGGACCTAAACGCACAAGTGATCTGGATTACGTCATAGAAATTTAGCGGGAAAGCAATAACATGCATATAATACATACGTGTACATGTACATACTAGTATCTCAATTAATATATGATACAGTGTAAAGGTTTTTTTTATTTTAGCATTATTTTACAACGAAGAAAATGCAATTATATATATATATATATATATATATATATATATATTAAGAGGGCGAGGGGGGGGGGGGGGGGGGTCGGCGGAGAAGCTTCGTCCGGGCTTCCGCCTTTAGTATGTGATTCAAGTTAAAACAATATATATTTTCTTTCTGGAAATGTTTGTGATAGGGAATGACTCTGGTGATAAAGGTTGCCGCTAGAACTTAAAACTTCTCAGTGCTGATCAAATATTGAAATATATCAATGCAATATTTTGTACATAGCCAGGATCCTGTATTTCCAATCCGGCAGACTATTCAGACCGCGATACTGAGCGTCTTCTAAATTTGTATTATTTAACGAAGTTGAGATTTCATACTGAGCTATTTTCAAACTTGACATAGTGCTTCCGTGCGCAGAGCTATATCGGTGACCAATAAAAAAAAATTATATTTGAAAAAAAGAATAGATAAAGAGCCGAGAGGTAAAGGGGGAGGGGGAATTCTTTCCCGGCTAGGCCAATCAATTTTCAATCTAAATATAACCCGCCCGATCTCCCGCCGATTACAATTTGTTTTATTATTATTTTCATATTTTCTTAGATTTATTCTAGTACATGTTAAATTGATTCAGTAGGAGCGTATCTGAAGTCTCTGTATTGTTCTTCTGTATACTATATGCTGTGCCTGTATAGCCGGTATACTCATTGACAAATTAAAGTATTTTAGTGTCGTATTCATGTAACATTTCTCTATATATAAAAATAATGCTTTTGAATAAACTGTATGAACGCACACAAGCTGCCCCCCCCCCCCCAAAAAAAACCCCCTGGAAGCAGCAACAACTGAATAAATATTAAACTGAATAAAAAAAATAATGATTTTAAAGCCGGTAAATCAGTAAATCTCCATTAATTAGCTCAATATGGACAATATCTAACGAATAATTAAATAAATATTGTACTCCTTTATTAGGATATCTTATTTATACTTGACATGTAAAATATTAATTCCTAATATCGATTTACTAATTGAAATTCGGCGATTCCTCTGTGAATGAAAAGCGGTTTCTCATCCAAAGCTTCCCTTTAACCCTGAACTCAGACTGGGCATGCTTGACCTACAATGACCCGATCTGCAAAACTGTTGAAAACACACATTCTTTGATTATTTCTTGTTAATTAAATATTGGGAACATTTAGAGTTGATATAAGGAATAGGATGAAAGCTCAATACTATTCAAAATCGATCCAGTACAATTTATCCCTTGAAATATCCTTAGCATACGATAACTGGCGTGACGTCATTTATAACGTCACACAACGTTTTCGCGGAATTTCTCTAACGTCATTGCGTGGAGCACCTTAACGTAGCTGCGGTTCTACATGGAGGGAACTTGAGGCTCTAAACAGGGTTATTCAGAACAATGTAGATTCTCTTGCAGGGAAGAGAATCGGTGTAGTCAACGACAATAAAAATGTGAGTCGCATTTTGAGAGTAGGGAGTAAGAAAGAAGATTTACATGACATATCTGAGGTAGTGAAACATGTATGTAGTACAAATGAGATAGACATTGTTCCTATATGGATGAGAAGGGATCAGAATCAAACTGCTTACATGCTTAGTAGGTATCCAGACAAGGACGATTGGTCCATAAACGATGATTATTTCCAGAAATGTAATGCTTTATTTGGACCTTAAGAGGTAGACGTATTTGCTACACATTACAATAAGAAATGCGCAATATTTTATAGTAAGGTGTGGTGTCCAGGAACGAGCGGTATAGACGCTTTCAATTTTTCATGGAGTAATGCTAAATTATGGATAGTCCCTCTTCCCAAGTTGATTGCACGAGCTTTAAACAAATGTCATAAAGATAAAACAGAAACAACTTTTGTAATGCCTTTCTGGGTTTCAGCTCCTTTTTGGCCTATAGTTTGTCAGTTTAGAAAATTTCTTATAGGTACCCTCTCTTTCTCGTCGAATGATGCAATAGTGTGCGGCCGACACAAGAGAGGAATTTTCAGCAAAAGGCCACTTAGCTTTAAGATGATTGCAATGCATTATGATTTCTCTTAATTTGAGTGTGGCTTATCATTGACTTTATTTTCTTAAGGATCAACTTAAGAAGTTCCGTTAGAAGAGACTTCCAGAACAGCGGTGACGGGAGCAGGAATCATATTCTCGTTGATTTAGCTGAGCGCATGCCAGAGTATCTGATACAGTCCAGAAATGACAACACGATTTTATCATATCACAACTATTTCAAGAGATGGAAAACTTTCATAGAAAGAAAAGGAGGTAAATCATTACCTGCACAGCCTATCCAGGTCGCATTATATCTAACATTTTTGTTAGATTCGGGATCATCATCTCACGTCGTAAATAGTGTTGTGTATGCGATTAAGTGGGTGCATTCTATCAACGGGTTAGCTGATCCGACTGAAAACTCTTACGTTAAATCGTTACAAGATGCTGCAAAACGTATCGCTACTCCCGTCGCCGTCAAGAAGGATCCCGTGACGCCAGAGATGTTGACAGAACTTTGCAAATTTTACAGTGACTGTAATGATCTCTTAATTGTCAGAGACATAGCTATGATTTTGATTTCTTTCTCTGCTTTTTTGCGTTACGATGAGTTAAGTCATTTGAAATGTTCCGATTTATCTATTCATGATTCTTATATTTCTATTCACATTGAGAGAAGCAAGACAGATAGATTTAGACGGTTCAACTTGCGCATGCCCTGTCCAGGCTTTGATCAGATACATAACTTTGGCTGGCTTTGACCTTAAGTCACAAGATTATCTTTTAAACCAATGTTTAGGTCTAAAGGTGTTGCCAGGCGGATTTATAAGAATAAACCTTTAAGTTATACGGCTGCTAGAGAAAGCATTTTGTCCAGACTCAGGAGCTTGCGCCCAAACATGAATTTAGGTTTGCACTCATTGAGATCAGATGGTGCCACAGCGTCAGTCGCAGGTAGAGCTAGTGAGAGATGCATTATGCGACATGGGCGTTGGAAATGCGAAGGCAGCAAAGATAGATATGTACAAGATTCTGTGAAAAGTAGGCTGTCAGTCTCTGCATCTTTGAATTTATAACTTGTTTGAACTCATTTTTAACAGTATTTGATATGTTTAGTTTTGTGTACACTTTCACGCACCCTTACTTTGGTAAAATTTTCTAGCATTATATCGGGCTGGTCGGCAAATTGATATTTGTGTGTTTGTGTTTAATATTATTGAGAAGAGGGAAGACTTCATATTTTCCTCGGTTCGTAGAATAGCGGAAAATAATTGTCTTTCTGTTTCGTATTTGATATCACGTGATGTATGGTTCGCTGGTTTTGGCGCTTATTGTAAGCGTGGTCAGTTCTAGTCAAGCAGTTAACATCTAATTTTCATTTAGATTTTAAATTTATGAATGATGCTCAGACATATCTTAAAAAAAACAGGAAGAGCGAGGTCTGTCGTTTCTCGATCTTGGTGACATGACACTTTGGCTTCAGACACAGGTTTCCATAGTGAATTTCAAATTTTATATATGGTTTTTCCTGACCGGTTATGAATACCCATGAGAGATCGTTTTCCATTTAAGCTATATATATAGTACCTGAGTATTTCAAATAATTGATATTTGACAAATGAATGTTTTTTAAAGTCAGAACTGAGCTAGATTTTCTTTACATGTTCTCAGCTGAATCAGATATGTCTTATGTTTTTGATATCAATGCATGTCATTTAATTTGTATATTATGATACATGTTTATGTAATACTGAATATATTCCGGCTCCCCAACCATTATATCGGGCAACTACCATGGTCGCGAGTTCGATCCTGGCCACGGGTACACTTTATTTTTCAAAATTTTTACGAAGTTTTTGCTTTTTTTTAAGTGAGAGGCACCATGATATCAATAGGCATTGTTTCCGTATATTGTATATGCTTATACTTATTAGAAGAGCTTTGTACAGTACAGATGAATTATGTGACATTAGTGAAGAGTAGATTAATTCTGTAACACTACGTTACTAGTAACTATATAAATTATAATTTTTATTTTAGCTTGTGATATTCAATTTACGTGGTCTAAGAGAGAGAGAGAGAGAGAGAGAGAGAGAGAGAGAGAGAGAGAGAGAGAGAGAGAGAGAGAAAACAGGGTGATGTGAAAATTCTATATCATTATTTTTTTTTTTTATTCTGATAATTAGAATAAAAAAAATAATGATATAGGATTTTCACGTCACCCTGTTTTAAGAATATCAATGTAATCGGCAATCTTTGAAATCCAGAAACTGTATATCTTTCTTCTCGGCCACTTATGTAGCTTTCTGGCACGAAATACACACACACGCTGTAGATATAGACATTTTTTTTTCCTTCCAAATGGTTAAATATTTGATCGGAGCACACTATGAATAGATTGTTCCATGATATAAAAAGAAAAAGATGGCAATTATAACCTACTTTTAATATCGCTCTAGAGATAGATTTTAGAATAGACATCCATCTCCCTTTTTTCGTTTTTGCCTGTGGAGATTGTTTCCCCCCTCGCTTCAGAACCCCACTTGTCCAGAAAAAGTGTTTTATTGATATACACCTTTGGTGAAAGTGGCATTGTAAAGCGAGGGGGGACGCTATTGTGTAAAAGCGTTTCCGTTTTCCATTGTTTTCTGTGTAAAAATGCTTATTTTGACCCAAATACCGGTCTTTTCTTCCAACACCCCCCCCCCATTGATAGAGCTGGGGAAAATAAATGTTGAATCCTTTTGTGTTTGTGTGTCCTTTTGGGTTAATGATAACCCGACTCTCAAAAATGTTTAATCTTGGTCATCAGAATGTTTATCATAACGAAATCACCACATAACGAACTAAGCACCGCATATAATGTACTCACCACCCCATATAATGTTCTTAGCACCGCATATAATGTACTAAGCACTGCATATAATGTACTTAGCACCGCATATAATGTACTAACCGCCCAATGTAAAGAACATACAACCCCATATAATGTACTTAGCACCGCATATTATGTACTTAGCATCCCATATAATGTACGTACCACCCCATATAATGTTTTTAACACCGCATATAATTACTAAGCACTTCATATAATGTACTTAGCACTCCATATAATGTACTTACCACCGCATATAATGTTCTTAGCACAGCACATAATGTACTTACCACCGCATATGATGTTCTTATCACCGCATATAATGTTCTTAGCACCGCATATAATGTACGTACCACCCCATATAATGTTCTAAACACCGCATATAATGTACTAAGCACTCCATATAATGTACTTAGCACCGCATGTAAAGTACTTACATGTACCACCGCATATAATGCACTTACCACCGCAAATATTGATTAAACCATCCAATATATTGAAATATCTCATTATAAGACAGCGATGGCGTTCCATAGATATATATATATATATAAATGAAGTGAATCAGCAAACGAAATATATCACGGAATGTTACCTTGGTCAATTTCGAATGAATGAATGAATGAATGAATGAATGAATGAATGAATGAATGAATGAATGAATGAATGAATGAATGAATGAATGAATGAATGAATGAATAAATGAATGAACATTTGTTATGCGTGCAGAATATAAGCAAAATGAATTATTTATTTTACCCGAACGTATACCCAAGTCAATCAAGTTTTTGAGAAATATGTGTTTTGGTATAATGGTTCAGAAAAAAATCCTTTTTTGTGTTTGTCTACCTCAGTTTCATTGCCATTTTTGTAGTGCGTTTATTATACGATATATGTAATTCAATATAGTTCGCTATTAAATAACAAAGTGAATAAAGCCTGTGTTTGTGAAACACGAATGCCCCCGGTGGCATCTTTGTTAGTATGAACACTATCTTCTGTTAAGTACATGTATGTGAGGTCACTGGGTTAAAAGGTCAAGGTCACGAGGTCAAAAATTTTGGTATCAATGGAAAGGTCTTGTCACAAGGAATACACATATGAAATATGAAAGCCCTATCACTTACCATTCAAAGGTTATGCCAAATGTTAAAGTTTTTGAAAAGTAGGTCAAAGGTCAAGGTCAAGGTCACGAGGTCAAAAATTTTGGTATCAATGGAAAGGTCTTGTCACAAGGAATACACATGTGAAATATGAAAGCCCTATCACTTCCCATTCAAAAGTTATGCCCAATGTTAAAGTTTTTGAAAAGTAGGTCAAAGGTCAAGGTCACGAGGTCATAAATTTTAGTATCAATGGAAAGGTCTTGTCACAAGGAATACACATGTGAAATATGAAAGCCCTATCACTTCCCATTCAAAAGTTATGCCCAATGTTAAAGTTTTTGAAAAGTAGGTCAAAGGTCAAGGTCAAGGTCACGAGGTCAAAAATTTGGGTATCAATGGAAAGGTCTTGTCACAAGGAATACACATGTGAAATATGAAAGCCCTATCACTTCCCATTCAAAAGTTATGTCCAATGTTAAAGTTTTTCGGACAAACAGACAGACAAACAGACAAACAGACAAACAGATAAACAGACAAACAGACAAACAGACGGACAGGCCAAAAACTATATGCCCCCGAATCTTTGATTCCGGGGGCATAAAAATAAAAATGTTGTTAAGTTCATTGTGGATCAAGGTCAGGGTAGGTACATAAAGCCCTCACTTATTTCGCCGCGGGTTGCCCACCCAAATCAACCTGGGCGGTGTAATACATGTAGTAAATGGGAAAAACACCTGGAATATCCCTTGTTTGGAATTTCTCTAAACACGCTAAATTTGATGATTTTTAACTTTGCATATTACATTGCCGTATATTATCAGGTGGGTAGGAAAAACAACAATCCTTTGTTATTAGAAGATACTCAGTACTTGAATATGTTATCCTCAATCGGTAGGATAAGCTCTAAGGCGGAATTTACAGAAGAAAAAAAACTACTATTTTCCGTTTTGAGGAATTATACTTTCAACAGCTGGATCCCTCCTGTCGGGCTGGACCCCCTATATAACATTATTAAGATGTTAGGTAAAAAAAAAATAAAGAAGAAAAAAACTCATCCAGTTGCCATATTATTCCCTAAAAAGGTCGATATTTCCAGGGACTCATATACGTCCCCGGTGGCAGATCCAGCGCCCCCTTTGCCGGGGGGTCGAGGGGCGACTTTTGCCGATTTTTACAGAAAATGCGCCAAAATATAGGGTTTTTTGAAAAATTTTTGTTCTGTGCCGGGGGGCGGAAGCCCCCTCCGCACCCCCTTAAATCCGCCACTGCGTCCCTGATATTTCAATGCATTTCTATTAAAGAAAAAAAATTGGTTTTTAGCTCACCTGAGCCAAAGGCTCTAGTGAGCTATTGTCATAGCGATCCGTCCGGCGTCCGTCGTCCGTCGTCTGTCGTCTGTCGTCTCTCTGTCGTAAACTTTTCACATTTTCGACTTCTTCTCAAGAATGGCTAAAGGGATTTTGATGAAACTTGGTAGGTATAAAGTACTAATGGTCCCCTACAAGTGTTGTTGTTTTTCGTCCGGATCCCTCAACAGGTGGTGCCACCACAGGCAAAAGTAGGTCACGGGGGGTACCCTCCTTTGACAAACTTCTTCTTCAGAACGGAACCACGTATCGACAAACCGAAAGCATCAGGATGATCTAGAGAGATGTCTTAAGAAGTGTTGTTATTTTTGGTTCCAATCCGAACTCAAATTTTTGACGCTTTTTTGACGTCTCTTCGGACTTAGTCAGAAATGCAAATTTTTGCACTATTTCTTTAAATAACTCAATAAGTGTATGATTTTACACACTCATTTACTGCATATTCATCATATCTAACTTAATCATTGCTTTGATATGAATTTTATGCTTAAATTTTATTTTTTTGATCTTTTATGAATTTTTTTCTTATGTAAAAAGGAAGGGGGGGGGGGGTGATTTTCATACATTTTCTGCTTCTTTTCTATAACCACTCTTCAGATTGTCATGACATTTTGTAGATATGAGGTACTCATGCATGGTACCCTTCAAGTGAAAGAATTTTGTCAAGATATCCACTTTTGGATTTTTAAGGAATATTTTTTAAGATTGTACATAGGTAAAGTGTATGTTTTCCATGCCCAATGGACCGATGGGGAGTGGCTCCAAACCCCGGCGGGACCCCAACAAAAATTTTCTTCCCTTATTAGCTCACCTGAGCCAAAGGCTCTAGTGAGCTATTGTCATAGCGATCCGTCCGGCGTCCGTCGTCCGTCGTCTGTCGTGTGTCGTGTGTCGTCTGTCTGTCGTAAACTTTTCACATTTTCGACTTCTTCTCAATAATGGCTAAAGGGATTTTGATGAAACTTGGTAGGTATAAAGTACTAATGGTCTCCTACAAGTGTTGTTTTTCGTCTGGATCCCTCAACAGGTGGCGCCACCACAGGCAAAAGTAGGTTACGGGGGGTACCCTCCTTTGACAAACTTCTTCTTCAGAACGGAACCACGTATCGACAAACCGAAAGCATCAGGATGATCTAGAGAGATGTCTTAAGAAGTGTTGTTATTTTTGGTTCCAATCCGAACTCAAATTTTTGACGCTTTTTTGACGTCTCTTCGGACTTAGTCAGAAATGCAAATTTTTGCACTATTTCTTTAAATAACTCAATAAGTGTATGATTTTACACACTCATTTACTGCATATTTATCATATCTAACTTCCTTTTTTTCTTACATTGTCATGAAACTTGGTAGGTATGAGGTACTCATGGTTCCCTACAAGTGAAAGAATTTTGTCAAGATATCCTCTTTTGGATTTTTACGGAAAAACATTCATAGGTACAATGTAGGTTTTCCATGCCCAATGAACCCAAGAGTAGTGGTTCAAACCCTTGCAGGACCCCACCTTTGCAGTTTTTATTCTCCTTTTTTTATATTTATCGTTAGAACAGAAAGTGTGAAAGAATTCTGTCAAAATATCACATTTTAGATTTTTCATAATTTTTTAAACAGACAAGCTAGTTTGGCTTTGTGTACTTATTTTCGTACGTCGAAATAACTCAGGCACATATGCAATCAAATATATACTCTGAATTTATTTTTTAGATGTTGACTTTTTTCATACATGCATATTATATAACAATTTCCCTATATAATGATTATTTTCTCCGCTTTATTTTTGTATCTATGGTAAACAAAGTCGCCATATATCTTGTGTTACAGATTTGATTGGTTAATTCCTCCACGCCCATTTAATAGTCACGGTGGGTAATCTCGCAACGCAAAACACTAGGTTTATCTAAAATTTCGTGTATTACAAATTATTTTTCACAAAAAGGGGAATGTGATGCAGTGTAAGGATGCCTTAGATACGAGTTTTATCGAAAGTAAGAGAGGTAATATCCTTTTATAAAGCCGAAAAACTATCGGTATGATTGGTGTAGATGAAAGTGAAAGTAGAACGCCGATCGTGTTTGTGCAATATAAAAAGCTATAATATCCACCTTATTTTGGATACAACTCATAGTTAGGACGTTGTTACACTGCATCACATTTCCCTTTTTGTAATAAATTATCTATTTTGCGCAAAAATATAGAAAAACAAATTGTTCTGCGTTGCGAGATTACCCACCGTGTTAGTACTGTACACGTGATACATTTCAGGAGATTAATAGATGATCTATCGTGCAAACAAAATAGTACTGCCGGTATTTAATAGATTTTATTTAATGTGCATATACTGGGAACACTTTCATGCTTGTTATTATTCATGTACTTGGAACAATTCCATACTTGTCATCATTTATAAACTTAGCTCGAATTTCCTTTGTCTTAGACTCTCTTAGATGAATTGTATACGGACTGATTTCTTGAAGAAACTAATGAGTAATCCCTTCCCGAGGATTTTGAGAATGTATAGGACATTTGATATATCTGAAACTCTTGAAAACAAATGAGTAATTAATATCTTCCCGAGGACTTTGAGAATGTATAGGACATTTGATATATCTGAAATTCTTGAAAACAAATAGTTCAGTTCAGAGTTCTTGAAATCTTTCAATGAAATGTAGGACCACAGGAAGCTGTTGTTTTAAGAGAGGAAATAAATTATGATTCACAACCTTAAGCCACTGTGTTCGACATCTTGTATGTATACAACATTTCTAAAGATGAACACAAGAGGCTTTGAAGGTCGTGAATAATAAGACATTTGGGAATTTTTATCTGTCCAAATAATAGATAGAACATGAGTTTTTATCGGACCAAATGATTTTTTATCAGCAAATCCGATGCAGCTGATACTTTCATGAACTCTGTCAGCTAATAATTTGTCCGTGTAACAGTCCTATCACGAGGCGAAACATAGTTAACAGTAAATAACGATGTGGTAGGTCTGCTAGTTGGACAAGCTTTACAGTATCATGGGCCTATTAATTTGTTTCCCTAAAAGCAGCATACACCAGAGTATTAAGTTTATTTCATTGTTTTATTCTTTTTGTCTGTTTCTTCATCACTTGCTGCACATTAATGTGGAATTTTACAAAATGATTTTTTTGATGTTGAATAATTGAACTATACACTAGCTGGGCATATGACTTTGGATCACATTATCCGTCTATTCAAATCAGTAAAAAAGATAATGTTTTGAAATGTTACTATTTCTTCTTGTTTGTACTTTTAAAGGCTGTAAAAAAAATCTTGTCTGCATCCGGCAAAAATCTTTTTAGAAAGAATGTAGGCTCAAATCGTGATACTGGCACTGTCAATTTTACGTCTTATTCAATGTCAGTATGTCAATTAGAGCATCCATGGGTATCAGGTGAGCGTTGTGCCCTCCTGGGGCTCTTGTTTTTTTTTTTTTGGGGGGGGGGGTTGTTTTTTGGTTGTTTTTTTTTTTTTGTTTTTGTTTTTGTTTTTGTTTTTTTAGAATTTTTTTTTTCAAATGTTTTTTTTTAACTAATTTCGTTTTTGCTTGTAAGTGTGTTTATTTTATAATTATTCTTATTAAATCACTGATATTCTAGAATTCCATGACGTAAACATAATTTCTTTAAAATTAGTATAAAGTATCGCCTCTCTCTATGTGAGTGGTCGAATAAACATCCGGTCGTGTCAACCAAACATCACAAGATATGACCGCGCCTTTGATTACCCGCGGGAGACGCGTAAGGGAGTTTAGCTGACCAGAGGGTGGGGGAATCTGACCTTCTAATGAATTTCCATCTGCTGAAGATGTACATAGTTAATTTACATATTTTTTTAAACTATCATTTTACGTTATCTTTGCAAGTGATCATTTCATGCCATACTCCATTTCTGTCTTTTTAGCCCCTGACCCTTAGGGTCTTAGAAATGGGTGTGGTTAATAATTCTAAAGGAAAAATGCGTTTCCATTTTTCAAAACGGAAGACAACTGACTTCGGGTCAGTTAAGGACAATAAACGGTTCACTCGATCGTTCAATAATTGGTTCAATCATTTGTTTAACCATTGCTTCACAATGAAAAATATTGCACCGTCTGGAAAGGTGTTAATTACCGTCTACAACATAGACCGTGCAACAATGTTATTTTAACCGAGTAGGCGTATAGGGAACATACCTTTTAGATGAACCCATTCCCTGAACATTGTGTTATTAAAACGACATTTCAATTTGGCTTTTTTATTAAAGTGGAAGGGAAATATGCTATTCCGGTTTTCATTTTTTCAAATACATTCAATACTTTGTATCAAAAACTATTCTTCTCTTTAAAGAAATCGGTCAGATTCAGCATAAAAAAAGATGGGAAAAGGCTCAGTTATTTCACATCGACCTCGGTGATCTTCGCAACTATCGTGATCTACGTCATATTAACCGAAGGCAAAAATGTAAACAAACAAGCATGCAGTTGGTTAATTACTCCTTAAAGATTACTTATAGACTTTTTTGTTAGTCAAAAAATAAGTCGATACATATGAAGCAGGGATTTGCGTTTGCAATGTAAGAATTATCTAAATATGAAGGTTAAAGCGTGTTATTTTCTAAAAATGTCCTATTGACTGTTCGTTTATGAAAATGACAGTTGAATGCATGAGTAATTGTATACTACACTCTTCGCTAATCCATGTAAGTCTACCTTGAGTAAATCACAATTTTAATACGTAACTCATTCATAAAACCAATTATCGAATAATTCATATACGTCACATATCAGTCCAATGAAATCTTTTGATTTCACTAGGGGCATATCACTCGCGCTCATTGCAAATTTTTCGAAAATTATGGAAAAATACAGTGTTAAACGCTTAATCATACTTTGATTAGTTAATTGTCATTTTCTTTGGAAAAATTCGAAAAAACGCCATAATTTCGGTCTCCTTTAATCAAAATATTGGAAATTTCATAGTTGCAATGTACATAGTTAGAGTGAAAGGTAGTCCGTATTTTTTTTAAATCATTGTGTACATCTGAGGTCAAGGAAACCCAACTCCATGTAGATAATCGATTTTTTTTAATTTCATGTATTAAATCTAAATATTTCTCCTTTTTTGTGTGGTTTTAACCCAAGATTGCGTGAAACCTCAATGGTTTACATGGTTTAAGTGAAAAGGCATTAAAGTTATAGCTTTTCTTGTTAATTTTATGGATCGAATTTGTATATTTTTTTCTGATCAAATATCAATATTTTCCATCTTGTATATAAGAATTCTTAAAATGTTTGAATGTTCAAAGAAATTATCTGAGCTATTTTACTATCAGGAGACTTTGATTTTCTTTTTAGAAAAATGCCTGTAAAGTTGTTTTGGATTGGTGTTTTTATTAATGATTTAATTTGTTTTTTATACGATTTCTTTGGAGTGTTCTCGATCTTTTTGTACATTAATTTTTTCATCATCAAATGATTTTCAGTTGATTTTTCATGGTTAAATACATTTAGCGAATTTTTATATTCTTAAGATATTTTTTTACACTGATCATTAACCCAAGGTTTGTCTTCTATATTTTCAATTTTCCTTTTATGACCAAAGCGTACATTTTTGTTTCTGTCACTTCGGCATGACAATGTAATTAATTATATCACAAATATTATTTACACAATTATCAGCCTATTTATCTCTGATCATTTAAGTTTACAATCTGATCATTCAAGTTTACAAGATTCAGAAAAGATTGCATACTTCAGTTTAATTCTTCTTTCTTCAACCTTCCATCTTACGTTTTTACTTTTACATCTTACACACATTAATATTTTCTTGTAATGCATGAGAATAATTCTTCTGTGACACTTTGGAATATAATTTGAAATTTAAAGGCGAATGATAAGATAAAATACTAAAAATACCCAACGAAAAATAGGTGACGTACTTAGAATATTAGAATCGCCAGAATATTGCCATTTACAATACGATAAGGCAAAAAAAAAAGACAAAACAAAAAAAAAACAAAAAAAAAAAAACCCCCGAAAAGGTGTGTTTCGGCTATCCCAACCCTTTTGTTCCATGCTATCCTCATTCCGTTTTTGTATTCAAGTAAAATAGTTTTGTTGAGGCGAAACAACTAAGAAATTTAAATTTCATGCTCTCTATTTTTGATATCCACACCTCAATTTCAGAGGGTCAAAGAGTTGATTAAACTTTTAAAGTTATCCCCAAAAATAATTATAATACCCATTATTTTGTTGCATATAGCTGTTTAATTTGTCTCAAAAGTCTTATTCTAATTTTGATATTTTTTTTCTAGGAAAAATAACTATTTGGGTAAAATTCTGCTCAATTACAATTCAGTGACCTTGAAAATACATCGCATGAACTTGAACAAGTATCAAGGTCATCTCTACATTGATTTGTCTCCAGTAGATATATGAACAAGATTTTGTTTTCATATCATAAATGGACAGTTCAAAATAGACTCATAACATACCCATCATAGTGAAACGTTGTCCGAAATATTACCATGGTTACCATATGAGATGCAGTTTCCAGCAAAAAAGATACAAGATCCTAGCTAACTTTTTACATTTTCTTGTAGTTAAGGTACAATGCATATTGAATATATAAAAGAAAAAATCCAAAAACTTCTGCTTTTATTAAACTTTGCACCGTAAAAATACGTACACAAAAACAAGCAAAATAGATGCTCTCTTGAGCCACAAAATGAAGAGTTTAAAACCTTATTTAGGCACTCTTTTTGACTCCTTATACAAGAGGCATAGCGATAAAGTGCGAAAAACATTTCAGATATTTATAACAAAGAGGATTAAGAGAAAAAAACTGTGGTTATTGCAATTCATAAATGTTCCCGTTTCCATGGCAACAAAGGTCACAAACACGCTAAGTCTTATGAAATTTATTAGAAATGGATATTGGAATGCTCAGAACTATTCTTTTTCCAAATTCATAGGTTTATTTTGTGTTTTTAAGTATAATAAGTGGAAGCCGAGTCCGAGTCAAAAACGAAAAGCCGAGTTGAGATTTTCAATGCAGATTTCTCTGCAACGAATGCATTAAATTTGATGACAATTTCAGGAAATATGTATTTTATGAATACAAATCGACATGAATAATTGGATATTTTAGATATTGATTATTTTACACGTAATCAGCCTTAAACCGAGTTTAATTTCATTGAAACCTTTTTAATGAAAATCTATGGGAAAAAAAAGAAATGTCAAGTCACTTAAAATGGTCCTTAAACCAACAAAGATGAATGAACTAAGGCCTATCGAAATATAAACAAACGAACCCCCCCTCCCCCCCCCCCCTCCCCCCCCCCCTCCCCCCAACCCCCCCCCCCCCGGATTTTATACAAAATTGCTCAATGAGCATCATGCGTAAATTCTGTCAAGCAAAGACTATTTCAAATATTTGAAAAAAAATAATTCTTAGATCTATCTGTGGAAAGGGTTAGTCTGATTTTCTAAGCTTCTAAAACTTTTGGATTAATTATTATTAAATAATTCCAAAGATATAGATAGCTATTTCCTCCTATTAAACACGAGTAAGTTAACAACAAAAGCAATGGATTGGGGGGGGGGGGGTTGTTCTACACCAATGTACAACTTTGGAATTATTATTCGTTCCTATCAAACATGAGTACACATGCGTAATTTGAAGCACATAGTATTGCTTTAAGTATTCCATCGGCAGCCCAGTATACTCATCGAAGTGTTTTAAATAAATTGGTGGAGAAGGATGGCCGAAGGGGAGGAAAGGAGGCCATTCAAATATAAATTACAACTATTATAAATATTGTCATTTATATTCAAAGGTAATTGCCAGTTTTTGCTGATTAGTGTCGTAGGACAACATTATGTCCAGGTAGGATGCTGAATTATTTGTCTCTGTAGTTTCTTTGACTTCAAGCTCCGAAGGATAGATACTGCTGAGGTAATCCGCGAATTTTGGATGATTGATGGACAACACATCGTCCATGTTACTGTAAGTGAAGTTAAAGTCAGAAGCTAAGTATTTTTTTCCCTTCAGAGACCAAAGATTGAATGAAATAGCTTCGTACGAGTAAAAGAAAATGTCGACAAGGAGTGGAACACAATTGGTCCCCAATGGAATTCCGACAATTTGCTGGAAGACCTTTCCTCCAAACACCACAAATATGTTGTCGATCAGAAAGTTTAACATCTGAATAATATCTGTTTCAGTATACTTATTTTCAGAATTGGACTTTTTTTTTTACAAAGTAAGTTTTGTCATAGTTCCTCTCTGAATGTCAGTCGGACTCCTCGGGTGATAACATACATTAGCTCGCTACAGCCGGCAGAGCACAGGTCGTATTACGCATGCCCTCTTTTTATATCAATTTACATATTCATCTATGTTGCTTGGGCCCCTGCGTCTTGCGGTCTTGTTTGTGTGTGGTCATCTGACAGTGAGGAGGTTGTTTTACACCACAATTGTACGTTCTTCGAGACCTCTGGGTATTCAGAATAGTGGGAGGGTTGTGCGCACGTAATCCAGGATAACCACACCGTCTGCTACTGACGAGGCAGATGGCCGTCCTAAGTCGGCACCGTTTGCCCATTGGTCTCGTTGGTTTATGTGTAGTCATTTGTGTTTTATGTTTTTCTGTGATTTGACGTTCATTGTACTACTGCGTCTCTTTCTGTGCGTGTCATTTTTGTGTTTTACAGTGGGTGTTTTGGGAGGTTGCTGTTGATGCTGCAACTAGGTGTTGTTGGAGATCCCCTCCTTTCTTTTAACAACAATAAATTTGCATTTGCGATTACCGTTCTTACTTGTAAACGCATTACTTATAATTTTTGCGAGTCTTTCTTTCAATTTAGAATGTGTGATTGTAGTGTAAAGTGTCGAAAAATCAAAGGCTTTGATCGAATGGACTTGACTAAAATGAATGGATTTCAGATGTTCTAAAAGTTCATTCGAATTCTATATAGACTATCAAAGCTTCCGATATTTGTAAAGTAGGAATACCTACTTTGCGAATATCAGCGTTCATTTGGACAACGATCCTGAACTACTGTTATGACGCTTACAAAAATGAAATAAAAGGCACTTGACTTCTGCACAAGAATATCTCTCTGAAGTTTGAGCTATTGCACCGGATTGTGTACTCGTCAGGAATAGGTTATTGGAAACCTCAGCTTAAAGTAGGTTTTCTAGAAAACAAATTCAGAATTCATCGAACCAGACATCTCTCTGATTGCAAAATATAAACTGTCTAATGCATGTGTAAGTGAAATAAAAGGTTATAAGAATATGAAGATGAATTGAGGGATGACTGATTGGTTATTGCTCCACGACATGTTTTTGCTGTGATGATAAGTCGGTTGTCCTCAACCGTTTTATCAAACTTGTACTAAATACTCCTCAGCAGCCGAATTGATTTCACCAGAGTATTACATAGCGCATACCAAATATGGCTCTTTTAGCGATAATGTGATATGGTAATTAAAAAAAATTAGCGAATACCTGCCTTAATTCATATTTCTTCAATACCACTTCTTGATCATTTTTTACCAGTATGAATTAAAACAGACACATCGTTGCCTGACGATGCATGTAATTATTAGTATACGATACCATGAAATTATTAGTTTACGATAGCATGTAATTATTAGTATACCATAGCATGTAATTATTAGTGTACCATAGCATGCTATTACTAGTATACCATAGCATGTAATGATTAGTTTACCATAGCATGTAATTATTCGTATACCATAGCATGTTTTTTATTCGTATACCGTAGCATGTAATTATTAGTGTACCATAGCATGCTATTACTAGTATACCATAGCATGTAATTATTAGTATACCATAGCATGTAATTATTCGTATACCATAGCATGTTTTTTATTCGTATACCATAGCATGTTTTTTATTCGTATACCATTTACCACCCTGTACTTCCATTACTGTGATTGTCAGAAAATGTACTCTTTTTCACTGTTGTTGGATTATTTCAATTTATTTCTATAAATAGATCAACAGATTTATGCCCACAGAGTAAGAGGATATGTACTAAGCTTTCGTACGTCAAATCTTGGATTTATCACAGTAGATATATCTAGGGATTAAAAATTTTAATTGAAGGAAAAAATTGCACATTAATCGAATGATTACATACCTTCAGTGGCTGTTTTGGGGTAATCGGCATGTACATATAATTCAATCTAATCAAAATGTACCCTGCGTCTTGCGGTCTTGTTTGTGTGTGGTCATCTGACAGTGAGGAGGTTGTTTTACACCACAATTGTACGTTCTTCGAGACCTCTGGGTATTCGGAATAGTGGGAGGGTTGTGCGCACGTAATCCAGGATAACCACACCGTCTGCTACTGACGAGGCAGATGGCCGTCCTAAGTCGGCACCGTTTGCCCATTGGTCTCGTTGGTTTATGTGTAGTCATTTGTGTTTTATGTTTTTCTGTGATTTGACGTTCATTGTACTACTGCGTCTCTTTCTGTGCGTGTCATGTTTGTGTTTTACAGTGGGTGTTTTGGGAGGTTGCTGTTGATGCTGCAACTAGGTGTTGTTGGAGATCCCCTCCTTTCTTTTATATCTACACTTATTTCGTGTTGCAGTTTGGAGTTGGTAATACAATTCCCCGCGACCCGATGTTTGAAGTGTTTTATTTCCAAATCGTTCTCTAGCTTGACTGTGTTGTAATATCTTCTACGCAGGATCTTAATTCACCTTTCTATCCTCGATTATTTCATTATGGCATTTCTTAGGTCGCCTCGTATTAAATTAAAACCTTTGAGATTACCCTCTGTCACTACAGTCACGTTACCATCATCGACATTTAATAGTAATCAACTATTACCTCACCCAGAGTACATCTATCACCTCTTAAATTTATACCCCGTAGACGTATTACACCTACTACTCCATCTACAGGCTCTACATTTAACAACAAACACAGAGGGTTCTCAACCATTCGCCAGTGCAATGGAAAGAGATGTTCCATTTGTCCGCTCATCAATTGCAATTCCACGATTACATCTAGTGTTAATGGGCATACGTTTAAGATCGAGATTGATAGCGACGTTGATTGATCGTATCAAGAAGTCATTTATGTTATCACATGAAACGCCAGGGGTTGTGGCGCCCAATATGTAGGGGAAACAGGCCAGTCCTTAAAATCTCGTTTTCGAAATCATTCATATCAGATAAGAAACTCGCGTCACAAAAAGCACAGAAATTTCCTGTATCATCACTTCTTTAAATATAGACATTCAATTTCGGATTTAAGTATTACTCCAGTTCAGTCTTTCCCAAAACTCAAAAATCTAAGTAAAACTGAAATTAAAAAACGCCGACTACAAGCTGAACTTGCCTGGATCACTAAATTACAAACTGCGTACCCCCTTGGTTTAAACGATCAAATTTACGGACAAGGAAATATTTCCTCGACCTCGACAAAGATCAATGTCTTTTCAATCCGCCCTGACGCTAAACGAAAGTTTAGGTCACACGGAAAAAGGCGAAACAGAAACCTTAGAAACAGAGCTAGAATACATCGTACCCTCAGAGATCTACTTATAATTGCAAGAAACGGCGGCAGACATGAACTGCTTCATGCTCTCTCATCAATACCAGCAGTTCAATTGAAATCTATCTTGGATGAAGCAGAGGTTGCATTCTTAAGAAATACTGATTGATTCAAACTTAATATCATTGTTGCATTCGCACAGAATAAACTTTTTTCTGTCATTAAAAACATTCCCCTTAGAAGACGATTCATAAAAATTCCATTTATTAACAAAGGTTTCGATCTTCTTAACATCTCTAATATTTTTCGGGATCATCGCGTCCAAAGTGCTATTCCTCAATATTTTGAGAATTTTGAACCTCCTCTTATTTGTTACAAGTATAAAAAACCTATTCGAAATTTCGTATTTAACTACAATAAAGTAACATCAGATCCTAAAATTCTTGAATCAAGTCCTACTTCCTGAGAATGTGCAACTTCTGAATACCTTTATAAACCAGCTGGCCATATTGTAACAGGTGACTTTTCAATTATCCAGGACAGGCAGCTCCGCAATCTTCTCAAGAAAGGACCTAAGTACAGAATTCCATCCAAGATAGATTTTATCAAATGTCGCGAAGAACTAAAGGAAGCCTTAGATAACTACACAAAAAGATGGTGTAAATCGGAAGGGGTCGAATCACATTCTCTGAATGACTGGAAGAACCTCATATTGGATATTACCGATATTCGAATAGATAACTTCCACAAAAATCCTCATCTTTTCGAAAATCCAAGTTCTAAATCTGAAAGATATTTCAAATCCAAATTACGCAATTTACACGAAAAATATGTCTTCGCTCCTGCAGACAAAGCAGCCAACAACACCATAATCATTTGAAAACGTTACTACATATCAACTTTGGTTTCGGAACTTTCGTCTACAAACACTTATATCAAAAGCAATGAAAGTGTTCCTAACATTTTGAACAAACACAACAGTGAAATTTCTTCATTCAAGATCCCTATTTCTAAACTGGATCTTCCTACACTATACTGCATACCAAAATTGCACAAGTCTCCTTACAAATTTCGATTCATTGCTAATTCTAGCAACTGCTCAACTACAATTTTGTCTAGAAATCTGACGTCAGCACTCACGGTGATAAAGGAACACGTTGCAAAATATTGTGAAACTGTTCTAAACAGGAATGATGTAAACTTATTTTGGTCTATTAAAAATTCAAGGGATGTGATTGACAAAATGAAATCGAGAAATTTTCAAGCCGATTCGATTTCTTCGTACGACTTTTCAAATATGTACACCACGCTTCCTCACGATTAGATTAATGATCAATTGTCCAAACTCATTAAATGGTGCTTTAACCGAGAGGGTAAAACTTATATTTGTACATCTGAATCAAAGGGTTTCTTTTCCAATACAGAATACAAATCATATAAATCATGGACATGTAGTGACCTTTGTATTGCCTGGTCCTTTCTTTTGGACAACATTTATGTAAGATTTGGTGAGAATCTCTACAAGCAGGTTGTAGGGATCCCTATGGGTACTAATTGTGCGCCTCTTGTTGCAGATTTATTTTTATTCACGTATGAAAAAGAATTTATCCAAAATCTTCAAAAACAAAGAAAACATGATGATGTGAAATGTTTCAATGGTACTTCTAGGTACCTGGATGATATCCTTACTATCGACAATCCTGTTTTTGAAAAGTATAAAAATGTCATTTATCCACAGGAACTGACTCTAAACAAGGCGAACGTCACAAACACAGAAACACCATTTTTGGACCTGAATATCAAAATTATTAATGGAGAGATTCATACAAGGGTGTATGACAAAAGAGATGACTTTGGATTCAATATAGTAAATTTTCCCTGGCTTGACGGTGATGTTCCTAGATTACCGTCTTATAGTATCTACATTTCGCAGCTCATCCGGTATGCTAGAGCATGTACTGATGTTTTGGATTTTCATGATAGAAATTTACAAATAACAAAGAAACTTTTAGGTCAAGGTTTTCGCTTTCACAAACTTGTCAAGACATTCTGGAAATTTTACAAAAATTATTGTCAACTACTTTTGAAATTCGGACCCATACAAGCAACAGAGTATATTACTTTGGGTATTTCGCAACCTGCATTTTATGGTGACATGATCAACAAAATTAGAAGGATCAAAGGTAGACAGAATTACTATCGAAAATGCGTCAGAATCATCAAACGCCTCTTATACCGTGGATATGATCCTAATGTCACCAGACGGACACTAGGCTTGGTACTTGACCAATCTACAGTCTTGTACCAGCGCATCCTTAATACTTGCACGCTGACTGACTGTGACGACGGGACTCCATGACGGGCCCTGTCAAAACCTCTTTAGAGAAGACAGGGCCCCGACCACCTGTCCTCTCTGAATGTCAGTCGGACTCCTCGGGTGATAACATACATTAGCTCGCTACAGCCGGCAGAGCACAGGTCGTATTACGCATGCCCTCTTTTTATATCAATTTACATATTCATCTATGTTGCTTGGGCCCCTGCGTCTTGCGGTCTTGTTTGTGTGTGGTCATCTGACAGTGAGGAGGTTGTTTTACACCACAATTGTACGTTCTTCGAGACCTCTGGGTATTCGGAATAGTGGGAGGGTTGTGCGCACGTAATCCAGGATAACCACACCGTCTGCTACTGACGAGGCAGATGGCCGTCCTAAGTCGGCACCGTTTGCCCATTGGTCTCGTTGGTTTATGTGTAGTCATTTGTGTTTTATGTTTTTCTGTGATTTGACGTTCATTGTACTACTGCGTCTCTTTCTGTGCGTGTCATTTTTGTGTTTTACAGTGGGTGTTTTGGGAGGTTGCTGTTGATGCTGCAACTAGGTGTTGTTGGAGATCCCCTCCTTTCTTTTAACAACAATAAATTTGCATTTGCGATTACCGTTCTTACTTGTAAACGCATTACTTATAATTTTTGCGAGTCTTTCTTTCAATTTAGAATGTGTGATTGTAGTGTAAAGTGTCGAAAAATCAAAGGCTTTGATCGAATGGACTTGACTAAAATGAATGGATTTCAGATGTTCTAAAAGTTCATTCGAATTCTATATAGACTATCAAAGCTTCCGATATTTGTAAAGTATGAATACCTACTTTGCGAATATCAGCGTTCATTTGGACAACGATCCTGAACTACTGTTATGACGCTTACAAAAATGAATAAAAAGCACTTGACTTCTGCACAAGAATATCTCTCTGAAGTTTGAGCTATTGCACCGGATTGTGTACTCGTCAGGAATAGGTTTTTGGAAACCTCAGCTTAAAGTAGGTTTTCTAGAAAACAAATTCAGAATTCATCGAACCAGACATCTCTCTGATTGCAAAATATAAACTGTCTAATGCATGTGTAAGTGAAGTAAAAGGTTATAAGAATATGAAGATGAATTGAGGGATGACTGATTGGTTATTGCTCCACGACATGTTTTTGCTGTGATGATAAGTCGGTTGTCCTCAACCGTTTTATCAAACTTGTACTAAATACTCCTCAGCAGCCGAATTGATTTCACCAGAGTATTACATAGCGCATACCAAATATGGCTCTTTTAGCGATAATGTGATATGGTAATTAAAAAAAATTAGCGAATACCTGCCTTAATTCATATTTCTTCAATACCACTTCTTGATCATTTTTTACCAGTATGAATTAAAACAGACACATCGTTGCCTGACGATGCATGTAATTATTAGTATACGATACCATGAAATTATTAGTTTACGATAGCATGTAATTATTAGTATACCATAGCATGTAATTATTAGTGTACCATAGCATGCTATTACTAGTATACCATAGCATGTAATGATTAGTTTACCATAGCATGTAATTATTCGCATACCATAGCATGTTTTTTATTCGTATACCATAGCATGTAATTATTAGTGTACCATAGCATGCTATTACTAGTATACCATAGCATGTAATTATTAGTATACCATAGCATGTAATTATTCGTATACCATAGCATGTTTTTTATTCGTATACCATAGCATGTTTTTTATTCGTATACCATTTACCACCCTGTACTTCCATTACTGTGATTGTCAGAAAATGTACTCTTTTTCACTGTTGTTGGATTATTTCAATTTATTTCTATAAATAGATCAACAGATTTATGCCCACAGAGTAAGAGGATATGTACTAAGCTTTCGTACGTCAAATCTTGGATTTATCACAGTAGATATATCTAGGGATTAAAAATTTTAATTGAAGGAAAAAATTGCACATTAATCGAATGATTACATACCTTCAGTGGCTGTTTTGGGGTAATCGGCATGTACATATAATTCAATCTAATCAAAATGTACAACTTGTTTAAGGAGTGGCAAATTTACAATACCACATTACCTTCTATTGCATTCACAACAGATGTATATATCAAACGCCTTCTCACTTCGTAAATCATTTTTGTCTGGTTCGGGTTCTTTTGCGCTCTCATCCTTTCATGGATAATTCATTATGGTATTGAAAAGAAGGGATTACATTTGAACTGTATTCGAACCTGATTTATCCACATCTACAAAAAGGGGTGTTTCTTTCTTAATTTCATAAAGACCGAAAGATGGTTTAACTCTTCCTCGTTGTCTTTCCGAATCAGATAGATATTACTATTCATGACTACAGCAGAACAAAAAAATCAAAGTTTTCAATCCTTATGTACTTATTTTCAACACATGGCATCAACTATGAAACACGTTTGGAAGTATAAATGATTTTCATTCATAATTTTCTTACCGTCAGTTTTGAAGCTGCAAAGGTACATATATACCCTTGAAACCCCAAAATTGGGCCGTAAATATGACGTTAAAATGAACACACTTTAGGGAACGAAAAACACAGTTACAAATCTTCTGTACAGGTGTAAAATTAAAAAGTACTGTATTTTTCAATAGACAGTCTTCGAACTTCGTACTTCGCACTTCAAACATTGAAGAATCAGTGGCGTAGCTGTCGTTCACGTATAAATTCACAAGCGGAGTCATCAACATTTTGATAAATATACTCAATGGAAGTGGTTTATTTGACCTCCTGTACTACTGGCACCTTTTTCGGCGACCTACTTATAAAATTAAAGAGCGAAGTGCGAAGTTCGTCACGGTGAAAAAAATCTATTTATATATGATGTGGGCAATCGGATGTGTACAGAATTATAAATGATCACTTAGACGTGCGCACGTAATCCAGGATAACTACACCATTTGCTACTTGCGTGACAGATGGCCGTCCAAATTCGGCACCGGTTACCCATTGGTCTCGTCGGTTTATGTGTAGTCTTTTGTGTTTGATGTTTACATGTCGTGTGTCTCTTTTTCGTCTCGTGCTGTACTCGTCTTTTGTGTTTTTGCATCGGGTGTTTTGGTGTTTTACTGTTGATGCTGCAACGGGGTCTTGTCGGAGATCTCCTCCCTTCTTTTTAGAAGAAATTGTCGAAAGGAGATAAATTAATGTCTATTTTCAGAACATCAAATCCTATCTTTTATTTTCCGTAAAAGCTTGATATTATTCTCTTCATATGTCAAGTTAAAAACCGATAAGTTCCTATTGAAATTTGACCCTAAGTTTTTAAGGAGGTATGAGTGTGAACCGCATTTTCAGGGAATAATAGAAATTGAAAATTATTGTATACATATAAAAGAATATCCCTTCCTTCATCGATTGCAATATTTCATGAAAAAAAGAGTGTAGCCGTTTGTCCCCTACATTCCGACAAAAAAGGGAGGTAACTCTGCACATTTTTTTCTAATACAATGTCCCAACTTAGGACTTTATTTTAAAAATCAACATAACACAGTACGAAGTAAATTTTTATCCATTGACGTAGCAAATAAAGTAAATTTATCATTTTCGGAAAAAATATTTTTGTTGCCATGGTAACCATGCTGGAGACGGACATTTATTTCATCCCATTTTTGACAGTAAAAATTGTATGAAAAGTTTAAAAACATTAATTTTCGAAGTAGTTGGCATAATAGAATTTTGATAAAATGTTTCTTCTATCATCTAGTGATACATGCTACAGATAAAAAAATAAATTATAGAAAAAAGAGTGTAGCCGTTTTAAAGATATTTAGCTTAGAATTCCTCTGACCAAGCCTCTGGATATGATAAATCCGTTGTTTATGATTGAAAGTGGAAAGTTGTTATACATCTCTACATTTTATCTGAGATTTCTTATAATCTGGACTTCATACTCAAAATTTGAGTCATATTCGGATAAATTTCTTATTCATTTTCCCAACACTTAGCGCTTTTAAGCACCGACAACGTAACGTGACGTAGCGCTCATCGTGACGCTCACTTTAGGTAATGCTCGGCGATATTGTATACTGTTAATCTCAGTGAATGAGAAAAAATGGATGTTCTAGATTCCTATCTGTATGCTTCTTCTGTATATCATTTCTCTCAAAATTGATTTTGCGGCATCTACACGTATCTATTTATACATGTACATGTAGTTTTGACATTCGTACATATTGTACCAGATTTGAAAAAAAAAATTAAGCAAATTTAGCAAAACAACGATACGAAGGATTTCTTAATCTCTTGATAAGTTTGCTTTGAAACAATTTATCTAAAGTTAGCTGAGGCACATTTCTAGTTTCATTTTACTGTGCTGGGATTAGAAGGGGGGGGGGGTGCTGTCGGTATGATAGGAAAGGTAGTAAACGCACACCCTTCTTCCGCATTGATTTCCTGCACATGCTCTCTTCAATGAATGTCGTCATATCATAGATTAGTAAAATTGAAACAGAATAATTCCCTTTTCACCAGGGCGTACAATGGATTCTTTTATTTTACAACGTACATGTACATGATGTACGTGATCTTTGGTCCTTTTGATGATTTGACAGTCGGTCGTCATGCTCACTTATTACAACTACTAATCAATAGGCCTCCTGATAAAAATTCTGACTAAATCATTTATAACGCATACGTTTTGCAAATGAAAGAAAAGTACTTTCAAGATATATTAGTTTTACACGTTTTCAATATTTGAGGTAAATTGCGTGGACAGTTACGCTGCATCGTCAACTTGAACTATAAAATATAATTATTCTTTTGAATTTATTTGTGTCTTTTTATGCAAGAATAAATTTGAAGTATTAAACTGATACTCAATTCAATTGCAATAAAATTATTCCGCTCCGTAAAGTTGTCATGGCGTGAAATAATATAAGACGAACTGAATTTACATGACTTCTAAAGAACAAGCACAAATTAAGCGCTTTCATGATAATTCGCGGAAAAATATTGCAACGTCATAATACAGTATGACGTCAAATAAACTCCCGTTGATGACGTAAACTATGTGCCAAGGGTAAAACGATGTCGTGATAGAAGCGTATTTTAGGTGTAATCGATGATATATATTGCTCGTCATTCGAAATGCATTGCTCTTTAATCTAGAGGTATATTCAACCATTAGTTCAATAAGTTTTCAGACTTTGTTTTCTTTACGACATCGATACGGTTTACGTTTGATTTGTTCACGCTCATACCCTCTTAAGTAAGAGTAATTTTTTCTATCCCCTCCCCCTTATTTTTACGTTACCGAATGCTGACGTTCTTGCGAAAAACGCGCCAATGTCGCCGTTTCTATTATGACGTCATAATTAATCTAAAGCCTTCCGATGGTTTTCTTTGGGATACTGTTCTGGACCCACTTAAGTTCATGAACGAGTTGACTCTTGTTAGGCTTTGTCATGAACTATTCCTCGTCAATTAGAAGCGACTTCGATGTCATCTAATACTTAAGAAGATCATCCTTTGATAAACTCCGCACTTACTTTTCAAAGTTTATCAGTGGATGATCTTGTGAGGTATGATACACGTGATATGATATTTTAGTTTTAAACAACCTATCCATTTTCATGAAATATATTAAAGAAGAGACGTATCTTCTCGAAGATATGGATGCATTCTAGCCTTTGATAGGAGTAAAGTTAAAACGCATTCACTTCTCCACCGTAGTGAATTATCCATGACTGTACGTATCGACAAAGGTTGTTGCATGTATCTTCAAAAGACCAAGAAGAAACGTTTGTATTGTGTGCAAAAATCCATGTCAAATTTCGAGGATTTGGACATTGAAAAAGCATACTCTCGAACAGTTTCAGTGTTCTACATACTACAAAAGAAGGTTGAACAGAGTCATTGTGATATTATCAAACACCAACGTGACTGTTTTAAATGTAAGCTGGTAAACATGATCAAGAAGTTGTACTTAAGAAATATATCTAGATCAAGTAAGTTTTCCGCGAAACTATACGTTTAATACCCATTCACATTATCGCTAAAAGGGTTATGATTCGTGTACCATATAATATGTTGACAGGATACATCAAGAGTAGGCATGAAGGAAGCGGTATTACTTGCCACCCCAAGAACAGTACTTGCAAAACTTTGGTGCAAATTTAAATACAACGAATTTCTGGTGAACTAATTTCAGCTGCTGAGGAGTAAACATGTACAATAATAATACGACAGGATTCCAACTCTTTACCTTCTTGAAGAAAATTTCAAATCAATTTTAATGCATTGGACGCGTGTTTCGGAGAGTAAAGGAACTGATAAGATAAGGCGTAAAATCTGCCCTGAAAATGTGGAATTTTCAAAATGGGAACTTCAAAAAAATTATTTCACAAAATTGTTGCCAGTTCTTGGTTTCATCATAATCAGCAGTTGCATAGATTTTTCATGCATAGGGTTCCTAAATTTTGGGGCAAAATTGTCTTTTTTCTATAGAAACCAATGGAAAATGGAAAAGTTTTTTAAAACATTGTTCCCCCCCTCAGCTACAGAACGCCACTTTTACAGATGGTGTATATCACTAATACACATCTTTTGACAAAGTGGGGTTCTGTAGCTAAGGGGGGAACGATGCCCCACAGACAAAAAACTGAAAAAGGGAGGGTGGGGCTTTTTACAAATCTGTGTTTTAGGCCATAATATAAGCAAAATCTATTTTTTTCCCTTTTAAAGTCATTCATTTATTTATTCTAAACATGTTCACATGAAATGTACAAGATTTTGGAATGAAATAAACAGCAGTGTGCAGTTTATTTCTACACAATGTGTATTTCGCGGCAAAATGCCTACTTTGTAGCCAATGAAATCAAAATTTAACCGTATTTCAGACTCAAGATTTTAAAATATATGGAAAAAATTGAGACCAGTCTTTTGAATTTAATTTCTAGTATCTTGTTTAGACTATAACTATGTTTTAAAGTTTATAGATATCCATATTAGCCAGATTGTTCTTAATTTTCAATGTTTTTTGATCGATATTAGCTTCTTTTCAACATGGCTACCCCCTACTCTGTAGACTATAATTTAAGTATCTAGAAATAAGCTTACCACAATAAAAGTTGTATGAGGAATCTCCAAATACATTACATTTTAGTAATTATCACGTTTTTCTTGCGTACAGATCATTGTGTAGTAGAAATTCTTGATGAGATTCAGGGCTAAATACAGCCCTTATCAGCTCCTTACTTAATTTAATGTTATAAACTTGAGGCCTAATACTTTTGGAGATATGTAACAGTTCTTTTCTTCATTTCCCTACTCTATAATTTTGTTTCTCATATCATACAAATATGCAGTGATTGCACTTTTCTGTTTTGTTTGTTGCCACAATGTGTTTCATGTATACATATGTTTGATGTTGTGTTTTCTTTGATGTAAGGGAGGGTAGATGCTCGAGGAAGTTTCTTGGTGTATCTATAGCCTCATGGTACTCTAAATCCCCATTTTCAAATTTGCAAGCCAGTGACAGATTACCTATTTTGCACATCTATATTTTGCTGATTTTATCCATTGTTTACGCCAATAAAAACATTTTGTGGGGTAAAACACGGGTAAAGGTCCAAAACTTCAGGAGATATGTAACTTTTCTTTTCCCTACGTATCCCCCCGTTCTTTTATTTTTTTTTCTCAAAACGTGCAAATATGCTGTGATTGCATTTTTTCTGTTTCATTTTTGCATTAATAAGGCGGTTGTTTCATGTATACATTTGTTTGATTTTACTTATTGTGCGCCTCTTGTTGCAGATTTATTTTTATACACGTATGAAAAGGAATTTATCCAAAATCTTCAAAAGCAAAGAAAAAATGATGATGTGAAATGTTTCATTGGTACTTCTAGGTACCTGGATGATATTCTTACTATCAACAATCCTGTTTTTGAAAAGTGTAAAAATGTTATTTATCCACAAGAATTGATTCTAAACAAGGCAAACGTTTCAAACACAGAAACACCATTTTTGGACCTAAATATCAAAACTGTTAATGGAGAGATCCCTACAAGTGTGTATGACAATAGAGATACTTTTGGATTTAACATAGTAAATTTCCCCTGGCTTGACGGTGATGTTCCTAGATTACCGTCCTATGGTATCTGTATTTCACAGCTCATCCGGTATGCTAGAGCATGAACTGATGTTTTGGATTTTCATAGTAGAAATTTACAAATTACCAAGAAACTTTTAGGACAAGGTTTTCGCTTTCACAAACTTGTAAAGACTTTCTGGAAATTTTACAAAATTTATTGTCAACTTCTTCTGAAATTCGGACCAATACAGGCAACAGAGTATATTACTTTAGGTATTTCACAACCTGCATTTTATGGTGACATTATTAACAAGATAAGAAGTCAAAGATAGACAACATCACTATCGAAAATATGTCAGAATCATCAAACGCCTTCTATACCGTGGATATGATCCTAATGTCACAAGACGGACACTAGGCTTGGTACTTGACCAATCTACGATCTTGTACAAGCGTATTCTTAAAACTTGCACTCTGACTGACTGCGACGACGGGACTCCATGACGGGCCCTGTCCAAACCTCTTTAGAGAAGACAGGGCCCCGACCACCCGTCCTCTCTGAATGTCAGTCGGACTCCTCGGGTGATAACATACATGAGCTCGCGGCGGCACAGCACGGATTGTATTACGTACGCCCTCTTTTTATCTCCATTTACATATTCATCTGTGTTGCTTGGGCCCCTGCGTTTTGCGGTCCCGTTTGTATGTGGTCATCTGACAGTGAGGAGATTGTTTTACATCACAATTGTATATTCTTCGAGACCTCTGGGTAATCGGAAAAGTGAGAGGGTTGTGCGCACGTAATCCAGGATAACAACACCTTCTGCTATTTCCGTGGCAGATGACCGTCTTAAGTCGGCACCGGTTGCCCATTGGCCTCGTTGGTTTATGTGTGGTCCTTTGTGTTTGATGTTTCTGTGTTGTGCGTTGACGTTCCTTGTCCCTTGTGTGTCTCTTTCTGTGCTTATCTGCTTTGTGTTTTTGAATTGGGTGTTTTGGGGTTTTGCTGTGGATGCTGCAACGTGGTCTTGTTGGAGATCCCCTCCTTTGTTTGATAATGTAATTTCTTTGATATTAGGGAGGGTAGAGTCTCTAGAAAGCTTCCTGAGTGTATCTATAGCCTCTTTAGTAACAGCAGTAAAATGGCACTTTTAATCCTAATTCTAATTAACCTAGAGGTCATACATTGGAATAGGTCTAAAACTGCAGATGATATGGCACTTACAGTATCCCTTCCCCCTAAAATATGTTCTTTAAAAATTGTGCTCATCGACCGTATAAAGGTGCCATTTTCTCATTAATTGCTAGCATTCAAAATGTCTACCCTCCCTTTACTTGTCACACAGGGGATGTACTTCAATAATACGATGAGTAACTTCGGGGCCTCTGGTATGCACACGAAAACCATCCTAGCCCAATGATATTTCACAAATGAATAATTCTACAATGTTTTCGTATCTTTGTGATAACAACGGTAATTTCGAACAGTTACATACCTGAAGACTTTGCCAATTGATTATACATGTATTTATACATTTTCTTGTATTCTACAGGTACTAGTATTTAAGCTTAGATAAAAGCTAAACGACTTACAAACTCTGTTGCTAATATGCTTCGAATATTTTTCTCATGAGTGATTATATGAAATTCCCTAGGGAGGACTTAACTTCATTATTTGTTAACTTTATACACAATGTACAATTTTTTCTTGACTCATTCCTATGTGTTATGTTGTAATCACTGGGAATGTTGTTGCATTAATGTTGGAGATCTTATACATAAAAATGTTATTATGTTAGCTTAAATGTGAAAACTGCTGTTAAGTAGTGTTTATTTTTATAATTCAATATCGCGAGTTGTTTGTTGATATTCTAATGCATAAACATAATCTTCTATGTAAGCGTGTCCGATTAGTGTCTCTATTTGATCACTTACGAGGGTTTAGTACCCGAAACGTGCATGTCTGGTCCATGCTGTTAATTTATCAGGTCTAAAATGATGCTATTGAATTTGAAGACGTTTAAGATTTGTGCTTCTCTATTCTGTGTTTTTGCAACTTGTTTTCTCGGGTTACATTAATGTTGTTGAAGACCACACCCTTATTTGTTTCATTTGCTTATTCTAAAAACATGATCGAATCTTATTTCACATTTCATTGTCTTTTAATAGATCTGTAAAGCACGTGCGATACATAATGTACATATATACATGATGTCTTTAATATGATCGTTTAAAGACGATTTTGCAATTCTCATCTGTAATTACTGTACTTGTCATTTTCATCATCTCAGTACGGATATCTATACAGAATAACGTTTATTTTTACAGAAGTAGTACAAAGTGAAATAAGTTTACATTTCTTTGAACTTTAATTAATACAGAGAACACTGTCATTACTCAATCTGGTGAAATATTTTCGATATAACCGTATAACCTTATCGTGTCCAGGAACGTATTGTGTCTATTCTCCAGTCCAAAACGGTACAAAAATCATGCAGATACAGTTCAAATACATTTTTGTATATAGAGTGTACAACATTCAAATCGACACCGTGTTCTATTCAATAGAACTTATAATCTTATACACATACACACGATACATATAGTTTAAGACCGTTGATAGGCAATCATTCTTAATGCCTTAGTTCTCAAGTATTATTTATATCGCGTATGTTGTCGTATATAGTCTAAAGCATGTTAGCATATTTCCACATTCAAAGTCAAATGAAATGATTAACACTAAGTTTAATCACGGGCAGGAACACGTTACGTCGCCTTACAGTACCGTTGTCAGAAGTATTTAAAGTTCTGCACTTAAAACCGTCCGTTGACATTATGCAACAGGTGAGGATATGTTGGAAACCATCCGTTGTCATGAAAATTATCGACAAAATTTCAGTAAAATCACAAATAAATCATTAGGTAACCGGTGATTTCTTTTAAAAAGCCAACGGGGGGGGGGGGGGGGGGGTAGCCATACGCTTCAGTAATACATTATTACCATGAAATGAATAAAACTCCTTTTATGTTATGAGGAGATCTAATTGGCGATAACATACTGTCAGCAACGAAAATGGAAATTTGAACAGGAAAACTATCCTGTCTTTTAATTATTTGATTTTATATACCGATTTTATGTAGAAAATTATCGACAACATTATACAAACAATAGATGTGAATGACCGTCTTTTACATTGTATATTTATTGTATACTTTGATAATTTGATAAAGAATGTCCGTTGTTATGACAAGACAAGAAGATAAGGTCCGTTGTCATGACTCTTAACGGTAATTGGGCATGAATGGGGAATTGAATATTTAATATCGAATCTAAGACTGAGCAGTTGAATTAGCTTAGTTAATTCTTAAAGTATTCAGCTCTCTTTTCTTGTAAAGCTGTAAAGGAGGATATCTTACATAATTTTCAGGTCATTGAAAATATGATTCATGAATTTGAAGAGGTGTAGGATTAGTTCATGAATTTATACATTGATCAATTAAACATAATTGTTAAAGGGATTTTGAAGTCATATATAGCGTTAAAAACAAAGACATCAAATATCGGTCATTGAAGACATTTTGTTAGCCTCAGCCTTTATCACGTACTTGTTCCGAACGTTCTTAACATGGGTATGATATAGACCTTACATGTATATCTCAGGTGATGATGAAAATTGTATTTGATATGTTATTTACATTTGTGTGTGTCTGTATGTAAGTGTGTTTTTTACGTCAGCGTCGAGATCGGTGTCTCCGTCTACCTGCGAGAGAATTCTTTTGTCCGCGTTTGTTAGCATGTGTGTCTGTATGTGAGTGAGTGCATCTGTCTGTGTCTTTTGTGTATGTGTCTGTCTATATACATGCCTGTCTGTCCGTTTGTTTTTGCGTACGTCTGTGTATACCCTGTGTCTGTCAGTCTGTCGTTTTGCGCATGTCTGTGTATGTCTTTCAGGATGTTCCTTTCAGGATGTTCATGTCTGTGTATTGATCAGTGTCTGTCTGAGTCTGTCTGTGTGAATCTCTTTTTGTTTCTCCCTGTGTCTGTTTTTCTGTGAGTGCTTGATCAGTGTCTGTCTGAGTCTGTCAATGTGAATCTCTTTTTGTTTCTCCCTGTGTCTGTTTTTCTGTGAGTGCTTGACTATGTGTGTCTATCTGCTTGACTTGATGAGATTTTTTTTATGAGAGATATTGGCCTAGTCTGATTTTTCGTCTGTCTTGCATGCTGTGATAAACTGTGGATTTACTGAAATCAAAGTCAATACATATTTTGTTTGTGTGTGTGTGTGTGTGAGGGTGAGTACATCTGTGTATGTCTGTCTACCTGTCTATCCGTCTGCCTATGCATATCTTTCTGTATGAGTGTGACTGTTGATGAATGTGTTCGTCTGTATATACATGTATGTATTTGTCTGAATATATATGAAATCCCATATATGTGCGAGTGTCTAACCCCTCTCCGAGAAACCTCTTAAATATTCTACAAAAGAAATAATAGGAATAGGGTCAAGTGTCCGGGAAGAGTAATTTTATCCTGCTCTGTTGAAGTTTAGTGATTTTTGAGCGAATAGCTCTAAGTGATTGCCTGATTTGTTTCACGCATGAGGGCCCCAATGCCGTACATGTATAATTTGAAACACGAACCAATCAAATCACAGGGTTTTCAGCATCGTGACGTATGAATATTCTAATCTTCTTCCGCCGGATAAAGTGAAGGGCCGATGCTGCTTCTGTGTATAAACGATGTAACTCTGTTTTCTTTAGAATCAAGCTGTTTTGTTACGAAGTAGCGCATGTTTATGTAATGAGATGAACACTAACTGCTTTAAACACGATAAATAGAACATGTTACGATGTACATCCGTGGATACGCGTTTATTTCATTGTCGGGGGAGGTTCATTGAAAGCATAACGGGTCGTTGACGAGGAAGGTAAAATTATGTATACACTGTACGACCTACCTTATACTGATCGGGGGTATGTTTCATAACTAATTTTAAGTAGCTGTACTGATCCAATTTCCTGTCCTTTTTCTGTTGGAATGAAAAGTGAACATGGGTGTATGTATACGTACGTCCCTAGTGTGAAGTAAGAGAGCCCGAGAGAGGGGTATACAACTACATGTATATGCATCAAACTACCGTATAACCAGAATTTTTCGCGAGGTACTAATTTTCGCTATATTCGCGAATGATTTGGAATCGCGAAAAATTATTCTCGCGAAAAATTGTGTTTGACAAGGTTGATCTATCCGTTTCATTTGTTCATATTGTACATGTGCCATAGATTATTTTTCCTGATTAGACGTAAAGAGAAGTGAATTGAGTGTGTTCTCATGATAGAAATACCTAATACTTTAATGATTAAAGGTACAAAACAGTAATATCATATGTACATATTCCGTTCTTATTTAGGAATCACGAAAAATTGTACTCGCGAAAATAAAAACACCCTATTTTACCATTTAATAGCGAAATTTGATACTCGCGAAAATTTCTGGTTATACGGTATTTTTACGGGAGATGTTTTATTGTTGTTCAAGTTTTAGAAAATCCGACGTTAAAATTTTTTAAGAAAAATTGTTCATTATTACGTACAGTCGCACACCATATCGTTTTCAAGAAACTTTGCAGAAAAAAGCCGTGGAAGAAAATCAATATATACATGCACGTATAATCGAAAACTTATCGACTATCGCCGCGCTCGCCGCTTTGAAAAATAAAACCGTTCTTACAGAATACTGAATTTAGCACTATTCATTCTTTATTTGTTTTTTTTTTTTTCAGCTTGTTATAAACTCTCGTTAATTTTCATGTCATTTTCAGAATGTAAATGTAAAACAAATATATTAGAACCATATTAGTTGTATGCACCGTCCCGTTTCCTCTTTCTAAATTTCGATCTAAGTCTGAAAATAATCGAGAAGACAAGTATTACAAAAATGTAGTTGTTTATATATCAAAAAGTTCTTTCTCAAATAAATCCTTGCAACGAGCAAACTTTTTTTATTTGTAGATGATAATTATAACCACTTCCCCACGACATGCGTAGACTATTAAAATTTACATAATAAACGTCGCCAGTTTCGTACATTCCAAACAGCAAGAATACGTATGGGATTTGAGGTTAGATTGGAAAATGTTAAGAAATGAAAAACTCTTATAACACTAAGGAACCAGAAACTATACTTACCTTCCCTACCCCCTATAAGTCAACCCACTAGGTCGGCCACTTGTATTAACGCTTCTGAACATGCTAGTTCGAGGACGGTCATTTTTTAATTCTAATGACATCATTATGCATAAACTTGTCTACGAAGTAAAGTTTGATGACATACAGCATAAATGATGCATATTCTAATATTTAGCTATTCGCTCTCAGTACCTTCAGTGCTTTGATTTTATTACAGCACACGATCTGTCTTCCGCCAGTCTGTCGACTTTTCAAAATGTCGCGTTTCTTCTGCAGAACCGCTGATGAAAATCAAATTATAAAGTCAACTTTTCATGAGTGATAGAGACTATCGGTGGGTAAAGAGGAGACATGGGTGCAATATATATGTAAGACCATTGGAGCAATTTTCATGTATTTTGCAATATTGGAAGCCAATTGAAGGTAAACAAAAAACGGACTTAACAGGGGGAAATGGTTATATAATATTTCTTCTCTATGGGGAAAATCCATGCTAATATGAGGAAAGTCAAATATATAGCGGAATATCTCCAAGGGGAAGAAACTTCTTATGTAGGAAATTTTCCTATGAGAAAACTTCTGCATTACACCGGTTTATAATACACTAATAAAGTAAGATACTTTATACATTCAAATTTTCGCCTCCATTTATATTTTACCCTTTTCACCCATAGCCCAGAAGATGAATTTAAGACGGGACGAATAAAATTTAATGTTAAGGATATCTTAACAAAACGGATGATTCGGCGAATTCAATTTACTCTCCATTCTAAATTGGTTGAAAATTAAATTGTGCGTATTGATTGATGAATTTTAATGATTAGTACAGGTATCATAGTTTCATTCCATCCATTAAAATATAAAAGCAGACAACGGACATCTGACAACGGACAGAACTTTCGCAACATGGATTGACAACGGACTAATTTTAGAAAAGTCCCCAAAAAGTGGTCCAAAACTGAATTCGTCATCATGACACTACCAGAGGAGCAATATATAGACTTGATATTTATTATTAGTATATTTCTGGAATAAGATAACCTGAATATTTAAAGATTTCAAGAAAAAGGAAGAATAAAACATGTGCAGGACGTGGTGATCAAAGGACGCCAATTCGATCTCCTCTTTTCAAACTGTATATCGGTACCAGAAAAGCATATAAACCAATAGCTTAGTGTTATGACTACCCCCCATAGAATTTTCGAGTGTATTACTTCTAAAATTTCAACGTTTATTAGAAAACCATACTTTCCACACATGCTCATTGTCACGTCAACGGATGGTTTCCTTCATATCCTTACCTGTGGCATAATGTCAACGGACGGTTTTAAGTGCAGAACTTTAAATACTTCTGACAACGGTACTGTAAGGCGACGTAACGTGTTCCTGCCCGTGTTAATGCATAATCCGGACATACGTTTGTATACTCTGTTGCGGTAGGATATAGAAACGATACATTCCTACATACGACACGGATACGTGCAAAGTGATCCCTCAATGAACAGTGATAATTCATAACATATCCAATATTCTATTTCGTATATCTGATCTTAAATGATGCTATTGAATTTGTAGACGTTTAACATTTGATCTACTTGATGAGTGTCACTGCTGGTGGACCAATAGTTCCCGAGGGCACATGTAGCCAAGTTCGATCAACTTCGGTTGATCGTCTGTCTTTTCAACGCTTTTGAAATTTTCTGTTACAAAATTTCTTGAAATTTCGAAAAGGTGGGTCCTGTAGCATCATATCCCAAATATTTTGTTTCATCTTTTGGTACAATTTTGGCCATAATAATTTTCATATATTTTGGCCATATAACATTGTTTAGACTGAGGATCACTGACGAGGGTTTAGTACCCGAAACGTGCATGTCTGGTCCATGCTGTTAATTTATCTGATCTCAAGGTATTCAACACCTAATGCATTTTCAATAATAAATACAGAGATAAGACTTTTCATTCTCTTCAAAAAGAATGCTTTACAGTCTTTTCTCGCTAAAATTAGAGATTGCACTTCTAATACAATGATTTATTCTGTCACCCCGAATACTCTCGATTATGATATCATCGGTATTTGTTGGGAAATTATGAAAATGTGCATACATTTTAACCGGAAGTACTCTATTAGGGTGCGGGATCCTTTAATAATGCTATTTAATTTGAAGACGTTAAACATTTGAACTACTTGGTGAGTGTCACTGCAGGTGGACCAAGAGTCCCCGAGGGCTCATGTAGCCAAGTTCGATCAACTTCGGTTGATCGTCTGTCTTTTTAACGCTTTTGAAATTTTCTATTACAAAATTTCTTGAAATTTCGAAAACGTGGGTCCTGTAGCATCATATCCCACCTATTCTACTACATCTTTTGGTACAATTTTTGACATAATAATTTTCACATTTTGTAGCCATTATAGCACATTGTTTAGACTGGGGATCACTGACGAGGGTTTTGTACCCGAAACGTGCATGTCTGGTCTATGCTGTAAATTGATCTGATCTTACATGATGTTATTGAATATGAAGACGTTTAACATCGTACATGAAAAAGTACAAAATTAACTTCGAAAATAGGCTATCTTCTCACTGTTATTTTGTCCTTGAACAGAAATAACGGCCAATAGTAAAGCTATTCACACATTGAGAAGGCAGTCATATCCAATCAGTTTGAATTACCATATTCGCAACAATTAAAACAGAAAATAACTCAAACGTGAACAATACAAGGAATACATACATCATAAAAACAAATATAATATCAATGAAAACCGAAACCCAAACATAGACTTTCGCAACCAATTGGAATGACAAATATGGATAATGACCATATCCCTAAATACAACACAAAATCGATAATTCAGAAAATCAAAAACAGAAGCATACAAAATCAGGATAAAACAGGAACCAAAGTAAACAAACAAAAACCTCCACCACATGAAAAGAAGCGAACTTCCGATATGGGAGTGAGACCAGGTGCCCAGGAAGAGTAAGCATCTCTTGCTTGCATGCAACACCCGCCGCTTCAATTCGGTAGAACTGTCACATCCGGTTACCTCCTTTTCGGAAGACATAGAGTACAATCTTGGTTGGATGGTTCAAATGGTCTATGACAGAATATCATCCACCATTTTGGAGAGGGGGACATCATAGTGTATGACGAGTTCCCCATATCGACCGCACAACTTCCTCAGTGACGTTGTTAGTCGGTCACAAACATATCCTTGACTGAGAAGCTTATCTGAAAGACGCCTAGCTCTCAGAACAAAATCCGTTTATTTGGTACTTACTCTAGCAAAGCGTATCAACTGAGATATGAACACGCCATAAGCAGGCGATGAAAGGATGTTGTTCCTCAGAAAAGGGAAGTTTGTAATGCTGAAATTGAAGTCGTAACGTTTGTCATAGAGAGAGGTGTTCATGTGACCATCATGTGTCATAGGACAACATTATGTCAAAATAGGATGCTGAATTATTTGTCTCTGTAGTTTCTTTGACTTCAAGCTCCGAATGATAGATACACCTCAGGTAATCCGCGAATTTGGGATTATTGATGGACAACACATCGACTATGTATCTGTAAGTGAAGTTGAAGTCAGAAGCGAAGTATTTTTTCCTTTCAGAGACAAAAGATTGAATGAATTCAGCTTCGTACAGTACGAGTAAAGGAAAATGTCGGCAAGGAGTGGGGCACAATTGGTCCCAATTGGAATTCCGACAATTTGCTGGAAGACCTTTCCTCCAAACACGACAAAAATGTTGTCGATCAGAAAGTTTAACATCTGAATGATATCTGTTTCAGTGTACTTATTTTTAGAATCGGACTTTTCTTTTACAAAGTAGGTTTTGTCATAGTTAACAACAATACATTTGTATTTGCGATTACCGTTCTTACTTGTAAACGCATTACTTATAATTTTTGCGAGTCTTTCTCTCAATTAAGAATGTGGAATTGTAGTGTAAAGTGTCGAAAAATCAAAGGCTTAGTTCGAATGGACTCTACTAAAATGAATGGATCTAAAAAGTTCGAAAAGTTCCTTCGAATTCTTTAAAATCCACATCTGGTTGATCACTGCGAGAATATACTGTCGAACAATATTTTTAAAGCCCAGATTTGATTTCAGATAAAACTTTGGTGAGTAAGATCGATACAGATTTGGTAGAATATTTTGAGGAACCAGCGAGGAAACTATCATAGCGAATTGCATTGTAATCCGGATTACCTGTGCTAAAGTTTTTAACCAATGCACTTAATTACTAGTGCCGCCTACTGTTTCATTGAAAGGCCTGTGTCAGAAAAACTTAGGTATCTAAATCGGTGAGCAAGAGGTCTTATGTGAGACTTTTGACAAAAAAAAGGTAGCACCAGCTGCTGATATACCAGATTCAATTCTGTGCTGAAAACATGGATATGGTCATTATCGATATTTGTCATTTGTGTCGGGAATAGAAATTACTCGTGATCTTGTTGAGAATTAGGATATACTCTGACAAATTCAATAGTAAAAGCACCATCATTATAAGTTTGTTCATACATTATTCGGAGATTTGGATATGATTTGATCATCTCATTTACACACATTCCATTCTGGATTCTTTCAAGTATAACGTTGAATTTATGCTGTATATCAGTAACGGATTTTATAAAGTTGCTCCAACCTGCAGATGACATGTCTACTTCACGTAACATTACCGTCTCCATTTTCAAGATGTTTTTGGATAGTTTCATTCCGAAGTCGCCAAGATTTACATGGTATTTAAGAAATGAAACTTATATTTTTTCTGTTGATGCAGGTATCACCCGAAAAATTGGACAGAAAACTGCATCAATGCGCGTAGCGCGTTGATGCAAAAGTTTTCTGTCCAATTTTTCGGGTGATACCTGCATCAACCCGAAAAAATATAAGATTCATTTCTTATCATTTAATTATGGAAAACAGACTGTTTTCTTTTATCTAAAAGCAATCAATCACCGCACTATATTTCGTAAGTCGGAAGGTTTTGCAGTGATACGTCTGCCAAAACAAGTTATGGCAGCCGCCATGATTCAAACAGCGAACGATCGTCCCTCTATATCTTTCAAATTAGGACCAGTTTGAGCAAATTCTACCTGTACTGTTAATTTTTGAGTAAGTAGAAAAGAAATGGTACCCTAGAAATAATAAGCAAACATCAACAAATTGTATTTTCAGCAACGAGTTCATTCGTGTTTGAGGGAACCCCCGGTTCTAAAAATAGTGCTATAAATAGACTTCCGTGAAAAATTGTGTTGATCGATGTATCAACAAAATTTCTCAGCCAATCAGAATCTTCGTTTCTTGAAAATGACAATGGAAATTAAATGATAGATGTATCCAATGTAATTCTGACAATGTACAAATTGTGTTTACCACAGCACGGTCATATTCGTCATCACAGGGACATGTGTAGATGTAGTATACGCCTTGTAAATTGCTCAAGCGACTTAACACGTCAAGAAAAACAGGTTTGTCATATTCATTTACTATGTTGATGTGTAAAGTAGACAAGTGCGGAAACCCCGGAAGCATGTTTATCAAACCACTCAAAGAAGCAGGCATGCGGCCATGAATTTTATCTGACTTACATGTTATACCAACAAAACCCAATGTTTGTATTACTTTGTTTGACTTTAAAACGGTTTGCAATGTCCTGATGGCGTCAGGTGGTATTGTTATATTATACAGTGTTAATGCTGTTAGTGAAGAGAATCTGTCACTGATCTCGAATAATGTTCTATCAGTTTGTGTTCCACTGATATCCAACGATTGAAGTGACTTAGTCTGGTCAAGGAACTGAATCAGAAGGGAGTCGGGGATACCTTTTTCAGTATCTGTACTTACATTGAATAATGACAATGATTTTATATCAGCATTACACTTTGTGATAATGTCCGCAGTGATCCTTGTTTGCTCACTGTCTTTGTCTTCAAGAAAGACATCAGAAATGTCAAAAGGCACAACGTCTTCCTCTGCAGATATGCAACATAAATTCAGTCTAGAAGATACTCGTCTTGTTCTTCTAGTATAACAACTGCTCTGTGTTTCTGCATATGATATTTCAATGATACATCTCACTTGCAATTTATATAGCAATTCTACTTTACTGTTTCTGCTAAGAACAAGATCGGTATGTGTCCTGTATCTACAAATCTCTGCATCAGAGTGTGTAATTTGAACGATACGTCGAGAAATCCTACTGGCTAAATTTGGATTTAAACCCAACGAAAATAAGAGTATATTTCCATGTTCCAGTACGACCTCAACATTGGTCAGGTGTTGATAAAAATCGTTCATCTTTTTGCAGCTTTCAATGTAAATTGCAGCAAGAAATTCTTGTATAGATTTATGAAAGAAATTTAAACTGACGTTTTCTTCGTTACAGTAGCCGGGTGCCTCACATTTACTAAGTAAACCAGTTTCTAATGCTACATTCAACTCATAGACCTCAAGTGAACTTTCTAACTCTTCTACTCCAAATACTAGATGGGTATCATCTGCCATAATGTCCTCGTATGCAATCTTCCCAAGTTTCAAGATGACAGGTGTAATTTCTTTTATACTTTTTGTTTGAGCTAGTATTGGAGACAGACGGCTTGATCTCGAGGAATCCTGAAATAGCTTGTTTTCTGTACGAGTAGACAGAGGGGATTTTTTATTTGATCTCCTGATCAACAAATCAAAAAGAGCAACATAAAGACTGGTCATACTGTTTCCCAAGTCTTTTTCTTCGTACCATATTTGAACGCAGGCAATAGCCATTAAGGGTATCTTCATGATTGATTTCAGTTTGGCATCCTGTGATTTTCGCTTGATTTTCTCATACGTATCTTTGTATTGTAACGACTCCTTATCCAACTCGTAAACATTTACAAGTACTTTTTCTATGACAGTACTTATACTGTCCACTCCCAGTCCCTGTATTTCAACAACACTGTCATTGCCGCGGAGGATTTCGCTATACCTATCCATAATCCATGGGCGCAAAGACCACAAAAAAGTACAGCTAGCCATATTTTCAGTATTTGGCAATCCTGCGATTTTGAGATTTTTCTTGGCCTTATCTGAAATTTTCCACTCATCAAGTCCGTCAATTACCAAAAGACATTGGTATTTCTCGCTAGATATCACGTGACGTATAACGTCATGACACTCGGGATGATGCTGAAAAACATCCTTACATATCATATCTATGATTGATGTTCTCGATTTGAATACATGACGTAGCTGAACCAAGAACAAATAGACGTATTTAGTAAGATCTTTTACCCATACATTTGAGCTCTCCGAAACTGAACTTTGAGTTGAATTTGGATCGTGTGCCTTGCACCAATTCTCAACTAATCTTAAACAAAATACAGATTTCCCTATTGCAGCTTGACCTAACATAAAAACGTTTCTAGCCGAGTCACCGTCGATATAGAATATATCGTCGGGTCGTTCTACGGGTTTGGTGCGTCTTTCTTGCCTCCCAATGTTTCTGCCTTTCCCTCGGTATTCTAGGTCTTCTCTTATAGAGACAGGAGCAAAGATATCCTCCATAGCCATCCTACTTGTTTTCTGTAGAGGAGATATTGGTATCTTTTGTGTTTCTTTCTGATTGATTTCATACAGCTGTTTCCGTAGAATATTCAATTTGATATCCTCGTCTGAAATTGCGAGAAACCTGACATGTATTTTTAACAAAATAAACATCATTATTAATTTAGTGCATAGTATCAATGAACCTTAGACAGAAGGAGAGGAATTTAAAATAGAGAATACATGAAGAGCGAAATTCTAAAATGACCTTAATGAATGCCAAAGAGCAAGCTAAAGACATACTCATGCCATAAAGGAAAAACGAGGACTGTCCATAAAGTTTGTGGACAAGTTTTATATTAAGGAAAATTAGCGTCAAAGATATTTATTTTTAGTATATTTATCATCATATACTATTTGCGAATTATGAAATGTAAAAAAAAATTATCATGATTATTTTTATTTTTTATCACAAGTATAACTTCGTAATTAGACATAGGATCGTCCCTAACGAAAAAGTACTATAGTATACTATAGTATACTTTACTACACAAAACTTTACTATACTATACTATACAAAACTTTACTATACTACACAAAACTTTACTATACTACACTATACTACACAAAACTTTACTATACTACACGAAACTTTACTATACTACACAAAACTTTACTATACTACACAAAACTTTACTATACTACACGAAACTTTACTATACTACACGAAACTTTACTATACTACACGAAACTTTACTATACTACATGAAACTTTACTACACTACATAAAACTTTACTATACTACACAAAACTTTACTACACAAAACTTTACTACACTATACTACACAAAACTTTACTACACAAAACTTTACTACACTATACTACATGAAACTTTACTATACTATACGAAACTCTACTATACTGCACGAAACTCTACTATATTATACGAAACTTTATGAAACTTAACTATACTACACAAAACTTTATGAAACTTAATTACACCACGGGAAACTTTATAACATAAAATGTAACGGCCTGGACAATGAGGATGTTTTTTTTATAATGCCTTGTTCACATGAATGCGCATTAGATTTTCGTACATTTGCACTGATAGTCATATATAGTTATAACAGAAATAAAGCTTACGCTCACGCAGCAAGATACGCCCTTTGGGATTTTTTCACACCACCAAAATATCTAAGTCCCATAACTCCATAAGGACAAATTGGATGAACCTGAAAATCGAAAGGCGGCTTCCTCTTCAAAGTCTGATCACAATGAACAAATATCATGAAAATCTGTTGACGCATATTCAAGTTATTGTGTTCCATGCACCTACATTTTGCCCTTAGCTTAACATGTATGTGCATATAAACCCCCCCCCGCCCCATTACACATATTTCTGGATAATGTGACAAAAAATTTAAGAACCCGTTATATATGTGAAAGAACATCCTTTATACTTGAAGTATACCAAATTTCAAAACATTTCTACCAGAAATAGATTTTTTAAGAATTTTGAACTATTTTAGTATATTTTCATTGTATTTAAAATATCTAAGTCCCATAACTCTGTAACGACAAATCGGATGAACCTGAAAATCGAAAGGCAGCTTCTTCTTCAAAGTCTGATCACAATGTAGAAATATCCTGTAAATCTGTTGATGCATATTCAAGTTATTGTGTTCCATGCACCTACATTTTGCCCTTAGCTTAACATGTATGTGCATATAAACCCCCCCCCCCCCCATTACACATATTTCTGGATAATGTGACAAAAAATTTAAGAACCCGTTATATATGTGAAAGAACATCCTTTATACTTGAAGTATACCAAATTTCAAAACATTTCTACCAGAAATAGATTTTTTAAGAATTTTGAACTATTTTAGTATATTTTCATTGTATTTAAAATATCTAAGTCCCATAACTCTGTAACGACAAATCGGATGAACATGAAAATCGAAAGGCAGCTTCTTCTTCAAAGTCTGATCACAATGTAGAAATATCCTGTAAATCTGTTGACGCATATTCAAGTTATTGCGTTCCATGCGCCTATATCTTGCCCTTAGCTTAACATGTATGTGCATATAACCCCCCCCCCCCCTCCCATTACACATAATATCTCGGTTATGTGACCAAAAAATCAAAAACCCGTTACATATGTCAAAAAGAATACAGGTATACAAAATTTCAAAACATTTCGACCAGAAATGGATTTTTAAAATAATTTTTAACTATTTTAGTATATTTTCACTGTATTTTAAAATATCTAAGTCCCATAACTCTGTAACAACATATCAGATGAACCTGAAAATTGAAAGGCGGCTTCCTCTCCACAGTCCAATCATAATGTATGAATATCGCCTATATCTTGCCCTTAGCTTAACATGTATGTGCATATAACACACACCCCCCCCCCCCTCCCATTACACATAATATCTCGGTTATGTGACCAAAAAATCAAAAACCCGTTACATATGTCAAAAAGAATACAGGTATACAAAATTTCAAAACATTTCGACCAGAAATGGATTTTTAAAATAATTTTTAACTATTTTAGTATATTTTCACTGTATTTTAAAATATCTAAGTCCCATAACTCTGTAACAACATATCAGATGAACCTGAAAATCGAAAGGCGGCTTCCTCTCCACAGTCCAATCATAATGTATGAATATCATGAAAATCTCTTGACGCATATTGAAGTTATTGCGTTCCATGCGCCTATGTTTTGCCCTTGGCTTAACATTTATGTGCATATAACCCCCCCCCCCCCCCTTCCCATTACACACAATATCTCGGTTATGCGACAAAAAAATTAAAAACCCGTTACATATATCAAAGAACATCCTTTCTACTTGAAGTATACAAAATTTCGAAACATTCCGATCAAAAATAGATTTTTAAATAATTTTAAACTATTTTAGTATATTTTCACTGTATTTTAAAAATCTAAGTCCCATAACTCTGTAACGACAAATCGGATGAACATGAAAATCAACAGGCGGCTTCCTCTCTACAGTCCAATCATAATGTATGAATTTCATGAAAATCCGTTGACGCATATTCAAGTCATTGCGTTCCATAGGCGGACGGACAGACGGACGGACTTCGCCATACCATAATACGACCCGTCAACTGACGAGCGTATAAAAAGTAGAATTTATGCCCAATTATTGTATTTCTAATAAGTTTCGTCTAGGCTTTTAGATTTTTCAGAAAGGCTGATACTAAGCTTGGCATGACATCATTACGAGATAAAAATGATGTCATAGTACAACGTTACTTAAGTCAAGAGGTACTGTGCAATGCACATTAAATAAGATAGCGTATTTGGCTTCGTATTCTATGATTTGAGGTCCAAGGGTTTTTAATAATATCAAAGTATGGTATATACTGTAGAATCATTATATATCATATATGCATGTGCCAGATTTAATGCAAAATAGTTTCGCTTTGTGTTCGCTCGACAAAATCTAATGTGTAGTTGATCATGTTGTTGATCTGCACAAAACTTCACAGAAATGTGTCTTAAAGCTGTACCATCATTCCAAATCTACAGTGTATGGGGGATTATTACATGATCAATAGTACATTTTTTAATGTGCATAGTGTCTGAAATTAGACAATGATCATTGAACTGATGCAACCCCCCCCCCCGGTTTCTGAGAATAAATTACTTTCAAACAAATATGATTAAGTTCCTAAGATTGAATATGATTTCAGTAAGTGGAATACATTTGAATTATGTAACACAAAAGATAGGTAGGCTTTGTTTACATCATGGTATATCACAATAGTGAATAACAGTCAGAGGTGTAGCGGAGTAGACGTCGTACGAGTTGACTTGTGCCAGTGAAACCGGAAGTCCCGTGACGTCGAGCGGCGCATTCAGTCTACAGTATCCAAACAGTGAACACCACCGAGACGAACTCTCATCTGTATATTGTTGTATACTGTGCAGTTGCCACCTTCAGTCCTGTGACAGACTTCCAGAGCTGTTTGGTAAGTAACCTGCATGTTATTTACAATATTTGGCGTCGCCGAAAATCGAAACCTACTCTCAAGTCAAGAAATTAAAACTTCTTGGGGTGGCGAAAATTTTCCCGCGATACGCCATTTTTGCACGAGAATTTGTTGAAGTGTCCCTGTTAGGTGACTACTGAATTCTGAATTTCAAAGTGAAATTCATGTATTAAAGATTATAGAAGCTATATTTATTAATTATAACAATTATTTTGCTCATTTCTAATTTCAAACTTGCAACTTTGAGCAAAACTTAGAAAATTTCGCACGGGTAAATTTTACTCCGAAATTTTGGAACATACGACAATTTCCAAACAATTTGAGAAATTTGAGAAAATAAATAAACAACATTTGTTTATTTTGGTGCACTAATTGACAATTTATTACAGCTTCCTTTGACTTAGTGTATCTATTCAGAAAAAATGTCAACTCAAGAGGCAAATACACAACAACAAAAGCAAGTAAGAATAAATTTTGCCAAAAAAGATGAACTTATGACCTTGCCTGGTGTTGGAAAGGCAACGGCGGATTCTATTGAAAATTTCAGAGTGACGGCTGGTAACGTTACTCAGGATAACATAGTCTTGGTCAAACATGTTAGAGTAAATCAAAACTTGCTTGACCTGATTGACTTTGAACCAAATGACCAATTAAATGTATCAGGTGGTGATTTTGATGCAAATCAAAGTGACCTAAATTTGAGCAATACCTCTACTCTATCTGACACAGATCCTGCAAATACAAAAGGTACGAATGTTATGGATCCCACGGGCAAACTGATCAGTGACGTAAGTGATGTGATAAATCAGAAAAACATCCAGGCTAATCAAATGCATGGTGTCGGTAACGGTACTAATCAAATGCATGGTGCAGGTAAAGTCACTAAAAGTGATCCAGATGACTCCAAATACAACTTGGGTCAATATTTAAATCAAAATGCAGGGGCTAGTCAAAATGTGACTACGCCGGTTACATCGCCTAATCAAAATCAAGGTGGTGCGGGTATAAGTCAGCAACAGACATCGCCTAATCAAGGTGGTGCGGGTATAGGTCAACAGTTGAATCAAGGTCAACAGTTGAACCAGGTAGGAGGTGCTCAACAAGGTCAACAGCTGAATCAAGGGCAGCAGTTGAACCAGGGAATAAATGTGCAACAAGGTCAACCTGTAGGTCAAGGTCTACCTCAACCTCAAGGTATACCGCAAGTTCAAGGTCAAGGCCTACTTCAACCTCAAGGTGTACCTCCAGTTCAAGGACTGCCTCAAGGTCAATTTAATTTGCCATTTCAAGGACAACCTCAATTACAAGGGCAGCCTCAATTTGACCCATTTGGCAATTTAATTAACATAGGCCAAGGTCAGATGCCAAACATGGCACAAGGCCAATTTAATAATATGGGTCAAGGACAATTAAACATGGGACAAGGACAGCCAGGTCAAAACCAGATGAATATGCAAGGTATGTGGCCTAATCAGTTTATGCCTTACATGAACCCATGGATGCCATATTTTGGGATGCCTTATGGTATGATGCCACCAAATATACCAGGTAACATGCAAATGGCAAATTATTTAGGTTATCTTCAAGGTAACCAGGTACAAGGCTACCCAGCTATGGGTAACCAGGTTAATGCAAATCAAGGCTACCCAGTTATGGGTAACCCAGGTAATGTAATTCAAGGGAACCCAGCCATGGGTAACCCGGTAAATGTAAATCAAGGGTACCCAGTTATGGGTAACCAGGGACAACAAGGTTACCAAGGTCAACAAGGACTCGGTTTCCAAGGACAAAATCAAGGTAACCAGGGTAACCTAGGTCAAGGTAACCAAGGTCAAGGTAACCAGGGTAATCAAAATCAAGGTAACCAGGGTAACCTAGGTCAAGGTCAGCAACCTAATCAAGGTCAAGGAAACCAAGGTAACCAAGGTCAAGGTCAGCAACCTAATCAAGGTCAAGGAGGTAGAAGACAAAGAGGTCAGGGTCAACAAGGTCAAGGTCAAGTCAGAAATCAAGAAACGCTACCTAAAAGCCTCAAATATGATGGAAAAGAACACTGGCTAGGGTTTAAGCATAAATTCTTGAGATACATGAATTTTAGACAGTGGAACAATGATGAGGCTAAGACACAGTTATGTTACTGCCTTGAAAACAAATCTAGCGATTATTTTGCTATTTTAATGGAAAGAAATCCACTAATTCCATTTAATGAAGTAATGATAAAGCTAGAAAAACGTTTTGGTAACATACCCCAACCAGACACAGCCCAAGATCAGTTGTCAAATTCAAGACAACGTCATGATGAACAAATTGAAGATTGGGCTGATAGGGTACAGCAGCTCGCAGCTCGAGCCTACCCTAACCTGCCTGAGGATCACATGACAAAACAAGCAATTAAAAGAATATGTCATGGTTGTTTAGATAAAGAGGCAGGGCAACATGTTGTTAACCTTAACTTGCAATCTGTTGAACTTGTGGTTGATAAGATAAAAAGTTACCAATACAACCACACAAGTATTTACTCAGGTCAACACCACTCCAAAAAGGATGTGCGTGAGATAAGTGTGTCGCCGATGGCCGATTCGGATTCGAGCGATTATGAAGATGAAGTTAAGGTGAGACAAACACGGTTCACACGTTCTAGTGGAAGAACCCAGGATCAGGGGCGTAGCCGAGAAAATGACTCAAGTAAGTCAAAGATAGACACATTAACTAAAGAAGTTAATGATTTGAAGGGTGACATTAAGTCTCTTGTCAAACATCTCGAGACACTACGATCTAGATCTCCTGTGATATCCAGTAGTCAAACCAGGAGCAGGTCACCTTCGCCTGTACAATGTTTCAAATGTCAAGGTCAAGGTCACTATGCAAGGGACTGTCCTACTAAAAGTGACAGTAATAGGCCAGCTAAACAGGTAAGCTTCTCGCCTACTTTAAACGAGAAGGGATCAGGGATGAAGGCCTAAGCCTGATCCAAGAGGTACAAGACGGCCTACATTACACAGAGAATCCCATTATTATTCGCCAACTCAAATCATCATCAAATCTAAAAATAAACGTGCTGTTACATGGAAAAGAAGTCGAAGCAATTCTAGATACGGCTTCACAGGTAACTATTATATCTGATGAATTTTATAATACACTTTCCGACAAACCCGAGAAAGTGAAGGCGTTTACACTATGTACAGCCGGACGAAATATGGCGATGAAAGGTTATTTACTAGAACCTATACAACTTGAAATAAATGGTAATGTGTACAATGAAAGCATCTATGTAGCACCATTAGAGGATGCAATGTTAATTGGTCTAGATTTCATGTCTAAATACCAAACAACACTAGATATGAAACAAGGCCATATGAGGATAAAAGGTCAAACCATACCATTTATAGAAGGAAGTAACTCTGTCCCAGCTGTCTCAAAGACCCAGATCAGGATAACAAGAAAGACACATATACCACCAAGGTCAGTAATAAGAATATCATGTGTTGCTGACAGTCCATTGCTACCAGGACTATACATCATAGAGCCAGACATTAATACAGTTTTAGCTCCTCGTGTGTGTTTCGAGGGTGCAGGTAATCCAATTATGTCATTTGTAAATAACTCAGATAATAAGGTGACATTGTTCAAAAACCAAAAAGTTGGGTTTGCCTACGAAGTAGACGAGATTCCACAAGTTTCCGAATTAACAGGAAAACTTGGTGTATCACAGATATCACAATTACAAGGTGAGCAAGAAATACCTGAGCATCTAAAAGATTTGTATAACAGATCATGTTCCGAACTTGATGAAAATCAACAGGTAACATTGAGAGAATTACTTAATAGTTATGCAGATGTTTTTTCAGCTCATGAGTATGACATAGGCAGCTTCACAGCAATTGAACATGCTATTGACACTGGTGATGCACGACCCATAAAACAGAGATTTCGTCGCACACCTACGTGTTTTGCTGGTGAGGAGGAAAAACATCTAGAAAAGATGCTCAAAGCTGATGTCATAGAACCGTCCGTGTCAGAGTGGGCATCGTCACCGGTGCTAGTGAGAAAACGTGACGGTAGTGTAAGATGGTGCGTCGATTACCGAGCTCTAAACAAGGTAACAAAAAAGGACGTATTCCCTTTGCCATTAGTAGAGGAATGTATGGACACCCTTTCAGGTAATCTCTGGTATTCGAAATTGGATGCCACGTGGGGTTATTGGCAAATTAAAGTAAAGGATGAGGATAAATGTAAGACCGCCTTTACTACCAAATACGGCCTGTACCAATTTAAAAGGATGAGTTTCGGCTTGACGAACGCTCCAAGTACATTTTCGAGGGTAATGAACCTCGTACTTCGAGGTCTACATTGGAGAACAGTGTTGGCTTTCCTAGATGACGTATTAGTTCTTGGTCAGAATTTTGAAGATCATATTACGAATTTAGCAGAAGTCTTTGAAAGATTCCGGCAATACGGAATTAAGTTGAAAGCCAAAAAGTGTGACTTATTCAGGCAAGAAGTAGAGTACCTAGGTAGGACTGTAGGGCGCGAAGGCATGAAAGTAAGCCAAAGTTTCATTGACACAATGGACAAGTGGACCACACCTACCTGTACCAAGGATGTGGAAAGATTTTGTGGTTTCGCAAACTATCACAGAAACTTTATTAAGAATTTTGCAGAGATTGCCGCACCCTTATACGGTCTTACAGGTAAGAATAAGTTTTATTGGGAGGAACAGCATGAGTGCGCCTTTGAACAACTGAAATCAGCATTAAGTAGCGCACCGGTACTAACTATACCAAATAAGAATGACTATTTCATTTTGGATACTGATGCCTCAGATATTGCCATTGGAGCAGAGCTTATTCAGATCCAAGATGGGGTGGAGAGAAGTATATCTTTTTGTAGTTTCTCGTTGACACCAGAACAGCGAAAATATTGTACAACAAAAAAGGAACTACTGGCAGTTGTAAGATTCACCAGACATTTTAGGCATTATTTATTAGGTCGCCAGTTTGATGTGCGTACGGACCATAGCAGCCTACAGTGGTTGATGAATTTTAAGAATCCAAATGGACAACTTGCGAGGTGGCTAGAAGAACTAAGCCAATATTGGATGGTAATTCGTCATCGCCCTGGAGTAAAACACCAGAATGCAGATGCACTATCCAGACTACCAGACAATGTCCTATCTTCCTGTCAGGAGTTCAAACATAATGTACAACCTGTAGATCTCCCGTGTGGAGGTTGTGATCATTGTCAACGTAAACACAGGGATTGGAGTCATTTTATTGACTCTGTAGACGAAGCAGTTCCGTTGGCGAGAACTGTTGTACAACAAGTTAAAAAACCGCTACCAACAACGTGGATGGAGAATTACACTTGGTCAGAGATTAAGGAATATCAACAAGATGATAGAGATTTGAAATTCATTTTGAATTGGTTATCTTCCAACCAAAATCCCTCAGACAGTGAATTATTCCTCAGTAACCCTACAGCGAAACATTATTGGGTCAACAAAGAGTTATTCTTCTTGTGCGAAGACGGAATATTGTGGAAAAAGAACCCAGAAGATAGCTCTGTCAAATTGCTGGTTATTCCTTCAACTCTAAAGGAAGAAATGATCAAACTTTGCCATGACCTTCCTTCTTCAGGTCACCAAGGTCAAGATAGAACACTTAGTAGGTGTAAGCAGAGGTTTTATTGGTATACCATGGCTAAAGATGTAAAATCGTATGTTGCCGAATGTTCACGTTGCAACAGGAACAAGAAACCTAATCGAAAAGCGAGATGCAAGTTTACATCATACCACGCCGGTTCTCCGATGGAGCGTGTACATCTCGATTTCCTGGGACCACTACCTACTACACATAACAACAACAGTTACGTCTTGATGATGGTGGACCAGTTTACCAAGTGGGTTGAATGCATTCCATTGCCTAATCAGACAGCTGAGACAACAGCTCAAGCCGCGGTGGACCATTTCTTCTCGAGATTCGGGATACCGTTTCAGATTTTCACAGACAGAGGATCAAATTTTGAAAGTATACTCTTTAAACAACTCTGTGAGAGGTTAGCCATTCATAAAGCAAGAACAACAGCTTTTAGACCATCAGCAAATGGCCAAGTGGAGCGGTATAATAGAACATTAATGAATGCGGTGAGATGTTTTTCTAGTCGATCTCCGAAAAACTGGGACATGTATTTACCACAATTAGCCAGTGCGATGAGGTCCGCTATAAACCGCAGTACAGGTTATACACCCAATATGTTAATGTTGGGTAGGGAAGTTACCATGCCAGTCGATCTAAAATTTCCTGGACCTGACCCTGAAGATTCAGAAAATTATGATGACTATGTAAACAGTTTAGTTACGCATATTCATATGGCGCATGACATAGCTCGTGAGAAGCTTAAAGCAGGTCAGGCTGCAGCTAAACGTGATTATGATCTAAAGGTTCACGAACATACTTACTTGGTAGGTGATGCTGTCTACATTCTAGATACAGCAGTTCCTAAAGGTAAGTGTGCAAAGCTAAGACCTCAGTGGAAGGGCCCAGGATTGGTAACAAAAAAGATCACTGATTACATATATCAAGTGATGCTTAGAAAAAGGTTTGAAATTATAAATCACGACAGAATGAAGCATTGCAAGGATAAGGAGCTGCCTGCATGGTTGACTAAACAAAGACAAAATATTGAGGATGGTTCTCCAGTGAATGCGAAACCAGACAATCCAAGTAAGTACTGTCTTTGTAGGGGTCCGGACACGGGAGAATTCATGATCCAATGTGATGAGTGCAGAGAATGGTATCATGAATCTTGTGTAGGTATAAACCAGAAGCAAGCAGAGGATATTGACATTTATCTTTGTCCTGATTGTAATGTTTAATTTGTAGATCCAAAGTCAAGATGTCAGAATCAAGCCCTGAAAAGAGAGCTTGGAGGAAAGAGACGAACAAGGGCAAGGGCGAATCTAGCCAGTCCAAAGGAAAAGGCAAGGGGAAAGGCAAGTCAAAAGGAAAGGGTAAGGGAAAACAAAAGGCCTCCGGTCCATACGTGAAGGTCGAGGATTTCCGCGGTGAGGAAGAACCCTGGGTCGATACCCTGCGTCGCGCCAGTGACTTGGACGTGCTGTTAGAGCCAACTGGATTTTATAGGATCCTAATCCTTCTTGAGCATTCCCTTCGAGAGGAATGCGTGGTGAAGCAGTACGCCCTAGCTCAGAGACTAGGGAACTCGGCCTGGATTAATACCGTCAGGAGAGATGCCAGATTTGACTTCCCGGAAACGTGGATTGAGGACAACATCCCTTCTCTTGACGGATCCAAGTTGCCGCCCTTGAAATCAAAGACTAAGCCTTGCGCCGAATACGTGTCCGAACCTACTCGTGACATTAGGCTCAGTTTGGACCCAAGTTTGCCGGTTCTTCGGGCAAACGCTGCAGACGATAGCACAGCGCCTCCTGCTCCAATATTTCCCTTCACAGCAGTCGAGCCGCCTCAGTTCGTATTTCTCGGGGAATCAGAACTTCCGGTTACGGAAGTTGGGCCTCAGACGGAGGAACCAGTCGAGGAACGAGCTGAAGAGCCAATGGAGTCGTCCAGCGCGGATACGGTCCAAAGTGTCCCAGAGAAGCCTCCTACCAGCAGCGAGCGCTTGGAACTGTCTCCTGAAAGCGAGACACGCGTAACCCTAAAAGAGCCAGAAAATAAAAATGCACCGACTTCTAGTAAGCCAGCACCTCCTGCAAAGCCTGGTGTGTCAAAGGAGCCCATGAAACAGTCAAAGCCTCCTACAAAAATCCTGACACAAACCTTCCATTCCAGCAGGGTGGCTTCAAGCTCTAGACATTCCAACAGAGATAGAAGTAAGTCTCCTTATCAACATAAAGAGAGACAAGGTCGTGACAGGGAACATCGCAGTCGTCACGAAGCTTCAAGAAGAGACATGGCTAGTTCCAGCCGCGACAGATATAGCAGAGATAGGGGACATAACCGGGAGTTTAGACACTCGCCGAATAGAACGACGTTCACGGTGACGTTGGATGCAGAGCCTCCTCTTAAGAAGAGAGCCACAGGAAGCAGAGATAGACATTATGCAGGTAATAAGCCTATTACCTGTCCCATCCCTTCCTGCAACTCCACGGACAAACGGTTACGACGCCATGTAATAGAAAGGCACCTCCCGGAATGCTTCCGATATTTCTGTGCCACAGAGGCGGATATTGCAGTTCAGGTCGCAGCAATGAGATGGCTGGTTAGAGCTGTGCTAGGACCAGATGCATCCTTGGATGACGCTGTCGAATGGGTAAACCACCAGGGCCGGATTCCCTACTTCGCCTTTATAAGTCAGGATACTTACTACGTATACAAGACTGCATGTAGGATCCTTGGAATCTGGGCCCCCAGCCAATTTATTGCCCATCCAGTAAACTCTCCAGCAGCTCTATTGTTCTGGCGTTGTCTGCTGGCCTTACTTATAGCAAGCACTCCAGACCAGTGGAGGGAATTCAAAAACTTTCCTGATGTTGACCAGCCAGAACCAAGTGAAAGCCGTAAAGACGTTGCTTTAGAGCCGGAGCAAGCTAGCCGTTTTGACGTTGCTATTGTTCAGGAACCATTAATTGTAGAACCTAGCCGACCGCAGGCTGAGGCAGTTGAACCGGAACAGGTATCCAGCGACGAGTCAGACCCTGGAGACCTGATCATGCTGGAAGAAGCTAGTGGTTCAGGAGATGAAGAGGAACAGGTAGAAATGAGAGCGGGACTTCCGAACGTGTTCGACAGTCATTTCCACCTGGATCGTACTTCCAAAAAGATATGGAAACAGGAATCTGGATATACGGTGGAAGACCTCCTGAAGTACAGCTTTTCTAGAAACGTCGACCAAAAACCAGCATCAAAAGTCAATGTGGTCGGTGGAGTAATAATATATAGCGAACCAAAGACCTATCCCGATGTCAATTTCAGTATCGAGGGACCCTGGAAAGTTGCTGTTGGTGTCCATCCAAAGCATTTCGATACCTTGACGGTTGAGAGGTCAATTGTTCTGAAACAGTTGTTGCAGCACCCTAAAGTAGTGGCGCTCGGAGAATGCGGACTTGACCGGACCATTCCCGTGTCAAAGTGGTCGCGCCAAGATGAGGTGTTCAAACGCATGCTCCATCTTGCGAGAGCAGATCAACCCCTCGTCCTTCATCTACGCGGCCCCAATGGAGACATGTACGGTCAGGACGTTCATGCCAGATGCCGGGAATTGATGGAAATAATATGTAATCCTTCCCAGATGATCCATGTGCATTGTTTCAAGGGAACCGTGGAAATGGTGGAACTCTGGTTGAGGAAATTCCCGCGCACCTATTTTGGTGTAACCGCAGCGGTACAGTCCTTTGACGATGCCCAAATTGCCGGCTTACGAGCAATCCCGAGGGACAGGCTGCTCCTAGAGACAGACTCTCCATACTTCCCCCCGGGTAGAGCTGAAATTAACACTCCAGCATATATTGGAGATGTAGGAGCGTATGTCATATCGCATCTGGACCTGCGACCATCGGAACTTTACCAAATGACCCTGGAAAATGGGCTAGCGCTGTATGGTGCTAGGGATTAATGGACAATGGAGAGAGTTGCCGTTACACGCCAACTTGGAGAGATGGGCTATAGGCTGCCGTGACGACAGTCCTGGTGGTTGAAAATGGTTGTCGGCTATTCGACATTCCTGGACAACTTGTAAATATTGTATATATGTTAATTGTTGAGTTTTTGTTCAAGTTGCTGTTTAATTCTTGGTGAGCTGTTCTAAAAGGGGGAGGAATGTAGCGGAGTAGACGTCGTACGAGTTGACTTGTGCCAGTGAAACCGGAAGTCCCGTGACGTCGAGCGGCGCATTCAGTCTACAGTATCCAAACAGTGAACACCACCGAGACGAACTCTCATCTGTATATTGTTGTATACTGTGCAGTTGCCACCTTCAGTCCTGTGACAGACTTCCAGAGCTGTTTGGTAAGTAACCTGCATGTTATTTACAATAGAGGCAATTCGAGTTACAAAACGTTAACATTACCACGAGAATATCTTAAACGAAGCTATCTCCCATCAATCATATTCCATATCAAATTCTTGTAAAATATGATTGTGAGTACTCAGTTTACCTTGCTTTTTTCTCACTTTTATCCAATTTCTCGTCGATGTCCTTCTCAAGTTTGGGACGTCTATATATAGAAGTCCAAGACACTCCATATCTATGTTAGGAGTACTGGGTGGGCAAGACCAGAGCATATTTTCAAGAGTCCCGGGGAAGAGGGGTTGCAGCGAAAGCGATGAAAAGGAGCGGGTCCGGGTTACAAGCATATAGGAGGTATCCCCAAAGCCGGATCCCTAAAGAATTATTGAGTATCGAGCGGGAGGGGAGGGGGGGAGAGAAACGCCTGATTCTGTAGGTAGGGATTCGGGGGTCTTTCACAGCGGTGGTTCAAATGAAATCATGATATTATGTCTGATTTAAAATTAGAAAAAAAATGTGTACTAGTACATTCAAAGCATTCATGTATACATGTAAATCTAATTTTTTCAAAGTAACATTCACTTGTCGATCATCAACTGCTTAGAGGAGGTTGTATTGATCTACTAATTATATACGTTAGAGAGAAAGAGAGAGAGAGAGAGAGAGAGAGAGAGAGAGAGAGAGAGAGAGGTGTAACTTAGATGCGAAGCGAATAAAGATTAAAAACAATAAAGAATAAAAACAAGACTATACAAGGACTTTGAAGTATACACATGTAGTCCACAGAGTCCGGCGTGGGAGAGGGGGTTCATTATATAATTTTAGAAAATATATATATGCAAAAATAAGCTTCGATGATATTTTCAAATCCAAGGGATATTGGAGGTGTCCAACATACCACCTCTAGATCCGCGCTTACATTCGGTGAATGGGGTCTTACATACCCCCTCTAGATCCGCGCTTACATTCGCGATGAATGGTACATGTATCGATCTCTTTTACTTACCCCGTTGTATATTCGAAAGGTATTCCGTACATGTACGATTAATGCTTTCGAATTATCGGTATCTTCAATGTCACATAAACCGTTTAATCTTTCACCGCATATACACAATAATCCACAATTTATTGATATTATTAATATATGTATTATTATTATAATTTTAAGTATAAAAGGTGATTAAATAGAAAATGTTAACATATTGTGTTTTTTAAGTATTTTAATAAAATCAATTATTCATCTATTTAAGATTTTTCGAAGGATAAGTTGGTGACAACAATACATGGGCGGATATGTACGTCCCTAGATTTTGTTTCAAGGGGGGTGCAACCCGGGTCAGGGGATCCAGAGTATAGTATCTTCATGTACATTATAAAATAAAACGGGTATGGTATGGTATGGTTTATTTGCAAACAGTCTTTAAGGCCCATAAGGCTAAAGCATACAAACAGTTACAATGTAATAAAGCGTATTTGAAACACTGTGAGTAGCCACAATAATAAATATGTATGAGAAAAAAATGGAGGGAAAAAGTTATTTCTTATGAATGAAGAAAACAGTAAAAGGAAAATAATTCTTATCCTCCCATATCCTCCGGCCTCACAATTTTCAATAGCAAAGTATATATATGTACCCAACCCAAATAAACATGTTATCTGAAATTCTATTTTCATCTATCTTGAACTCCCTCCGCTTACTCGATACATGTATTTCCCTGATCTCCCACAGCACGAAAATTCGAGTTTCCATATTTTGGAAACCACCTAGAAACTGCATAGAAACCGGAGTTGACAGTTTCCCAGTGGTTTCCAAGGCATGGAAATCCGGATCACGTAGTTTAATTCCACCAAGATTCCATTTTTGAAACTTGGTTGAGTGGTTTCCATTAGGTTCCATTTTGTAAACTACTAATCAAACTTTAACACAGAGTGAAGAAAACTTTATTTATTTCTACTTCGATTTGGAGGAGGTGGAATTTTGTCGACTAGCGGACGCCATTCCGTACGGCGACTTTGCCTCACATTCATACCATAGCGGCAGGGTGATTTATTTATTTATTTATTTATTTATTTATTTATTTATTTATTTATTTATTTATTTTTTTTTTTAATTTATTTAGTTTCTTGTTTCTATTATACGTATATTTTAAAAGAAACAAATAGATAACTGAAATATGCAACAATATACGTTTTGTCAATACCAATTAAAACAGAATTTTAGTTGGGAAACGGATTGAGAAATTAAAAAAAGGTAGTTCCTACCTCAATTTGTGCATAAATGTCATATTTTTCCTATTCCTTTTCTATATCAGAGACAAAATATATTTTCGCAGGTATTTATTTTAGTTTTCTAGTCAAATTCCTGAAAATTTGACTATGAATCGTCTTGTACATCAGTGACAAATTTAGGGGTGTGGAGGGGGCTGCCCGTCTGACTCTTTTCTCCCCAAGCCCTATATTGTAGGAATAGCAAATTTTCCTCTTGAACCTTCTCCTCCTCCTCAAGGCTAGATGACTCTGGATCTGCATATATAACTACGGTATCATTCTAATTTATGTATTTTGCTAATAACAAGGACTTATAAACACTTTTAAAGTCAACACGATTCAGCATTAATGTTTCTTGAGACATTTCTAGAAAAAAAAATCTGTAAAAATCAATACATGTACGCAAAAACTAATTCAATAGAGCTATAGCATTAGCGAAGGGCTATGTATACCTTTTGAAAAGGTCACAAATACCAGTTACGTAACGATTGACCCCATGTAAATTGCATGTCAATTGGAGTCGGGGGAGGTGCGGGGGAGGTGTGGGGGAGGTGCGGCCGCGTACTTAGTTTGTTTTGACAAGTACACAATCACTGATGCATGCAACTTCGGCATGTCAATTATGCAACGCTATGCAGGTTCTATCAGAGAGAGAGATAGAGAAGGAGAGGGGGTCAAGCCTGAGTTTTTTTTTTATATTCAGCGCCAAACCGATAGAAAATGACTCGGCAAGTAAGGAAAAAGTCCAATTAAAACATCCCATCTCAGAAAATAAATGTCTCTAAATTCTTGCAGTACCTAATGAATCGAATGAGACTGAGCTTATGAATAAATAAAACGAAATAAAACAGTTATCCCTTTCCTTAATCGGAAATCTTCATAAACATCATTCAAATCTTGAAGGCGGATCTAGAAAATAGGTTGAAAGAGGATTCCGGACTTTGTGAAGAGGAATATAAAAACAAAACCATAAACTATAAATAAAAAAAAAAAAAAAAAAAAAAAAAAAAACCTGTTGAAGCCCTTTTATGATTTATATATATGTACAACTGGCAAGCGAGATCACAGGTCACCGAAAATTGGAAAACTGTAAGGAGATACTATTTCTATGCTCCATATATATATACCGTCCTTCAGTGATCCCTACATAATGTTCAATGGCGGGGGGGGGGGGGGGGGTGGGGCTGTATGATGTCAGTCATAAAAGGTGGCGAGTAAAATAGAAAGCGTGAAATTTTACTTCAAAAATATTGTCAAACAAACAAAAAAGAAGAAGGAAAGAAAAAAAGGAATATATGGTAAATTAAAGAAAGAAATCGGACAAATTCAAGTTTTGAAGTAAAAGGTGACCGCATACCCCCCCCCCCCCCCCCACACACACACACACAAACACAAACAAGCACTAGAGTCCATTCCCTACATTCATTTGTGATCTTATAGTTCGTAAGGTCAAAATCCTAGAAATGAAAAAAAAGCTCTCCAGAAGTCTTTTTTTAATTTACCATATATACGTCATCTAAATCTTCCAAAGTCGATCAAACCAATCAGATTCAGAATATATAAAAGGCTAGTGTTATAAATAGCAATTTTTCATTATCATGGTTATTTTCAAGTATCTCATTCAAATCTAGAAAGAACCCCCCCCCCCCCCCCCCCCTCAATTTACCTTATTCATCAATTTTGTACTGAGAATCAGATAAAATACGTAAAATAATAATAATAAAAATATCAGAGAAACTCGGGATTCTCCACACTCGGTCCCGGTCAGCATATTTTCTAAGGCCAAAAGACAGAGATCATATTTTGGAAATATTATATATACATGTACATGAATTCGTAAATTATGAGTAATCGGCGATCTCTGGTAGAGGGTTGGACACTGTCACAGCCTGTCGGAAAGAGGAGATGGGATGGTAGGTGGGATTTGATTCCAGCCTGTTTAAGAAAACAAAAAACAAAAAACAAAACAAAAAACAAAAAAAAAAAAAAAAAAAAAAAAAAAAAAAACGTAACGGGATTAACTTTTGGGAAAATTCAAAATATGTCTCCCACTTTTAGAAAATCTGCCCAGAGTAGAAAACAGTGGTGGATCCAGCGCCCCCTTTGCCGGGGGGTCAAGGGGCGAATTTTGCCGATTTATACTGAAAATGGGCAAAAATATACCTGTTTTTGGAAAATTTGGGGTTAGTGCCGGGGGGAGGGCGGGCGCCCCTCCGCTCCTCCCTGAATCAACCACTGGAAAATGATAATGGTACATGATACCTAGAGTTGATACAGTCTTTTTGTGTTGAACCCCCCCCCCCCCCTTCGCATTTATTTATACGTTGTACAGGTCTAGGATTCTCACGTTCTCTCTCTTATCCATGCGGACCTTGAGTCCCGAGGTGGGGATGGGGTCGATACAAAGGATTGGGTATCGAGGTGGATTTCTCTTAATTTTGAAATATCAGTTCCCATTGTACTCCAAATAGCAGAGGGAAATACAGAGTGAGAAGACATTTTGGAACGAATTGTACGATGACGAAGTCGAATAATATTAGAAGAAAGAAGATTAGCCAAGACTGCTGGTATGCTTGATCTGAAATTATACTAACTGACCATCGTATTTTTAATAAACCCAATTATGAATACGATTGCCGAGTAATTGCTGCGATTTTTTACAGTTGCATAGACCACAGGCACATGTAGAAAGAGCGTCGATATCCTGTAGGTCATAAGAGAATACTGGTATCTATAGAGAGGCAAGGCTTCCGACGAATTTTCAGCTAGAAGTAGCATTTCTGCAGTTTTTTGTATTTGAAGGGCAAAATGGCGTTTGACCATAAAGATTTATTTGTATATTTCCTAAAAACATCAATAATTCACCCAAAAAGATCTCATAACATAGCCTAATCGCCTACCTAAGTTTAACTGTTTTCTACTTTCTGTCTTGAACCTCCATTGCCAGATTAGCTAGTCTGAATCATCCAAGTGTTTACTCTGCTTACAGTAAGCAGAGTAAAGCCTCTGAATGAATCAGTATTTGTCCAATCTGGCAATGGAGATTCAAGACAGAAAGTAGAAAACAGTCCAACTTTGGTAGGCGATTAGGCTATGTTATGAGGTCTCTTTGGGAGAATTATTGATGTTTTTAGGAAATATACAAATCAATTTTTATGGTCATACCACGTTTTGCCCTTCAAACCTGTCAAATGGAAAAATTGTAGATGCTACTTTTAGCTGAAAATTCGTCGGAAGCCTTGTATTTCTATACATATATTCTCTTATGACCTGTACAGGGGTATCATACAGGATATTGACGCTCTTTCTACATGTGCCTGTGGCATAGACAACATAGGTAGCTCGAATTTCCTTTTACATATGACACATAGCACAGTACAGTTGTTTCACATGTTATATGTGTGCATTTAGGTGTCACATTTTTTTCACATTTGACAACCATGTAGCAAATTATGAAAGAATGGGTATTCATACTGTTACCTTGAAGTTCATTACTTATTTAGTCCTTGCATAAATAAGCTGCGAGCCTACTTGCAGGTTACAAAATTCTCTTGTTCCACTCTCGACATATTAGGGATGTAACGAATTAACTCACAGTACGATGTGAATCACTCTATTTGCTTTCGATGTGATTCGTATCTCAAGTCTTTGATTTCTGACTATAAAGGTGAAATCACACTTAAGAATGGGCTTTGAGCACTCTTACATTGAATTTTCTACAGTTATAAAAGAATAATCCCAATAAGAGAGCAATACTACGACGTGTCAATCACCTTAATATATCTTGAATTACTTTAATATCTTTAATGTACGTGTTTTTCAAATGAATCAAAAAAGCTCAATATGGAGACAGTGGGGTGCTGTGAATCAAAGCGTTAACAAGAACTGTGGTTAATTGAAAACCATGGTGAATATTTGCAGCACTACAACATATACATGATACTTTTATAATATCACAGTACAGTTATTACTACGTTGTAGACAAACAGGATATATTTTGGTGTACAGATCAGTTTGTATATAGATCTACAAGCATTGTGTCTTCCCATTTTGATATCATACTTCTATTTCAACTAAATCTTGCCTCTCAATAGTTGAGATGTCTTTTTCATAAAAATTCAATCTTAAACTATTTTGCTTTATAATCAATTATCATGAATATTGAGAGTCATATCATGATTATTGAGAGTCATAATCTATTATCAGAATCGAAAGCAATGATTGAGCAATAATCGATTATTAGCGATGGTTCTAGTAGTACACCAATAATAAATACCAAATAGTACTATTGTTGATACAGAAAAACAAATGTATTCATATCTTTGTTTCATGGACTATTTTCTTTAAATAGTGTCATTTTGAAATTTTCACTTTAAGTTTTATGTGAAATAAAACAAAATACTAAATGATACTGTACTAATATACTTTTAAATGACTACATGATACTTTATGATACTTAACTACACTATACTACACAATAATTTACTATACTACACTATACTACACAAAACTTTACTTTACTACACAAAACTTAACTATACTACACTATACTACACAAAACTTTACTTTACTACACAAAACTTTACTATACTACACTATACTACACAAAACTTTACTATACTACACGAAACTTTACTATACTACACAAAACTTTACTATACTACACGAAACTTTACTATACTACACGAAACTTTACTATACTACACAAAACTTTACTGTACTACACAAAACTTTACTATACTACACTATACTACACGAAACTTTACTATACTACACAAAACTTTACTATACTACACGAAACTTTACTTTACTACACATGTAGTATAGTGTAGTAAAGTATACTATAGTATACTATAGTTTACTATAGTATACTATAGTACTTTTTCGTTAGGGGTGACCCGGAGCACGCTAAATATCTACCGAAATATGTTGTTTATCATTTTATTCATTTCATTTGAATTTTGTAAAATTCCGCGGATTAAACGATAATTTTTACAATGTGATGTTGGCAATAGTTATGACATCACATATGCAGAATTTGAACGTTCAAAGTTCCAGGATGACAGAGAAAACCGGATCTGAAGATAATAGGATGTGATCGTCATTGTTCGAAAAAAATTACATTTTCCCGAGAGGCGGAGTAGAGAGAAGTGATACAATTTTGAATGGCTTAAGAAAAACATCAACATCGACAGAGACTCGTAGTTCCTTAAACAGTCGGAAAAATGGTAAAACTAGTTTTCTATAAAAGAAAGAAGTGCTTTTAAATGAAGAACATGATGTGATTCATAGTGATCGGCGACAAATAATTCGGGAAATTTCAGTTAACTTTGAAATAAAAGAAGAAATCGTGCATAAGATCTTATCCCATGATCCTACAACGAGTCATGTCTGTGCTGGTTGGGTTCCGAAATTTTTAGGAATTTAAATTTAGCGAGGAGAGTAGAATTGCCGAAACAGTTAATATTAACGGATAACGTCAAGGACAATAAACAAATAATATTATCAGTGATGCTTTTGGCGAAATAGTAAATAATTAAAAAACAAAGTTCTTAGCACGACCAAAGATATATACCAGAGAGCCAGCTTAGGACAAATGTATGCCATGAGGAAGATACTCTTTGGTTTCAGAAATTGTATATCAGAAAGTTACAAAAAAATAGTATATTTCAAGTCAGTATAGAATCATAGTAAAATAATGCATATGATTCGCCAAATCAATCTGCTCTAATAGACATTTTTTTCACCGTGACGAACTTTGCGCTTCGTATTTCGAACTTCGCACTTTAATAATGATAGAAAGTTTTATAAGTTGGTTGCCAGAAGAACATGAAGTCCAATATTCCAAATCCATTGAGTATACTAATCAAAATGTAGATGACTCCATAGATGAATTTATTCGTGAACGGCAGCTACGCCACTGATTCTTCAATGCTTGAAGTGCCAAGTCCGTCACGGTGAAAAAAAGTCTAATGAGAATAGAGCATATGAAGAGCCATTAAGTTCTTTTCAATGAAATATGACGTAAGAGGTCTAACAAGAGAAAAACAAGGAACTCTGAATTTGATTGGATTCTATCTTTATCTGATATGTACCTTAATATCTACATCGGACAATAGCTTTCTTGGAAGTTTTAGGACGGCTGGAGCATGCAAACAGGAGATGCTGACTCTCCCCGGATACCTGGTTTCACTTCGGAATATTGTTTATTCTGGGGTTTGGAACTAATCCAATGAAAATTCAAATGATCGATTTTGAGACTGAATATTTGATTTGTTCTTATTAGATGTTTATCTTCCACTTTTCATATTGCAGATAATAGTGGCCACGGTTTTAAAATGATGAAAAAATTCTACATGTACCTTCATTTATCAAATTAAAATCTTAATCAATCTAACATCCTATAATTTTGCTAAAACATTTTTCAGTAGCCAAGTTCGATAATTTTCGGTTGATCTTCACTTCAAAACATTCGAAACTTTCTGTGCTCAAAATTTCTTGAAATTTCTAAAACTTGTGTTCTGTAGCATCATATCCCACCCATCATACTACGTCTTTCGGTACATTTTTGGGCATAATAACTTTCACATTGTTTGGCCATATTAAATAGCGTAGATTGAGGTTTTAATAGCATAAACCCTATAGCCTCGAAGCTAGTTTGGCCCCGGTCAGTTTTCTTCATAAAAAGAGTGAAAGATTGATATCGCTATAGTGTGTATGATAATTAAAATTAAGGTAAATTTAAGGTATCATTAGATTCTGTAAGATTTATGTAAGATATTCATGGGTTCATGTATTTAAAATCAAACCAGAAGGAGTCACAACGTAGATGTGAGTTCCGGCGAGAGGCTCAGAATGGGGGCTGGTGAAATTCGGTTCTTCATGATGTATTGTGGATTTCTCAAAAACGAATCGGCGATACCCTAAATAAATTTCATATTGTATTTAGACAGATATGGCCTTCAAATAAGTACAATTTCAATGTTAAGAAATTTTCTGGAACTGGAACAATGGTCAAAATAAGACCAAAATCCATATGAATGACATGCCAAAATTCATCTTTTTTTACTTTCACTTTCGTTTACAGAGTGAAAATGGTATCGGAAGGTATATATGAATTAGTACCATTGAAATCTACAGGAAATGATCTTTCTTTTGATAATCACTTTCTATATAAGCCATTTATTTTTAGTCAGTAAATGACGTCAGCTTTTTTGTGTATAACACTAGTTTTTTTAGGTCAAACCGTTATGCAATTGTAACCTGAGGATCACTGACGAGGGTTAAGTACCCGAAACGTGCATGTCTTGTCCATGCTTTTAATTCATCTGTTCTTAATGTACTATTGACTTTGAAGACTTGAAACACTGGTCATTTTCAAGACTGACAAAAGATGACAGTCTAATTTATTGTAATTCAGACTTTATTCAGTTAGTAGAAGGTAGAAGGACAAAAAACAAACAAACTTGAAGTTGTTACCAGGTATACGACATGACAAATATGGATAATGACCATATCCCTGTGTACAGCACACAATCAATAATTCAGAAAATCAGAAACCGAAGGCATACAAAATCAGGATAAAACAGGAAGCAAAGCAAACAAACAAAAGCCTCCACCATATGAATTCGGTAGAATTGTCACATCCGTTTACTTTCATTGAAGACATAGAGTACAATCTTAGGTTGGATGGTTCTAATGGTCTATGACAGAATATCATCCACCATTCAAAGTTTATCGTAGAACTTCCTCAGTGACGATGTTTGTCGGTCACAAACATATCCCTGACTGAGAAGTTTATCTGAAAGACGCCTAGCTCTCAGAACAAAATCAATATATTTGGTACTTGCTCTGGCATAGCGTATCAACTGATATATGAACACGCCATAAGCAGGCGATGAAGGGATGTTGCTACTCAGAAAAGGAAAGTTCGTAATGCTGAAATTGAAGTCGTCACGTCTGTCATAGAGCGAGGTGTTGATGTGACCATCAGTGTCGTAGGACAACGTTATGTCCAAATAGGATGCTGCATTATTTGTCCCTGTAGATTCTTTGACTTCAAGCTCCGAAGGATAGATACTGCTCAGGTAATCCGCAAATTTTGGATCATTGATGGACAACACGTAGTCTATGTACATGTATCTGTAATTCAAAGTTATATTAGAACATATGAGATAATACTTTTACCTAAAACTTTCCCTAAAAATAAACCATAATTCGCCAAAAATAGGTTTCAGCTCTTACCGCACACATGCGTAAATCAGTTTTGAAGTTGCTTTTTTATTTATTTATAGAAACCCTGATTCTATAAATGATCACTTCGGGTAAATATGATGGAGAGACTTATGACGTAGAAAGTTGTTACAGTATATGAAAGACGAAAGTAGTGTAAACAACGCAATGTACCGTTGAGGCATTGAAGCTGAGTTAGAATTTAACTTGCTCAGTTTCACATTTTTTCATAATTTCTTGATCATGTCGAGTATTGATATGTAAATGTTTAACGTTAGTTGTTTTCATACGACCAAGCATCTGTCCGTGAGAAAAAAAAGGGGGGGGGAGAGGGGAATGATCTTGGGATGGACGATTTCACACATGATATCACATCATATTTTCCGTCTGTCCTATTTTACTATTTGTTCTAAACATGCACGATTTGAAACTATGGTTGAATATACAGCCCGACCTGTTTCAAACGCAGTATATTGTCATATACATTCACTTTAATGACAAATGAAAGATGGAGATATCTTTGACATAGACGGATTCAGGAACCTAAAATAGGGAGGGCGGATCGCAGTGAACATTGAAAACAATCTTTCGGAGAAGCGTAGGAAGGGGGTGAGGGGTATAATGACTAAAACAAAACGTTATTAATTTATTTTTACATATATTTTTTTTGAATTCATCTTTATAAATAATTATTTCAAAATTCACCTGCATTGGTGCAAGGGATATAGGGTAGACCTTATTTCACGAACTCCCCAGTGGGTAAAACACTCAATAAATTTAAATATTATTCTGAGGCCCCAAGTCGATGTCACGGAATCTATTTTAATTGAAGGATCAAATTTTATACTATCAATATATATGGTCACAATTTTAGGGATTAAAAACGAAAAACGATTCGACATTATTCTTTTTTTTTCTTTTTAAGACCCACGAAGAATACAGTCGATCCCGAAAATTTATTGGGTAAATTGACAAAAATATCGATTTCCTCTTCAACCAGGAATTTTTTTCTGTGGTTACAGCATGAAAAATGTCATTTTTAATTAGCTAATGCTATATACTATTTTCACAGATGTTCTAATATCACTTGAAGTTGAAGTCAGAAGCTAAGTATCTTCTCCCTTCAGAGACCAAAGATTGAATGAATTCAGCTCGCACGAGTAAAGAAAAACGTCGGCAAGGAGTTGGGCACAATTGGTCCCAATTGGAATTCCGACAATTTGCTGGAAGACCTTTCCTCGAAACACGACAAAAGTGTTGTCGATCAGAAAGTTTAACATCTGAATAATATCTGTTTTAGTGTACTTATTTTCAGAATCGGACTTTTCTTTTACAAAATAGGTTTTGTCATAGTCAACAACAATAAATTTGTATTTGCGATTACCGTTCTTATTTGTAAACGCATTACTTATGATTTTTTCGAGTTTTTATTTCAATTTAGAATGTGGAATTGTAGTGTAAAGTGTCGAAAAATCAAAGGCTTTGATCGAATTGACTTTAATAAAATAAGTGGATTTCAGATGTTCTAAAAGTTCCTTCGAATTCTTTAAAATCCACATCTGGTTGATACCACTGCGAGAACATACTGTCGAACCATATTTTTGAAGCCCAGATTTGATTTCAGATAAAACTTTAGTGAGTAAGATCGATACAGATTTGGTAGAACATTTTGAGGAACCAGCGATGAAACGGTGTTCTTATGCATTCTAGGTATGCAGTATAAGTATGGTAAATCTTAATCTAAATTGTTAGTGTCAAAGCCAAAGGAAGCAAGAGCTGATTTGTGGTTATCTATTATTTCAGAGGCAGAAAGGTTTATTGGGGTATAAGTGGGATTTCCAGGTGTCGAATTTAAACCCAATTCTTTAACTAGACTGTCGAAATAGTACTTTTTGCAAGTAAATGTGTATTAATTATTCGAGGCTTTGTCCGCTGGTGTGATGACATAATGTTCTTGGAGGTAGGTAAGCTCTGTGATAACATCAGGGTCTTAAATATAGACTCGAATCTGGTGTTCACAGTTGATTTAAATCGGTGAATTCTAGATAAAAGTAACCTTTTGCTTGATACTTGATGGTGTAAGGGATGGGTTTTTGATGATGAATAAAAGATTCTATATCATCAGCTTTTTCCAAATTTTGTCTACTCTTTACTTTCTTCTCCTTGTCGTCGTTTTCTGAAAAAAAAATTGATTCAGTAAATATTGCTATCATGAACATTACATTATGGTATTTAATGGGTAACGAAAGAGATTATGCCATAACATTGACAATGGTTGCATTAATTTAATTTATCTAATAATTTTCTGTCATATGATATTTTTAAAAACATTTATACTATCCCAGTAGATTTTGAAATAAAAAGAAGGGAGGAGATCTCCAACAAGACCCCGTTGCAGCATCAACAGTAAAACACCAAAACACCCGATGCAAAAACACAAAAGACGAGTACAGCACGAGACGGAAAAGAGACACACGACATGTAAACATCAAACACAAAAGACTACACATAAACCGACGAGACCAATGAGCAACCGGTGCCGACTTTGGACGGCCATCTGTCACGCAAGTAGCAAATGGTGTGGTTATCCTGGATTACGTGCGCACAACCCTCTCACTTCTCCAATTACCCAGAGGTCTCGAAGAACGTACAATTGTGGTATAAAAAACCTCCTCACTGTAAGATGACATCACACAAACAAGACCGCGAAACGCAGAGGCCCCAGAGACACAGATGAATATGTAAATGTATATAAAAAGAAGGCATGCGTAATACAGTCCGTGCTCTGCCGGCTGTAGCGAGCTCATGTATGTAATCACCCGAGGAGTCCGACTGACATTCAGAGAAGAAACATTTTGAATGTGGTCATGTTTAGGAGTTATTGCTCCTTGGTGAAAGTAACGGGAAAAAATAATTGCAGAAATTGGTGATCTTATGATTTTTCAGCGAAATTTGATGATATATATATGTGATTGTGTGTGTGAGGGTGAGAGAGGGTGTGTGTGTGTGTGTAAGAGGGAGGGTGAGTGTGTGTGTGTGTGAATTTTAGATTTTTTACCAATCGACTTTTTATGCCCGATTATTCTGTTGAAGATTTTAAGACAAAATGATATTTCTCCATTGAGTACAATGTAAACTCTAAGGATGCATAACTCTGTATGTTACGTATTTTTTCTATCTAAATTTGTCTAAAATTTTCAATTTTTACATTATATCGATGCAGTGATTTTAGGTGTCGTCTAGGATTTCATAAATAAGCGGCCCAATTACTTCACATTACCAATTGAATATCTTGGGTACTTTTTGTAAAGAAATGATGAACGAAGAAGATATTTCAATGTGATGACAGTTGATGATGAAAGAAATACTGCGTCTATCGTAAAACTAATAAAAGAATAAATCTAAAAGTTACGAGTAACTGATCTCTATGAAGTTCGTCAAAACAATCTTACTTTTTCCCCTGAGCAACGATACTTTTCCCTCTGCATCCCTTATCAAATACGTCAATTCATCATCAATATCTTTTACTAGTTCCTTCAGTACAGTATAGTTACCGAGGCCAACTTGACCTATTCTCTCCAACTCTTCCCATATGTCATGGGGTTTGGCTACACATCGTGATACTGGTGTTTTCAAGTAGAGGAAGCTTTTCAACTTGAATTTCTCAAATTTGTTTTCCCAAGAATCTGCACCAAAGTAGTCACAACAAAAGGATGTCATCAACTTGTTATGTACTTCATCTTCCGACCGGCAGTCATTGAAAATATTTGCTGACGCCATGATGCTACGAGTACTATATCAATGTTTGATATGGCATTCCTTGTGTCTACATAGTCAAGAGACTAGATGGAACACTCTTTCTGCCATTCATTATTCCTTTGGTGAAATTTCTGGAATACGTATTTAACCTGTAAAATGTTAAAGATAATTCTAATATGACTTGAACATTTCTCCCTATATGTACCATGGAACTCGCCTGGTGTCAAATCTTCAACAAACTTCCAGTGCGCTAATCTTCGCCAATTCACGTGCTATGTTAGAATAGAAATGACAACTAGCTAGCCTTTATTCATTTTCCAGTTATTCCATACGTCACATGAACCAATCGTCACATGAACGTCACATGAACCGTCACATGAACCATGCTTCGCTTCGAGGCTCGGTGATTATTTGATTGGTTCATGTGACTCGTGGAATTACTGGACAATAAACCACGTAATTATACAACTTTTCTCTACACATGCTCTATACAGTGCTCATAAAGCATTGAGCAGAAGATTTCTCACAGGTATGCATTTTCCTTTCCCTGTAAAGTCATATATTTTTTTTCTGAAACAAGAAGCTTAAAGGGGCTACATCGCTCAACTGAGTTATCAAACGTTTCAAAAACGCAATTTCGTAGAGAGCCTTTAATACTTGCTTCCTGTAATGTTTCATGAAATTATGTGTAACGGTTGCAAATGAGGTATACAGACTAAGTCAAACAATTAAAGCTATTTGTGTTTATATTTGTTAACTAACACAAACTTGGTGGAGGACCTTGAGTACTTGCCTTTTGTAAGGAATCCTGAAATTGCTAGTAGCAATAGGCGATATAAAATGCATCATTTAATCAGAGCCCTTGGCGGCTATATTGTTGACCATTAGTCTAAAAAACACAAAAGAGGCAGGTAACTTAGAGTACTTGCTTCCTGTGTTGTTCTGTGAAAATCTGTGGATTCTGCGATTGCAGAGATAATACATGTACATTATAGGAAACATGCGTCAGAAATCAAAACCCTTTGTAGCCATATCTGTTGATCGATATCTTCGAAAAACTAATATTTTTTACTCGCACTGGACTCTGAAAATGGCTCAAAGGATAAAATTGTACATGTTCTTCTTGTTTCTATGAAGCTGTCTTATTGTCCATTGTCCTATAATTTAGCGCGATGATTTTGTGTCATTTTTTTCCAAGAAAATGTAAGACTTTTGATTGTGATTTTTGCAATCTGATTTCGGGGTTTGGTTATGATTCTTATTCCCTGATTGGTAGAGGACCTTGAATACTTTTCTCCAGAAAAATTCCGTGAAATTTTGTACCGCAGTTGAAGGGAAGGTGTCGAAAAGTTGTCAATCAACTATAGGCCTTGGAGGCTATATCTGTTTACCGATCGGCTCGAACAAACACAAACTTGATATCATTTTCTTTTCCTCACGGGTGTTTCTAGTAAACAGGAGATGCTTACCCTCCCCGGCATCTTATCTGATATACATCAGGGATTCTCTTAAGCTTCTTAGTAGGATGTTAAAATGGTTATATTATTTGTTGTGAAAATATTTTCAATGTTTTTTTTTTTTTTTTTTTTTTAATTGGCGCAAATTTATGATCTTTTTGTATTTCATTTTCTTATTATAAATGCTGATATCGCGGCCAAATGAGCGAACCCCCCACCCCTTGCTCTTTTCTCATAATACAGCGAGAGAAGTTGAATAACCGTTATGTTATCGTTTACTACTTACCTAGATAGTATAATTTGCGATATACGGGTATATGTAATATGATTCACTGTACTAACTAGCATGGCGTCGCTTTTAAGTGCCACCTACAACAAATTACTTTCTTGCACTGGACTCTTGGATTGTTAGTTAGATAAAGTTGTCTCCGTCTGTTTGTCCTATTGTCTTGTGAGAAAGTTCTGTTTTATTTTTTCAAGAGTTCGTCAGCCTATTGATTGTAATTTTTGTACTTCATGATGTCCCACTCTCCAGAATGGTGGATGATATTCTGTCATAGACCATTTGAACTATTCAACCAAAGATTGTACTCTATGTCTTCCGAAATGGAAGTTACCGGATGTGACAGTTCTACCGAATTGAAGCGGCGGGTGATGCATGCAAGCAAGAGATGCTTACTCTTCCTGGGCACCTGGTCTCACTCTCATATCGGAAGCTTCATTTCATGTGGTGGAGGTTTTTGTTTGTTTGCTTTGGTTTCTGTTTTATCCTGATTTTTTATGCCTTCGGTTTCTGATTTTCTGAATTATCGATTTTGTGCTGTATACAGGGATATGGTCATTATCCATATTTGTCATTTGATATCTGATTAAGGGCATTGCGTTTGACTTTTATTATCTGATTGGTAGAGAACCATTCGGCACCTGGTCCCACCTCTATCTTGCTAGGGATCCGTCAATGCTCAATTTGGTGCTCTATTGTGAGTGCTGTTGAGATTATTGTCAGGATCTTCTTTAACTCATTTGTGTCACTCTTATACCCTTTGCCGTGTGGAGCTCGTAAAAAAGTTCCCCGCGAGGGGTTTGACAGTAAGTGTTTTGAATATTTCCCTGGCATGGTCGCCATAGCACTTTCTATATAGATATAACCTCAGACAGTGCAATGCGTGTATTTTATATATTGTTTCTATTTTCGTACATGAACATCGACGGCGGGTGCGGCTAGCCAACAGGGGATGCTTACTCATCCCGGGCACCTGGTCCCACCTCTAGCTTGCTAGGGGTCCGTCGATGCTCAATTTGGTGCTCTATTGTCAGTGCTGTTGAGATTATTGTCAGGATCTTCTTTAACTCATTTGCTTCCTGAAAGTTTTCGTGAAATTCTGTGCATTGGTTGCAGAGTAGATGAAGTTAAATCGTCGAACAATAAGAGTTCTTGGTGGCCATATTCGATGATCGATCAGCTCGAAAAATTGTTGTTGAGGAGTTTTCAAAAATGTTGAAAGTTTACGACGGAAATCAATGGACGGACGATGGACGGGACACTATGGCCATAGCTCGAATGAGCTTTGCTAGAGTGTGCTACAAAGAAATATGCTCAGGAGTATTAGTCAAAAATAATAACACCAATGCCTGTACCAATGCTTCCCAACAGTAATTAGTTTTAGAGTATGATAAAAGCAATAAGTCATTTTCAAAAAAATATATATATAAATTCATAAGATTCTTCAACCTGTACTCTACCTAAATTGAGGCGGGAAAATTATTGGGAAAAAATCTTTAATTTGTCATGCATTTCGACCTTAAAGATGACCATAAACGTCTTTTTCGTTATTTAAATAAAGGAAACTACAGAGCAAATTGACCTGACGAAAACTCAAAATGGAAGCAAAAAGTCTTTTTCTCAGAAAATTCTTACTTCTATCCTTAAAAAGAGGCCAAAAATATCTATCAAGATCGAGGTGGGAAAATGTTCAGAAATAAAGGGTATTTGGTTAATGTTTAATATACAGTTGTCTTTATATACGCTTATATTGTACAATTATGGACTTTAGTTTTAACTCAGTGTATATGATGTGATATTTACTTACTGTGGAAATATTTTCATAGTAAGTCAATATCACATCATACATGTATATACTGAGTTAAAAGTCCAAAACTGGTTTATTCTATGATTTCATATTTGATTTAAAACAAATAACGTCGCCATTTGCAGAACTGAATTGGGTTATCCCGGTCTATCTTAAGACAGCAGTATATGGTGATTTGTGCAGTAGCGTTGACGACGTTTTCAGCCAATCAGAGCGTTCCTATTTATAGTTTATAGAATAAATACGCTCATATGCGCGAGCGCGGGATATTACAGAAGTGTGAGTACGCGGCGCGGGCCTCGATTGTTGCACATGAGATAAATGTAATGCAATTATTTTGTTACATTCCATAACAATGCATTTTACAACCGATACTTAAGATCCTTGATCATTTGTCGGCTATTCACCTTTTCATTTTACAAAAGGAACATTTAGTGTCGCTCATGGTACATACTAAGCAATATCATTTGGTAATATTTGTACTGAAATGTTACTCTTGAGCATGAAAAAAAAGCAATTTGTTTGTGAAAAACGAATTCTTTTTCATCATCATTCACAATATAATTAAAAATTCAAGGCGAATTTCAAAGTCAATAGCCATAAGCCCAAAAGGATCGGTACAAATAAAAAGGTATTGCCACAAGGGATACACAGGCCAAACACATAAGGTAATTCGAAGAAAGTTACGGTGAAGATGAAAGCTTTTCATAAGTGTGTCATACTCTCCAGTCAGGTCTGGAAATAAAAATGATGACTGTTACAACAGAAACATCTTGGCTCGAAACGTTAAAATTTGATGCATGTATTCGAAAGCGAAGTAAGAGTTATGACCAGAATTTATGTCATTTTTTCAAACGTAGGTCGTAGTTCAAACTCATCAGGTCACAATTTTTTATACTAATCGAAAGGTTGAAAAAGATAAATGCCTATCATTTGCCATTCAAAAATTTAAGCCAAAATTATTTTGTTACAGAAAATACAAACTGATAAGACCAAATTCCGTATACCCCTTACCATTACAGACATTCAAATGACACAGTATCTTAATTAGTCCCCTACCGGCAACGCCGTTTTTATATATGACATGAACATTTGAACCATGAAAATAACTCATATGGAACGATAATAATATACACAAAAAGTACCTAACCGTTATTCAGTCTAAAAGTCGAGAAGGCAAAGCAAAATCGTGAGAATTCCCATCGAAACTGTTGCGAACTTCGGAATGAACAACATTCCGAAGTGAGACCAGTGCCCGATTTCACAAAATTTCTTACGGAAAAAGTCAAGAATTTTCGTAACTTTCATCATAGAATACAATGTTGTAAAGTTTTTTCTATTTATATTGTATTATGTTTTCTGATATCATTTCTACATGCTTAATATGAATTCAGAAACAAAAATTCGATAAATCTAGTTAGAAAGTAGAACTAAGCAACCAAAAGTTACGAACATTCCTGAATTTATACGCAAGAATTTTTGTGAAACAGGCTGCAGGTGCCGGTGGGGAGTCAGCGTCTCCTGATTGCATGCAACACCCGTCGCAACAGCTCCATGTAAACCTGTCGAATTCGGTGATTGTGTCGATGTACATTTTGATGTACAGATCAGGTAAGTATGACAAATATGGATAATGACCGTATCCCTGTATACAACACACAATCGATAATTCAGAAAATCAGAAACCGAAGGCATACAAAATCAGGATAAAACAGGAACCAAAGCAAACAAACAAAAACCTCCACCATATAAAAAAGAAGCGAACTCCCGATATGGGAGTGAGACCAGGTGCCCAGGAAGAGTAAGCATCTCTTGCTTGCATGCAACACCTGCCGCTTTAATTCGGTAGAACTGTCACATCCGGTAACTTCCATTTTGGAAGACATAGAGTACAATCTTTGCTTGGATGGTTCAATTGGTCCATGACAGAATATCATCCACCATTCTGGCGAGTGGGACATCATAGTGTATGACGAGTTCCCCATATCGACCGTAGAACTTCCTCAGTGACGATGGTAGTCGGTCACAAACATATCCCTGACTGAGAAGCTTATCTGAAAGACGCCTAGCTCTCAGAACAAAATCCGTATATTTCGTACTTGCTCTGGCATAGCGTATCAACTGAGATATGAACACGCCATAAGCAAGCGATGAAGGGATGTTGCTACTCAGAAAAGGAAAGTTTGTAATGCTGAAATTGAAGTCGTCATGTTTGTCATAGAGTGAGATGTCTTGTTTGGTGATGACGACAGCCATTCAATCACAATGTTGAATGTCACTGATAATTCTGGAAAGGGGGATCTGATATGCTTTTATTATATCCCCGTAGCGACCGAAGAACTTCCGCAATGGTGATTTCAGCCGTTGTGTGATGAACGATGTAGTTAAAGTGAGATTTCCGAATGGTGTCTAACATAAATTAAAGACTGAATGGAAATATGAGGTTCAGATGAATTCTAATTAAAATATTGTTGTGACGTCATTCTAATGTTCTTGCTATCCAAAAGGTACCTGAGCCGTCCGATAGTTACCTGTAACCGTCTGATATCTTGAAAATTTGGACAGTCACGTGACTATCGATATTTAATTCAAGTTACTAGCAAAACTAGAACGGAGGAAAAAAATTGAGTTATTCAAATGCTAAACCAAAAAGGAAATCCCGTCATCAGTCCAAATTCGTTTTTCCGGTTTCATTCGGAATAGTCCGTTTTCCATTTTTTATTAAGACTTTCAGTCTTTACACGGCCATGTTAATTTCTAATAGATTAAACATAATAAATAAATAAATAGATAAATAAATTAATATATATATGAATAAATAAATGAATTCAGGAAAAAAATAGATAAAGGAGAAGGTATATTAATACCCCATATCGGCCCTGTTGTTTCCTGAGAAATTCAAATCGTGAAAATGGATCAGTTATGTTTATTTTATTTATCTACAAGATCAAAAACATATATACATAAAAAGCGCTTCTCATCTTGATGCACCCCTACGAATTTATTGCTAATCAAACCAAGGAAGGATTAGCAAATCCGGATTTTTCTCTAGAAATTCACATATATTTTCGAGAATTTAATATAGAGCAAATATATGAGATGCTTGCAACTGCATGTAATATTATTACTTGTTTCCTTGTTATCTTGTCATGTTCATGTCATGTCATATTTTTTCTCATCATGGACTGATCTGGTAGTTGTGCGGTGGTCACATGTGGACCACTTGTCCTTCAGCACCGCCTCATGGTGACTTCCGCATTCCTGCCATTTCATCCCATGTGTACACTCCATTACTGATCTGGTGGTTATGCAGTGGTCACATGAGGACAATTGGTCCTGTAGCATCGTTTCGTGGTGACCCCTGCATTCCCACTACGTTTTACAATGTGTTCACTCCATTAATTACTGTCTCATTATCTATCATTATCTTGCTTTTATCATATATCTTGATTCTCTATATCTCTATATCTTCATTCTCTATATCTTGATTTTGTGACATCAATGACATTCACATGTACCAAAGAGTGAAAATTTGAAATGCTTGCAACTGCTTGTAATATTACTTATTTAATACTCATTTCCTTAATTGTTACTTGTACCTTGTAATGTTCATATCATGCCCTTACGGGCCATTCTTTAGGCAATAAAGCATATCTTATCTTATATTTGAGAATTCCTCTAACTGTACTTTTTTAAAGAAAAAAAACTGTCAGTTTATTGAAATTATATCCTCTGTTCCTTCATCCCCCGATCCGAATTTAAGTATAGACCTGTGTACTTTAGTCTAACATAATATGTGATTGTTTACAATAAAACTACTATTTACTATTTTGTATTCGACATTTGAACACCGACTCCATTATGTTTTATAAATATAGTTTTTTTTCTATATGCCTGTTGGTTCAGTGAGTAAGAAATGAATCTATGAAGAAAAATGATAACTAAACTATATATATATATGTATAGTGCTCAAGAAAAAAAGTTCTTTAATAAAATAAAACGCATTCAATACTAGTTTTGGCAATAAAAACTAGAGAGAAAAAGAACTATAATGCATAACACCAGTCAAAGACCAAAAAATATATATAAGGTATATTTTATCAACAAAAATCCTTCCAACAACGCTCGTTCACTTGAGCATTTGCGGCCGCCGTGGCCCCACCTGCCCGCAATGAATGCAGGCCTATATCTAAATTACCAACAACAAGCCGTAAACGGCCGATCAGACACTCTCTACATCTGGTATAGCTTAATGGCTTGTTCTTATATATCAAACTACATTTTTGTATATATTTATTCCATCTCTGGATTTTTTTGCAATTCGATTGATCGGAAAGAACAGATTGCACACCATTAAAATAAATTTCTGTAGACCGTCAGCAATTCAGCAATTTCCGTATAATAAATTCGCATGTACATAAAAGGAGTAGCGAAACAGAAGTTTTCAGCAACAAGCAAACAAAAAACAAAACAAAACATCCCCCAAACAAAAAAAAAACTATGCAATATTAGGTTTTTCACTGACCGCCCGTGGAGATCAAGCCCATAGAAGGCTCTGCTTCGCCTCGCATTCTATTGGCATCTATATAGACGGTCAAGATCATGGGCGGATCCAGGATTTTATTTCAGGATTGGTCTGTAAGTCCGAATGTTTCTGAATAGCAAAAAAGGGGGGATATACACTAGACAATAAAGTCCTTGATTAATGACTGTCAGTTCTATTTTTCATGTATAAATTAAACAGATGACTGGCGGGCTATATAGCGAACAAAAAGCTTAAATTCTTGATTTTCACATCATAGTACCGAAATCTTTAATTTTCACATCATTATACTTGTTTAATGATATGTAAATACAAAAAATGACGAGCGATAGCGAGTCAGCGAATTGTTTTTGTTTTTCAAAACAAGTCTCTATTCGTGTCTTTTTCAGTTTCATTACTCTTAGTGACCTTGTTTATTGACCAAAGTGAAATGTATATGGACTTTTGAGAAAAGCACAGCATCTTTTGAAAATAACGTGTGTAATGAAATCCTTGCAAGCGACCGATCCCCCTACTCTGGATGCGCGTTTTACTATGTTACTAAAGGATATTATTTTAAACTTCTCTTCTTTCGGCTTGAGTGTGAATACATGTATGTGTGTTTATTAGAACATTACATTCGCTTACGAAGGCATTTATAGTAATAAACATTACATTCGCATACATTGAACGAAGGCATTTATTATAACATTGCATTCGCATACAAAGATATCTATTAGAACATTACATTCGCATACGAAGGCTTTTATTAGAACATTACATTCGCATACGAAGACATTTATTAGAACATAACATTCGCATACGAAGGAAATAGAATAAATGATCATAATCGTTATCTATCGCATATTCGGACCTGACGTGAGATATCACTCTCTTAAATTGTGTTATCGTTAGTATAATTAAAAGACTGCCATACTATATGGTCTAAAAGGGTTCCGAATCCCTCTTCCCCCACCCTACCACCGCCAACATCACCAACGTTTTCCGCGTTTAAATTATGAAAAAGCATATCAATTTTATATCAACAAATATGCCAGTGATTCGATACAAATGTAAAACAATTACACATTGTTCATTTTGTGAACCATGTGCATTTTTGGGTGTTTAGGTGAAAGAAAAACTAAACCAAGCCAAACCAAATACACACTGTTTTGGAAAAGTACTTAAGTCAGTATTTGGAATTGTAGCAGTATAGTGATAAAAAATATAGTCTGCGTCTGTCTTTTGGTTATTGGTAGCTTTCTTGCAATCTTTTGACTTCTCGTAAATACATCAATAAATCGAATTTTACTCACAGGGGCTACAGTACACAGAGTACAGAATAAACCCCCCACTTATGATACATAAACAAAAAATGTTTATGAATTATAAGGGGGGTTGTATTTATATTGTACTCCTTGTGCACTGTAGCCCCTGTTATTCATCGTGATTTTATCGAATTCTTTCAGTGGTGCCATCTATCACAGTTTCTTGCAACGGCTGTGATCACTGAACCAACACGGAAGATTTATTCTATTCATTTGTTTCATTTTATGTTTTATTCGTATATTCCTAATTCATTAATTGCAACTAGATATATAAATGTACATATATTAAATAAACTAAGGTTCATTTTAAATTATGCTTATTGGCGTATTTAGATGGGCGTAGCCGTTTGGGGCGCCACCACCAAAAAAGAAATAAAATAAAATGAATAAATAAATAAATCGGTAAGTAAGGTGCATTTGCATTAGGTGGGCTTATACTTGAATTTAATGTCGAACTTTCGGAAAATTATTTTCTCTGGCTCCCGGCCGCTCGCCATGTAACTGTTTGTTGTTTGCATATCAAATTGCTCTAAAAGAAACTCCGGCTTTTTCTGATAATTATACTAAGTAAGTCAACATACCCTTACAGCAAGGGGTATTTAACCCCCCTCCCCCCCTAAAAATTGCTGGCCTGCTTTGTCCATCAGATAATTCTCGATCACATATAAATATAACTTTTCATAACAATCCAATAACCATGATAAATATTTCAAATGGTTAAATTTCAATACTGCCTTCATCAAGCAAATCGCCGTAAGAAAATTTTCCGTCCTCTTTCATGAACGCCCTGGATCCCTTGGACAGGACCCTAGTCGCTCTCCCAGACTCTTTGACTCTCTGATATTTACTACTTCCCCCATCTCAAATTTAAGCGTTAATATCTCTGTCTTTCCGTTCGTTTGAATGACTGTGTAATATATGTACGGATATGATTTTTAAAAACATAGTAATTCCCTTAAATTCTAGAATCAGCATAAAATGAGATAGTATCCAAGAATAACCAAGAAGCTAAAAGACGCCTATAATACTTTATCAATCGCAGATTTTCGAGGATTCATGAAATCGTTTCATGGCAAAAACTTGAGTAAAACAATTATTATGAATAATGTAAGAATACAGCAATTTGTTATCTGACAACGTTATATCACGAAGTGATCAAAACGTCACATGACGTCAAAGTCAGTGAAACAGAAAGCTTACCTACGTGTTTTCAAATTGCTATAAAATCGCAACGGAATATCCGGTTCTCAAAATTTAAACTGATTTACATTCTGTAAATCTTGTATTAAATTTTTCATTGTTCAAAGTTTGCTTCATTTCTTAGATAGGGCCGATTTTTGCCCATAACGTACCTTCTCCTTCAAGGGTAAATCAAACAATAAATAGATAAATAAATTTAGGAATAAATGATAAATAACTTAATTAATTTAAAAATAATAAATAAATAAATAGATGAAAAAAATAAATCGTTACACGTAAATAGATGAAAGAAACGTGCAATAAACATGATACAGGCAAAAACTTTCAATCTGACATTGATTTTACATAAAATGATATAAAATAATATTAATTCCTGAAGTCTTAGATTTTCAGAAACAGGCATTGTATCATATACAAAATCAAAAGAATTTTCATCACTTCAATATCCCAAAAGAAAATTAAAATTTCAAGTACGCAACCATACACTTCGGAATTCTATATCAAACTGAACATTTTAGGAAAGTGAAAGAATAATCAGACACGCTCTATCCCCTTTTTGATTGAACTACAATGTGTCAATGTTTAAGTATTGGATATACGCCGAAAACAATTCATTCATAAAGATATTGGACAGTTTGAGGCCCGCAGGGCCGAAAACTGTCCAATATCTTTAAGAATGAATTAAAAAAAGAAGTTGTGACAAATTATGATGCAGATTTCGTAAACCAAGACGAAATTGGATGCAATTGGAATCAAACGAGAATACTTTGCGTAATGACGAGCTTCTTTGGATATATAGAATAAAAGGGCGTGTCTGTAAAATTGTCGTTTTCCGGACAAGCAAGAAATAATGTAGTGCCTTTAAATACCGAAAAGAAATCAGTGGGGACGTTCAACTTACGATGTGCAAGGTTATTTTGAAGGAGTCTATTTCGAAAAACCTGACCTAAACCCAGCCTTTGACGGTTATTTGCACGGGGGGGGGGTCTTGGGGGATTGGGTCAAAATAACCACCAAAGGCTGGATTTAGGTCAGGCTTTTCGGACTAGAGAAAGTCGAGCAAAAATCTTCATTATAAGTAAAATTAAAAAGGCGGGGAGGGGGGATTAGGCCGAAGAAAAAAAACGGACTGAACTATAGTGTCTCTTTCATTGTCATTTTCGAAACAACGACCGATTCTGTAGATATATAAGATTGTGCTGGATTTTGTCAACTCCGAAAACAAATTGCAAAAATTGGAATAGTCAGTACCACGATACATGGAATTCTTGTCGCGTGATTTCTAAATAAGGATTGTAACGGTTGTCCTGTAGATGTCAAAGTACATTTACCTATGACTGTCCAATATTTAATCTAGGTCGCGTATATTTTTTCTCATAAACGCGACCTAGATTTGATATTGGACAGTCAAAGGTAAATTTCGGACTGTTCGAACAAAGGCATGACGTCACATCAATGTTTTAAGTATTGGATATACGCATCAAACAATTCATTCTTAAAGATATTGGACAGTATGAGGCCCGCAATATCGTACTTAAAACATTGATCACTATTCAAAGTGGCATGACCTTTGACTTTGTTCTTATTATGTTAATTGCCTTTACTGTAACGAAATGTGATCACTCTAGGTTCTAACATTTTCACTAATTATCGGTAGGGAGTCGTTTATATAAGAAGATAACGGAGATGAAATTTTCAATTAAAACAAGAGCCCCAGGGGGCACAACGCTCACCTGATACCCATGCACGCTCTAATTGACATACTGACATTGAATACTGATAATGCCAATACCAGGATTTTAGCCAACAACCTTTCTAAGAAGATTTTTGCTGGATGCAGAGAAGTGCTTTTTTTTCAGACAACCTTTAAAAGTACAAAAAAGAAAAAAATAGTCACATTTCAAAGCAATAACTTTTTTACTGATTTGAAAAAAAACGGATAAAGTGGTCCAACGTCATATGCCCAGCTAGTATAGTTCAATTATGCAACATCAAAAATAAAATCATATTGTAAAATTCCACATTAATGTGCAGCAGAAAAAGAATAAAACAATGAAATGATTTCACAAATTAAGTTTATTTAAAATTGAACACAAAGCCTTTCATTATTGATAGCTAGCATGCCAGAAATTATAAAGCCTGTGTTTGTGAAACGAGAATGCCCCCGGCGGCATCTTTGTTAGTATAAAGGCCATTTTCTGTTAAGTATGTGAGAGGTCAGGGTCAGCGTAATATTGGTATCAATGGAAAGATCTTGTCACAAGGAATACACATGTACAATATGAAAGCCCTATCACTAACCATTCAAAAGTTATGCCCAATGTTAAAGTTTTTGAGAAGTACGTGAAAGGTCAAGGTTATGGTCATGAGGTCAAAAATTTTGGTAAATACACATGTGAAATATGAAACCTCTATCACCAGCTTCCATTAAAAAGTTATGCCCAATGTTAAAGTTTTTCGGAAAACAGACAGACAAACAGACAGACGGACAGGCCAAAAACTATATGCTCCCGAATCTTTTATTCCAGGGGCATAAAAAACAAAGATTTTTCGGTTTTGCCTTTATTCACTGAAATCTATGAATTATGCTTTTGAATAGTATTGATTTCATCTCAAATACATGAAACGTACAGTTAAAATCGTTTTGATCCAATATTCATCAATTCAAGTGAGTTGTGCAGAAATTGTGCCAGTTTGTTTCCAAAAAAGCAGTGTATGTTGTATCATACCTCATAACCCAGTGAAGCCACGTACTTGAACAAATAATTTTCAGTAAATATGCTGAAATGCGACGCTTCTTGCCTATGCATATTTCAACAGGCGAGAAGGAGCATACGCTGTTCAACAACTCAAGTGGTTTCTCTAGGTTTCGCAGTTTGAAACAAATTAAAAGGCCCATGAAATTGTTAAGCTTGTCCAACTAGCAGACCTACGACATTGTTATTTACTGTTAACTAATTGTTTTACCTCATCATAGGTCTGTTACACGGACAAGTTGTTAGCGGAGAGAGTTCATGAAATGTATCGGTTGCATTGGATTTGCCGACAAGAAGTTATTTGGTCCGATAAAAACTCATCATGTATCTATTATTTGATCTGATAAAAATTCCTAAATGTCTTAACACAGGATCCTGTCGTTTTATGAGAGAAAATGTTTTATTATTCACAACCTCAGGCCTCTGTGTTCCTCTTAGAAATATTATACATACAAGATGACGAACACAGTGGCTTAAGGTTGTGAATAATAATTTATTTTCTATATTAAAACAAGGACTTATAAACAGAAGGATTCGCAACTCTCTACACCGCCTTGAGAATAGTAACGAAAACTCGCGCGTAATGAGATCTGAACGAGATCAAAACATTGTCCAGTCCTATCCGAGAAGGGTGATCAAATAACATGATTTTCTCAAGCATCACACAATAAACATATAAAATATTGATACGTACATGTAGAAGAAACCTTGCAGTTTCAATAAATACCAATTTTATCAAAATATATTGATAATATTGTTATAATATCTAGCTTCAAAGCGGAGCCTTGACATTCGCCGTTATGACCCAGATATCGTCAACGAGAGTTAAATAGGCATATGCTCTGTCCCATTTTCTCAGTCATTACTAGACTTACACATAAAATATTGGTGGCAAATCGAAAATGAAAACCTAGTGCGTGCATGAGAACCAATTTTGATTAATTCATTCGACGATTTCATCGTATACTGGAGGTTCAAAAATAGAGGTTTTCACCCTCCGGTATGACCGGACATTTTCTGAAAGAGGTAAACAGCCCAACGCTCTGACCCATTTTCTCAAACTAGACAAAATTTACATATGAAATATTGTTATCAAAATAAAGACTTCAACCTAATGTGTGCATTAGGAGTAATTTTATTTAATTAATTCGACAATTTTATTGTTTTACAGGGCTTCGAAAATGGGTGTTTTCACTCGTCGGTACGCGCGGCCATTTTCTGAAAGAGGTAGATAGCCCAACGCTCTGACCCATTTTCTCAAACCAGACAAGATTTACATATGAAATATTGTTATCAAAATAAAGACTAAAACCTAAAGTGTGCATTAGGACCAATTTTTTTTAATTAATTCGACAATTTTATTGTTTTACACGGCTTCGAAAATGGGTGTTTTCACACGTCGGTACGCGCGGCCATTTTCTGAAAGAGGTATATAGCCCAACGCTCTGACCCATTTTCTCAAACTAGACAAAATTTACATATGAAATATTGTTATCAAAATAAAGACTAAAACCTAAGGTGTGCATTAAGACTAATTTTATTTAATTAATTCGACAATTTCATTGTTTTACGGGGCTTCGAAAATGGGTGTTTTCACTCGTCGGTACGCGCGGCCATTTTCCCAAAAGACGTAGGCAGGTCAACGCTCTGACCCGTTTTCTCAAACAAGACACAATAAACACAAGGAATATTGTTATCAAAATAATTAATAAATTCTCATGCGTGCATTAGTACCATTTTCACTTCATGATACCGAATATTAATAAGAATACAAGACTTCGAAAATGGGGGTGTTTACGATCACCTGTTTACCACGACCTGTAACGAAGAAGGTAAACAAGCCATCTAAAAACCTTTTTTTCTGTTTTATTTTATAAAGTATCTATGAAAAGTTGTTTTGAAATAAAGTTGGACTTTTTTGTATCTGAATAGAATTAGTTTTGATGTATAGATGTCGATAATTGACCATGATATAGGGATGTTCGCCGTGACGTCACGGGTCTCGCGAAAACGAGGCTGGTTGGCAAAAACGGTTGGCAGTGAAGGGGAAATATACGTGATACCCGGGGATAAATCAACAATTGATGCTCTAATATGCACTACTTAGCTATTATTATTTTATTGATAAGCCCTGCTGTGACACTGACCATTCGAATCACAACAATAAAGAAATCACGCTGAGTTTATTAGTATATCAGACTGCCGTTCGATTGGGGGGGACAAGAATCAATAAACTGCCGATATTTTTTTTTCTTCAAATTTGCTTTTCAAATAAGCCGGTGTAATTCATAGTGTCTCATTTTCATGCTCCTGTATTAGGTGTAACATACCCGACTAATTACCTGTTGTTTTGACAAGAACACACCTATCCCTCAAACATGCATATAAGTTGTGATTTAACAGTCCAAGAGAATACTAGAAACAATAATATTACTTAAAACTGTAATATTACTGTTAACAATAATCCCTGATATTATTGAAAACAGTAATGTTGCCACCTTATATTACATCTTTCTGTAATATAGACAAAGCAACATTTAAAAGCTAAAATCACAGCTTTTATCACACAATTCTTTCATTCAACAACAAATTCATTAAATAGGAACAATTTTTTTTACCAAAAAGTGAAGATAATGTCCATTTGGAACCTATTTTTCACTTTTTCTTCTTTCTGATATCACATTTTCTTCAAATATGTTGAGGAAAAAATTTTCCTGATGTTTTAAATTATTTTTCAGTGTATATTTGAATGAGATACAACTCCTAATCACCCTGATTTCTCTCCGAATCCACTGGTATAAGAGCGAACTGACCATCTAAATAGTATTACTGCTTACAGTAATATAAAGAGATAATTTTCCAAGAAAGATAACTCCAATTTAAGTTATATTATCATTTGTAGTAATATTACTGTTTTCAGTATTCCCTTGGACTGTTTAATTAAGGCGGAGCATTTGAACGGGATGGAAAGAGGGAAATAGTTTGACCAAAATTAATGTCGAACTGTTTGAAAACGCAAAACGGAAAAAAAATTCATTTAACTTACAGACAACGTTTAATGAAATAAAGAATACTCATTTTCTTAGACTTTTTTTTTTGTTTTTTTTTTTCTCACGACTGTCTCCAATTTATCATGTTTATAGATAAGCCGGTCATAGCAGTCACAATGAAAACACGCACAAATTCTCTTTTATTATTCCTTCAGTAATTTTCTTACTTTGGATATAGATTTTTTTTTTAATTGACATGCCTTATCTTACGTTTTGCTTGCTAGAGAAAGTGGGGGGGGGGGGCTAAAGATTAGAATTTTAGAATGCCTATAGAAGCATATATTTTATCAACTTCCATGTAAGTTTGGACTGAAAATCGTTGGGATAAACAGAGACATTCATAAATTTAAGATGAAAGATAAGATTAAAATACACAATAAAAATTAATGATCAATGTTAATATGAATTAAAGAGAGGGGTCTCGGGCCATATAAAATCCTAACATTCTATTTCCATCTTTTTGCACATCGACTGTTAAAACATCCAATATTTGAAAAAGATGTTCGGACGTCCATCTATCTAATTTTCGGAATTATTAAACAATTATCCCGTTGAAATAAATAAATAAATAAATAAATAAATAAATAAATAAATAAATCTTGAGATATATGAGAAATATTGAGTAATGATCCACTGTTCCAACTTTTATATGATTATGATCGATATATAAATGGGTTGTATTTCCTTTTTGCTTCTTTCAACTAAAAGACAAATGTAATGTATTTAACCCCCCCCCACCCCCAAATGGTTCAGATGTTTCATCCGGGTCAATATATCAAAAACTGAAATATGAAATGGATAGATCACATGCAGTGGCTTTCTCTCCTTTGCGGATCATTGGTTCCGCCGCGGCGCCTGGGTGAAAAATCTACCTGGGCAAGGTAAATGGCAGGTGTCAGATCATTGTCTTGTGTATACGAGATACACTTTATAGGTTGGACTTGATAAATTGATGAATGGTATAAGATGTTCACATTCACGACTTTAAAAATTAAATCAACCCACAGAGAGAGGCTAAATGCTATTTATACATACCGGTGATTAACTGTCAAAGAAAAATTAAATTTAAAAAATTATCACATGGAATTAAAATGATCGATTAATATTATAACAGCTTTGAAGTTATCTTAACTTAATTATATCTGTCGATAAACTGTACCGATAAAGATTATAAACGTGAATAGCAGTGGACATTGCTATACATATATCATAAAAGAGAACCACTTTTTGCCAACCAATTTTCATGCGCATGCGCAGTGTGACGTCACTTTTTCGTCACTGGAACATCCCTATAACTGCCTCAGACGATCTCTGGGATCTCGACGCAAGTTCGACCTCGCAATTACGACTACGAGTACGACGTGACCTATATAAGTAGGCCCGATTTAATTTACCATTTTCTCGACTATTTCAAGACGTAATATCAAAATATTGGTACCAAAATGATCAGGATAATCTATTCTACTTATTCAAGTCGTTTTTATGTTGTCATAATCAACATATTTAGGGCATTCATGGTTTTGAATATCACAACCCTAACATCTCGTTGCCTAATTTGCATATCAAAAGGGCACGCGAGATGTTAACGGGAAAAGACGAGATTCCAATCCTTCTGTTTATAAGTCCTTGATTAAAACAACAGCTTCTGTGGTCCAACATTTCATTGGAAGATTTCAGGAACTCTGAACGGAATTATTTATTTTCAAGAATTTCAGATATTAAATGTCCTATGCATTCTCAAAATCCAGAGGAAGAGATTACTCATTAGACGTTTCTTCAAGAAATCAGTCCGTAAATTACTTCATCTAAGAGAGTCTAAGACAGAGGAAATTCGAGCAAACTTTATACATGATAACAAGTATATGCAAGTGTTCCAAGTACATGAATGATAACCATTATGAAAGTGTTCCAAGTATAAAAATCTATTCCGTTTGCACTGTATCTCCTGAAATGTATCGCAGTACTACTTTGCGGTTTGTATTGCAATGAAGCGCCTAGGGGACGAAGATGAATTAATGCATATCTAGGTCATTGTCCTGTCAAATAGTTCCGATTATTTTCTTATTATTTTCAACAATTGGTGGAAAATACACACAATGTTTATCTTGAATTGTCTTCCCGTGATTATTTACTAGATAGATGAAATAAAATTTTGAATATAGTTTAAAATGTGTGAGACATCTACATGTGTGGAAGAATACGTGTGAAAATGGGTCCTCAGATCATAAAATTCGAATAATTCCGGTCCGGAACCAGGTGCATGGCTTTGAAAACATATTAAAAAAGTTATGTACTTTTAATTTTTACGGCATTTTTTTTTTTTTTTGTGATTCAAATAAAATTTCTTCATTCAAAAGTAGTATCAATGTGTTTAACCAGGAGCGATTTGAGAAATTTTCTCCTATTTTTGGTAAGAAAACATACATTATACCTATGTACAATCTTAAAAAATATTCCTTAAAAATCCAAAAGTGGATATCTTGACAAAATTCTTTCACTTGAAGGGTACCATGCATGAGTACCTCATACCTACAAAATGTCATGACAATCTGAAAAGTGGTTATAGAAAAGAAGCAGAAAATGTATGAAAATCACCCCCCCCCTTCCTTTTTACATAAGAAAAAAATTCATAAAAAATTAAAAAAATAAAATTTAAGCATAAAATACATATCAAAGCATTAAGTAAGTTATATATGATAAATATGCAGTAAATGAGTGTGTAAAATCATACACTTATTGAGTTATTTAAAGAAATAGTGCAAAAATTTGCATTTCTGACTAAGTCCGAAGAGACGTCAAAAAAGCGTCAAAAATTTGACTTCGGAGTGGAACCAAAAATAACAACACTTCTAAAGACATCTCTGTAGATCATCCTGATGCTTTCGGTTTGTTGATACGTGCTTCCGTTCTGACGAAGAAGTTTGTCAAGGGAGGGTACCCCCCGTGACCTACTTTTGCCTGTGGTGGCGCCACCAGTTGAGGGATCCGGACGAAAAACAACAACACTTGTAGGGGATCATTAGTACTTTATACCTACCAAGTTTCATCAAAATCCCTTAAGCCATTCTTGAGAAGAAGTTGAAAATGTGAAAAGTTTACGACAGACAGACGACAGACGACACACGACACACGACAGACGACACACGACGGACGACGGACGCCGGACGGATCGCTATGACAATAGCTCACTAGAGCCTTTGGCTCAGGTGAGCTAAAAAGAAGTTGTGACAAATTATGATGCAGATTCCGTAAACCAAGACGAATTTGGATGCAATTTTGGGACAAAATCTACGTGAATGCTTTGCGTGATGACGATTGATTTAGTTGAAGCATCTTTGGATATATATTAAATAAAAGGGCTTGTCTCTAAAAGTGTCGATTTACGCACAAGCAAGAAATTATATAGTGCCTTTAAATACCGAAAAGAAATCAGTGAGACCATTCAACTTACTATGTGCAAGGTTAAATGAAAGAAACAATTCAGGAAGATATTTCGAAGGAGTCTAGTTCGAAAAATCTGACCTAAACCTAGCCTTTGACGTTTATTTGCACAAGGGGGGGAGGGGGCTTGCGGGACTGGGTCAAAATAACCATCAAGGCTGGATTTATGTAAGGTTTTTTGGACTGTAATAAGTCGAGCAAAAATCAATAATTACATTGTGTAAGTAAAATTAAAAAGATGGAAAAAAACTTAGAACGAAGAAAAAAAAAAACGCGCTGAACTATAGTGTCCCTTACATTGTCATCTCGAAAACAACGGCCGATTCTTTATAGATATATAAGATTGTGCTGGATTTTGTCAACTCTGGAAAAAATAACAAAAATTGGAAAACATTGAATTCTTGTCGCGTGATTTCTAAATAAGGATTGTAACGGTTGTCCTGTAGATGTCAAAGTACATTTACATGTGACTGTCCTATGTTAAAACTAGGTCGCGTATATTTTTGTCTATTAAAACATGACTATGACGTCATCCCATTGTCTAGTCAGTTCTTTCTATGTGATATTGTCTCCATATGATTCTTTTCGTCCAAAATTTTACCTGTAACTGTCCATTAAGTTACTTTTAATAATGGACAGTTAAAGGTGACTTAATGGACAGTCACAGGTAAATTCCCGGACAGAAGAATCCTCATTATGATAACACGATATCACACAGAAAGTTTCAAACAACTGTATATCCCAAGAAAAATAAATTTTCGAGCTTTTTTTTTATTATTCCGATATCAAATTCCATAGCTATCATTCCGTTTTGTAAAACATCTTCCTTTAATGAACAAAAGAATCTGCATCGATAATCCAGATCCATCGGAAGCCCAGATATCGTAATTTTCATGGGGCGTCAATACACGATCTTACGTCAGAAAAATGTATATAAAATGAAAAATCGAAATAAATGAAATACACGTAAAATGAAGTAAATAAAACTACAAAATGTTGAAGTCCGTCGAAATCCAAGACGAAACGTCAGTTCTCTCTCCGTGTCTTTAACTTGAAAAAAGGAGTAAAATGATATAAAGACAGAAAAAACCCAGTCTAAATCCAAACCTTCTAACAATGTATCTTTTTTCAAAGTGTTTAGATAAAGATAAAACCGAGTTCCAAACGAAAAAAAAAACGTTGTATATCACAGACGTGGCTACATCGAAATGAATGATTTTCTCAACAACTACAGTGATTGACCTTTACATGAAGGTGTCCATTAATACGACAAAAGAATTCAATCGGTTGACTGGTCAGGAATTCAAGCTACGTGCACCTGATCATCATCCCTTGACCAATGATACGGTTCTTGATTTTGAGGTGTCCAAAATTCTGCAAAAGGATCTACCTGTGACTGTACATTATTAAAACAAAAGATGTCATGTTTTAAGTGGGAGAAAAGCCTCAAACTATCCATTATGTCAGAGTAAGAACTGATCTCGGCCCTGACGGGCCTCGATCAGTACTTTCTCTGACATAATGGATAGTTTTCGGCCTTTCTCCCTTACATAAACGCGACCTAGATTTGATATTGGACAGTGAAAGGTAAATTTCGGACTGTTCGAACAAAGGCATGACGTCACATCAATGTTTTAAGTATGAGTTATGTCTCAAACAATTCATTCTTAACATTATCGGATTGTCCTCGATATTTTTAATAATAAAGAAGTGTTCCAACTCTATACATGTACCTTCTCGAAGAAAATTTCATTCAAATTATCATGCACCAGACACGTATTTCGAATATTAAACTATCATCAGTGATGCTTCCAGCCTAAGTACTTTTCATGAGCCACCTAAATTCATTTCACTAGCCCCCTCTGGTTTTATTTCTAGAATTTAAATTTGTACATTTACTTTACAAAAAAGTGCGCGACTCCTAATTTCCTGTAGGGTCCAATCAGTAGCATATCCAAATAAAATCTACGTTCAAAATAGCATAGGAGGGAAGGTGCTAAGATGTTAACTTCCTTTAATTTCGATGATTTTTTTTTCGATGACATGGCAAGTTTCCGAAATCGCAAAAATATAAATGATGTCAAATTGATAAAAGGCCAAAACAAAGCTTTTTTCATGAGACAGAGTTGGAGAAAAGAAATTAACAAGCATCAAGTCACGGGGAACGAGTTTAATTGCTCCACACTACAAGAAGAAATATGTGTTTGTATTGATAATACGGAAGTGTTCCAACTCTATACTTTCTCCAAGAAAATTTAAAGCCAATTTTCTGAATTATCGATTGAGCGCTGTATATAGGGATATGGTCATTATCCATATTTGTCATTTCATGCACCAGACACGTTTTTCGAATATTGAATTCTCATCAGTGATGCTTCCGGCCAAATTAATTTAGAATGAATTGTTTTCGGTATATGCTCAATACAATGTACGTATCCTTGATAATTGGGTGAAATGAACATATATCAATGAAACCAATACAATATTGATAAGTATTTCTTACTTAGAGGTTACAAATGAGTTGAAATTGATTGTGTTCATGCCTAACTACATGTTTGTGTTGCATTTTAAAATGATAATAGTTGTAATAATGATTAAAATACCATGTGTTATAAGGATTGAAATACCATGTGTAATAAGGATTGAAATACCATGTGTAATAAGGATCGAAATACCATGTGTAATAAGGATTGAAATACCATGTGTAATAAGGATTGAAATACCATGTGTAATAAGGATTAAAATACCATTGTAATAGGGACTGAAATACCATGTGAAATAAGGATTAAAATACGATGTGTTATAAGGATTGAAATACCATGTGTAATAAGGATTGAAATACCATGTGTAATAAGGATCGAAATACCATGTGTAATAAGGATTGAAATACCATGTGTAATAAGGATTGAAATACCATGTGTAATAAGGATTGAAATAACATGTGTTATAAGGATTGAAATACCATGTGTAATAAGGATTGAAATACCATGTGTAATAAGGATTAAAATACCATGTGTAATAAGGATTGAAATACCATGTGTAATAAGGATTGAAATACCATGTGTAATAAGGATTAAAATACCATTGTAATAGGGATTGAAATACCATGTGAAATAAGGATTAAAATACGATGTGTTATAAGGATTAAAATACCATGTGTAATAAGGATTAAAATACCTTGTGTAATAAGGATTTAAATACCATGTTTAATAAGGATTGAAATACCATGTGTAATAAGGATTAAAATACCATGTGTTATAAGGATTGAAATACAATGTGTAATAAGGATTGAAATACCATGTGTAATAAGGATTGAAATACCATGTGTAATAAGGATTAAAATACCATGTGTACAATGTAATAAGGATTGAAATACCATGTGTAATAAGGATTAAAATACCATGTGTAATAAGGATTGAAATACCATGTGTGATAAGGATTGAAATACCATGTGTAATAAGGATTGAAATACCATGTGTAATAAGGATCAAAATACCATTGTAATAAGAATTGAAATACCATGTGTAATAAGGATTAAAATACCATGTGTAATAAGGATTGAAATACCATGTGTAATAATAATTGAAATACCATGTGTAATAAGGATCGAAATACCATGTGTAATAAGGATTAAAATACCATGTGTAATAAGGATTGAAATACCATGTGTAATAAGGATTAAAATACCATGTGTAATAAGGATTGAAATACCATGTGTAATAAGGATTGAAATACCATGTGTAATAAGGATCATAATACCATTGTAATAAGGATTAAAATACCATTGTAATAAGGATTGAAATACCATGTGTAATAAGGATTAAATTACCATGTGTAATAAGGATTGAAATACCATGTGTAATAAGGATTGAAATACCATGTGTAATAAGGATTGAAATACCATGTTTTTAAAATATGGGTTAAAATACCGCATGGTAATTACTTATTATTTAAATAGAACGTGACCTAGATATCAGCCGAGTACTTACGTACATGTATCGACATTTTAACCCGAGCGACCGAATTTAATTGTCATGAATTTAGGGATAGCGCAGAACATTTACAATCTTTTAGTTTTTTCAGGGAGGTTTTTTGTGCAATAGATAAACTTTAAGATATGATACTAAAACACTGTCTAGGTTACCTAGTGTATCTTGTTTCAAGATAGATCCCATGTAGAATAAGAAATGAATAGTATATCAATATAAAGACCGAAGATGAATTAGTCTTTATTCTTTTAGTTAACCAGATGTTTCCACTTTATCTTTATCGTGATACTGCGAAGTATGAAATTACGACTTTATTCAAGAATAAATATGAACCAATGTTTAAGGGAACCATTGTGTTGACTTAGTCCCATGATTATCTGAAATGCTATTACTTGAACTATCGACATACATGTAGAAAATGAAAAGAAAGGAATACTTACATGTTTCCCTCGTGCATTTAGGTGTATCTTCAAAATATACAAAATATTGTATATGTTGTGCTCTATTATGAGTGCTGTTGGGATTCTCGTCAGGATCTTCTTTAACTCATTCGTATCCCGATGAACACTTTACACACTTAAATTCAGCGACTTCTAAAATAACTGATGTCATCCTGCTTAAAATAAAACAAAATGGCAAATCTTCTATCAACAAAGGATATTTTTGAGCAATCTCAGCACTGTAATAGTCTTGATTTTCTTATCATTCCACTATTTATGAAGACTTGTGATGAATTGTCAATTTACAATCGCGCGGTACTATCCATGTTACCATCATGTAACCATTTTATATTGCATAGACAAAGATATAAGCAGGGTAAATCCCATGACAACATGAAGTGGAAATTTCCATTCATATTTATAGAAAAGTGCACAAGTCGGAGCACGAAACAACTCAGGTTTAAATAAAATTGGTTGGGAACTTAAATCATTTTGCTGAATTTGTCATTTCTAAATATTAGGAGTGTAACGATATACCGCGGTTCGGTATATCGCGGTATAAAGTTCACAGTTCGGTACACGGTACAGCCAGGTCGCGTATCACGGTATTTTTCAAATCCGTTTTTCGTTTAAAATCGACTCGTTTATTTCCGAATCTTTAGTCCGAATTTGTTTACATTAACTATGATGGCGGCGCCCGAGTACATCGATCCTTCGTCAAACAGTGAAACAGATAGAGAGCTGTTTAGGCTTTCCTTTTGCACAGAGAATAAGCTAGCATGAATGAAAACCGATAACTAGCACTGCTTTAAATTTGAATTTTGATGACACGTCTTACGAGGCGGAAAACATGTACCATGACCCACCAAAAGCAACGTACATTGTGCAGTTGTAATATTGGATCAACATTTTTTTATGCTCATGAGCCAATATATTGGAAAGTAAAGTGCTGACATTTTTAAGTTGATTTCTATGTTCTTATTCTGTTTCTGGGTTTTACTAAAAGATTAATTTTCCATTATAGTAATTGCAGGATAACTGATAATCAATATTCTCTCTGCATAATCACAAGCAAAATGGCATTGTCTAAATGAATTTAAGCATTTTCTGTACATACAGCAAAGTACTGATAGCGTATTTGCCAACGCAATTTGTTATCTTTATTAATTCCGAAACTTAATTGTTCACTTGAGTCTGTATCGCGATACGTATCGTATCGTGAGGCTGTATCGCGATACGTATCGTATCTTGAGGTGAGCGTATCGTTACATCCCTACTAAATATAGATATGCTTATGTAATTTACATAAAAGCAAAAATCGAATAATCCAACCTTCATGGAAAGCGCGGAATTCTAATGTCTCCCTTATGTGGGTCAATCATTAGGCCACAAGCCAAGTATCTCCTCTATGAGTGTAATGATAAACATCGTAGACATCCCCATAAGTTATTCAGCCTCAAAGTTGAGAAGGCATTAGAATTTCCATTTGAAGAGTTGAGAACCTCGGAGTGAAATACAAGGCCACAATCAGAATCGATGTTCTCATAACTTAAAATGACAAATATGGATGATGACCATATCTCTATACAAAGTATGAAATCGATAATTCAGACAATCATAAACCGAAGGCATACAAAATCAGCGTAAAACGAACCAAAGCAAACAAACAAAAACCTCCACCACATGAAAAGAAGCGAACTCCCAATATGGGAGTGAGACAAGGTAACCAGGAAGAGTCAGCATCTCCTGCTGGCATGCAACACCTGTCGCGTCAATTCGGTAGAATTGTCACATCCGGTTACTTCCATTTCGGAAGATATAAGCATATTCTATTGTTGTATGGTTCATATAGTCTAAGACAGAATATCATCAACCATTCTGGACAATGGGACATCATAGTGTATAACGAGTTCCCCATATCGACCGTAGAGCTTCTTTAGTTACGATGTTAGTTGGTCATAAATGTATCCTTGATTGAGAAGATTATCTCTTAAAGACGCCAATCCCTCAGAACGACATCTGTGTATGTGGTACACTTGCTCTGGCATAACGTATCAATTGAGATATGAACACGCCATAAGCAGGCGGTGATTGAAATTGGTGGCTTTTTAATTTTCCAAAAGTTCATTAAAATTCTTAAGGATTCACATCTGATTGATTCAATTTCTGTAATAAGTATATAATACATTGTGTGCGGAATTAATTCATCTTGCTATTTAAGGTAAGTTGATCAAAAGGGCTGAGGACTTTGTTCTATGTTTTCATTTGAAGTTCAACTTATTTAGGTGAGCCTGGAATGAATTTCGAAGTGAGCTGTACATGTATAAATTTTAAAGAAAATTTTAGATCGTCTGTCTGAAAGTCATGAACGTGATGGTCTTTGCAGCCTAAAGTACCATATTGAAATCATCTGCACTGTAAAAAAGGAGGGATCCCTTATTGCAAAATCTCGACACTTTAGTGTCAAAATCATCCTTTAACTTGGGTTATATATAAAACCATGTATCGATCTAGAAATAACAAGATTTTAAACGTCTTAAGATGCAAATCAATAACTTCACTCCGGTGATATTTGAATGGATCCAATATCTCGCAATCGTGCTCACTTCTAAATGTGTTCACTGGAAATTCCAGTTTATGTTGTTATCGAGGTCAATGAGAATAGAGACAGGAGTGACCAAGTATTTGATTTAATATATCTTAAAATGACTACATATACAAATGGATTGTATGTACATGTATATCACCAATAATTTTAAACAATTTAAAATTGATGTGAATAGTCAGAACAAATCAATTGCTAACGAAAACGATACGCCATTTGATAAGAAGAACTGTATGAAATATGAAGGGCTTAGAGTATCTACATTGTTTGGATTTCCACTTGTAAGAGGGTAATGTGATTAATAAGATATAAAGATTACATAAGATACACGAACGAAACATGTAAGTGACCTTTTTTATTGCCATCATATATCCATCTTTTAATACATCTTTTCAGACGCTTCGTTGAACCTGTCAACATCCTGTCTTTTGCAGTTTCTTGGAAATAATCTTGTTAATGAATTACCTGGCTGGAATCCTTATTTTTCATTTTATCAAAGGATATGTTATTCAAAACATCAAGTTAAGTAAAGGAAAAAAAGTATAATTCTCAATTGAATCTTAACAAATACTTGGTCCCTTCTATTTATTTTGGCACAACATTGAATATATCGAAACTCGTTTTTTCATAGTCTGCAAGAATTAAAACGTTGTACATATACATGTACAATCTCATACCGGGTATGTTCAATGCTTTACCCCCCCAATGTAAAATCGAAGATTATCTGTGATAAACTTCCAATGAAATATAATGAATTTTGCGCTCATATGGTTTCAGTTTTACGTTTAGTTTGCAAATATTAGTTCATTCACATACCAGTTATCTTAATAAGTGTGCTGAGGGAAAATATAGGGGACAAACGTCAAGATGAATTGGTGTGATTTGAATTTTACTATATCGTATGGTTAAATTCGATAAGGCCATTTCTTGTTTTTATTCTGTTTTGCGTCCTTTTGAAATTGAGAAAGCTACCAGCCAGCCAGGCAGAAAAACAAACAAGTAAATAAAACAAAGTTGAAATTTAATATCTTGTGACCATGTGATGTATGATAGAAACCTGTTTCATTTGATTATTCACAGATTTTAGTCAGCAAAAGAATGATAGATAACAAAATATCTTGAATCATTGCATTACTTTATTTACATTTTTACATGAAATATAGATCAAACAATTTCTCTTTATTTTTTGTAAAAAAACACATTCAAATGTTTGTAGAAAACACATTTTTTGATTGGTAAAAAATTCTGGCATTTTATTTTTGTTTTGTTTTATGGCTTTGGGCTCAAAACCTACCTGCACGAGGACGCAAAATAGAAAATAACAAAGAAATGGCCTAAATAGTTGGTTAAGTCTTAAAAACTAAAAGTGTTGTATATAATCAAAAGTTCGTCTAACTAAGAGGCGTGAAGTATTTATAGCTTAAAGTACCATTATAATTGTAACTTGTGTCTTTTTTAAAGGCAATACCCTGCACAGCATTATGTCTCTGTCTTAGTGACGTCATTATCATTTTTCTGCTTTTATATAATAAATTTATGGAGATCCTTCCCTTTCTCTGTATTTCGAAATAATCGATGAATTTTTCTACCTGGGTAGATTCAATGAATCAGACGTGCGCGAGTCTATATGTAATACATTGGAAATTCTACTTTAAGACGTTATCAGACTCGATGAGAATGCGGAAGTGTTACAGTATTTTTCAGTACGTTTTAGAATGACTGCAAATTCAAATAGATTGATTACATATGACTGACATTTCTAAACATGTTTGTAAATTGTGTAGATGATAGAGAATGATCATTCCATGATGAAAATGGTGCAGTGTATTTTTCTTTTCTTTCCTTTATGTAGGACAGTATGAACCAAGAAGGGTGTGGCTTTGAGTATCTACTTAATAACCGATCGTGATCAATAGCATATAAAGATTACAGAAGATACACGAAGGAAACATGTAAGTTATCCCTATTGTTTTGATTAATCGCAATGGTTTCTTAATTACTTGTACTCACTTTAATTGTACTTTCCATGCTTTCACCATAAAAAGACTCCCAACATTAAAAAATAGCGCAAAAATAAATACTGACTTGATCAAGGAAGCAAAAATAAACTATTGTAGAGCAGCCGTGGGAAATAAATACAATACATGCAATATTTGGAGAAGTATTAAACAATTAATGCCAAAGGGAAGTCACTCTTTACTGAATAAACTAAATGATTAAACAATTTACCGCTGAGTCTTCATCAGAAATAATTATTTTAAATCTTTTCAATAAATTTAATACAGATGTTAAACGTCTTCAAATTGAATAGCATCATTTAAGAACAAATAAATTGACATCATGGACCAGACATGTACTTCACCCTCGTCAGTGATCCTCAAATCTAAACAATGTAATATGCCAAAAAAGTATGAAAGTTACTATGTCGAAAAAGCGTACCGAAAGACGAAGTAGGATGGATGGGATATGAACTATCAGATAAAATTGATAAATAAAATTGCTATACAGAATCTACATTGTTGCCCTCCCAATTATGTTATATTCAACCCGCTACGGAAGAGGAAGTTTTCAATTTACTTAATAAGCTTAATGTTAACAAATCAGCTGGTATAGATACACTTAGTCCTAGAATACTTAAGATAGCAGCTGCAATCATTACAAAACCTATAACAAGAATGATAAATATGAGTATTTTGACTTGAATGTGTATTTCCTAAAACAAAAAAAAACAAACAAACAAACAAACAAAACAAAACAAAAAACTGCAAAAATTACCCCTATCAAAAAAAGGAGATAAATCCGATCCCGGTAATTATAGACCCATATCTATTCTACCGACTATATCTAAACTTTGAAAGACATATAACACACATATTTACGACTTTTAAAAGGAAAAAGATTTATTGGTGAAAGAGCAATCAGATTTTCGAAAATTCCATTTACGTCAAACGGCGCTAACCAAACTAACGGAGAAATGGATAACCGACATTGATATTGATAACATGATAAGAGTTTCTCTTTTTTAGACTTCAGAAAGGCGTTCGATCTTGTCAGTCACAAAATTCTAATAGAGAAAATGAAGCACTACAATTTACAAAATGAGACTTTGAATTGACTGAAATCGTACTTATCAAATAGGACACAAACTGCTCAAATTGGAAATGTTTCATCAAAATCGTTCAGCTGTTACTTATGGAGTCGCACAAGGGTCAGTTCTAGGTCCAGTTCTTTTTCTCATATATATTCTAAAATGATCTCCCGCTTTATGTAAAAAATTCAATACTTGATCCTTTTTGCGGACGATGCCACTCTCCATAAAGCTAACAATAATTTATTAGAAATCGAATGAGATATGTATAAGGATATGGACCACATTATTGTTTGATGTAAGGAAAACCGAATGGCCATAAATGAAAGTAAAACTAAATGTATGCTCGTCAGAAGATCTCTAAGCTTCAAACTACAACTATATCCTTAAAAGTTAATGATCAACTGATTGACAATCCCACATCAGTTAAATTGTGTATGTACATCGACAACTATCTACATTTTGATAATCACATTGATGAAGTATGTAAAGCTATAACCCAGAAAATAACTCAAAAATACATAGGATTTCAACACAGAATACTCTTAGACTACACATATACTTCCATATATACTGTCGTTTTTAAAGGTGACCTTGCTTGAGATCTTATGTGTTTTATTTTTATTCAAAGTATTACATACTAGATTATGCAACATTATTGACCTTAAAAGAAAAGGGAAATTTTAAATTGGGTTTAAAATCAAGATGTCTAGACCATTCTCTTTATGTATAGCACATTTCACCTCTCGTTTAATTCTAAATTTCCAAAGTTGTAAGATATATATTCACATTATACCACTGCATTACCCTGCAATGTAAATTACATGATTATAATATTTAGAGGATATGCGTACTGTGATTTGCGGTTCCGACAGGTAATGGTAGATATACTGTTGGAAACGCAGTTATACCATCGGGGCTTGCCTTACGGTATAACGTATGTTTTCAACAGTATATCCAACATATACCTGTCGGAACCACAAAACACAGTACGCTTATCTCTTTTCTTTATGTCACATATCTTAACTCTTTATACCCTCAGAGGGTCTCACCTGTCGCTTTAGAAGTGACGTCGCTAAGGAGGACAAACAACGACCAGCAGAAATCACTGCGCCCCGAATTCTAAAATGCATAAAATGCTCCGTGTTTATCTCAATGGCGAGAAATCAAATTTTCAACAATGATAAGCTTGGAACGTTTTAAAAGAACTTACTTGTGATGTTCTTTATACATGTAGGACGCTGTTTACAAGCCCATAACTTGAGCTTTACGTCACGCGATGACGTCTATTGATCCGAAGATCGCAGAGAATAATGACGTCATAAGTGCAAATTGCGCGAAAGCTTGTGCCGTGCAAGTTTACGTAGGAATACATTTTAATGTATGTCAAGTGAATCGATTTGCGGTATGTATATCGTCGTTATACGTACTTGTTGAAATGCAGTGGACCAACCAGAATGCTTGAAACAAACAGAATGAACTAGAATATGTATTTTGCACGAGGAAGATTTCTAGGTCACATTTGGTTTTCATAAACCCGTCTTTATGTATGTGGGCCCGTACGTTTCATTGTAAAGAAGATAAAGAGATACAGAGCAAATCGTTTCAGCTTGGAACTTCAGATTTGACTTGTAGATTGGGTTAAGATGAGAAAATATCCCTATCAATTTTCCATATGATGGGAGAGTAGCTTTTGTCTCTTTTCTAATTCTGTTTAAAAAGAACATTGTCAAAAACCTTTAAGTCTCTGGGTCACTTCGTTCTGGAGTAATAAAAACGTTTAAGCGACTGGAGTTCTGCCCATTTCTCAATACCAGGATTTCGCGCCATATTTTCATATGACGTCACTCGAGTCGCAAACATTCGGAATGTGGCGAGCATAAGGCAGTTTTAGGCATTGTTAAGTCGAATCGTTTAATATAATCGTGTAAAATCTTATAGACTTTTTCCATAAAAAGGGGGTCAAAGTCTAAATTCCGAGAAACCAACATATTATCTGAGTGAGAAATAATAAAGATCTTATAAGACTTGTAAAGATAGAGCATCGTACTAGGTTCTCAAAAACTTTCCACTTCCTGAATTCAATCTTTTTTTTTCTGTCTCCCTCTCTCTCTTTCTTATCATATATTAAATTATCCTCATTTTTGTAAAACGTTAATTCATTTAAGGCTTATCTGATATATACGAAAGCCGGATAGTGTCAAAAAAAAAATTAATTTATCTCGCTATAACGAAAAAAGATCTCGTTATTACAAGATAATTATCGCGTTATTACGAGAAAAGATCTCGTTATATCGAGAAAAGATCTCGTTATTACAAGATAATTATCGCGTTATTACGAGAAAAGATCTCGTTATATCGAGAAAAGATCTCGTTATTACGAGATAATTATCGCGTTATAACGAAAAAAGATCTCGTTATTACGAAATAATTTTCTCGTTATTACGAGAACAGATCTCGTTATTACGAGATAATGTTCTCGTTATAACGAGAAAAGATCTCGTTATTACGAGATAATTAGCGCGTTATAACGAGATAATTTTCTCGTTATAACGAGAAAAGATCTCGTTATAACGAGATAATTATCGCGTTATTACGACTTAGTTATTAGGTGAATATGTATGAATAAAGCATGATTTATTTATATGCATTTTTTAGAGTTTGAACATGTTTGACTTGAACCAGTTCATAAGAACTTGTTTCCGAATAGGATTCAGTAACAAGGAAATTATTCAATTGTTAGCACATTCTGAGAAAATAATAATAAGTATTTCGACACTGAAAAGAAGAATGAAATCTATGGGTTTGCTCATTTAAAGATATCTACAAATAGTACCATTTGAAGATATCTTTAATTCATTTAAAGATATCTTTAATTCATTAGAAGATATCTTCAAATCATTTAAAGATATCTTCAAATAATTGAATTTCTGTTAAAACGGCGCTCTGGAACGCCGTTTTACATAATTATATTCAATTATTTGAAGATATCTTCAAATGAATTAAAGATATCTTACAATGAATTAAAGATATCTTCAAGTATTTAAAGATATCTTTAATTCATTTGAAGATATTTTCAATTCATTTAAAGATATCTTCAATTCATTTGAAGATATCTTCAATTCATTTGAAGATACATTCAAATGATTTGATGATATCTTCAAATGATTTGAAGATATCTTCAAATAGTACCATTTGAAGATAGCTTTAATTCATTTGAAAATATCTTCAAATCATTTGAAGATATCTTCAGATCATTTGAAGATATCTTTAATTCATTTGAAGATATCTTCAATTCATTTGAAGATATCTTCAATTCATTTGAAGATATATTCAAATGATTTGAAGATATCTTCAAATAGTACCATTTGAAGATATCTTTGATTCATTTCAAAATATCTTCAAATCATTTGAAGATATCTTCAAATGATTTGAAGATATCTTAAAATTGTACCATTTGAAGATATCTTTGATTCATTTCAAAATATCTTCAAATCATTTGAAGATATCTTCAAATCATTTGTAGATAACTTTAATTCATTTGAAGATATCTTCAAATAATTGAAGATTTCTTCAAATAATTGAATATGTTAAAACGGCGCTCCATACATAACCTCCAACCCCCGAAAAATTATTAAAGTGATTACTTATTTAATTTTAATACACATAATTGCTTTCAAATCGCTAACAAGATGTGTTTGTGAAACACCGATGTCCCCGGCGGCAACGAAGTCCAAAATGGCTATTTTTAGACTAAAGGTCACAGACAAGGTCACAAGGTCATCGAACTTGGTGTCATCTGAAAGGGTTTGTAGAGTAAGCATGCCAAATATGAAGTATCTATCTTTTCTTGTAATAACGCGATAATTATCTCGTAATAACGAGAAAAGATCTCGTAATAACGAGACAATTATCTCGTAATAACGAGATCTTTTCTCGTAATAACGAAATCTTTTCTCGTAATAACGAGAAAATTATCTCGTAATAACGAGATCTTTTCTCGTAATTACGAGATAATTTTCTCGTAATAACGCGATAATCATCTCGTAATAACGAGATCTTTTCTCGTAATAACGCGATAATTATTTCGTAATAACGAGATCTTTTCTCGTAATTACGAAATAATTTTCTCGTAATACCGCGATAATTATCTCGTAATAACGAGATCTTTTCTCGTAATTACGAGATAATTTTCTCGTAATAACGCGATAATTATCTCGTAATAACGAGATCTTTTCTCGTAATAACGAGAAAATTATCTCGTTATAACGAGATATTTTCTCGTAATAACGAGATCTTTTCTCGTAATAACGAAATAAATTTAGTTTTTTGTTTGACACTATTCGGCATTCGTAGATATATATCCGTATCGTATCAAATTATTCAATGCACATTCATCCAGTCTACTTTGAGCACATTTTTCGCAGCGCCACCGGCTTTCAATTTCTAGTGACATTTTTTTTCGTGTATGTATTTCTTTTCTTCGTTCTTTTATTTACGAATCAATTTACTATATGAATATATCAATATTAGTGAATATATCACTTTTCTTTCTGCTGAAATAATCTTTATCCATAAAACTTTTAAATGTTAACAGCTTGGAAGGGGAGAAGATTTAACTCCTCCTCCCGCCCTCCTTAAAGTGAGTATGAACAAAATATTTTAATTCTATTTGTGTCGGTTTTCTCCCCTTTCTATTTTGGTACGAGTTGGAATCCTCCTATATTTCCTTTCTGAAACGTCCCGACCTTTTGACATGCAATATGGGGTAACGATTATGGTAAAAAGGCAAAAAAAAAAGATTTTTGTACGTTCGTCTTTTGACGGGACGCATTATAGTACAGCCATGTCTATACGTCCGTCTGTCCGTCCATGAATCCATCCGTCCATCCTTCCGTCATACCCTTCTAAACAAGATAGAGCCAAAACCTGTTGAGCCAGGAACTTCGATTGGGTATAATAAGGCAAAGAACTCTACTGATAAAGGTCATAGGTCAAAGGTCAATGCCACTTAAATAATATAATATGGCCAGAGATTGTGAAAATTATTATGTCCAAAAATGTACCGAAAAACGTAGCAGGAAGGATGGGATATGATGCTACAGGACCCACGCTTTAGAAATTTAGAGATTTTCTTTTTTTTGATAACAGAAATTTGTGAATGCGTTGAAGAGACAGACGATCAACCGAAGTTGATCGAACTCTGCTATATGTGTCTTCGGGGACTCCTGATCCAAGTAATATACCACCTCAACTTTACGTTTTACGTTTTTTTCTGATTCATGTATATGTACTAATTCCAACAATTGAGATGGAAGTTTAGTTTGTAGTACCTCCCCTGAAATTTTCGCTGTCTCGTATTACGCGGCAGATTGTATCAGTCAGGGAGGGGGGGGGGCACAAATGAGTCTTCTGCGTTCGCTGTAGTGTGTTGCTGCGTACGGTTAATGGTACAAATTGCTTATCAATCAGAAAGTCGCCGGGCTGCACAAACACAGTCTTCCATTTTATCGTCTTATCCGTTTCTATAAGTAAGACAAAGTTTTGCTGAGTATGAAGCCTGCCACTCTAGTGAGTCAAATCTCGTGACGTCACACGATGCGGTGAAATAGTACGATTGCAGATAACTCAATAAGGAAACAACTTAGAAAAACGGGCTGTTCGGGATATATTATAATGCATAGAGATTATTATTAATGAGTGTTGTATTTTCTCTACTGCAGACACACTTTAAAGGCCCATGGGGACTATATCATGTATATAAGGGGACAGGTAAATTTTCTGTCATTTCATCACTGACCTTGACAGCTAGAGTTAACATTTCGAATTGATGTCTTGTTGGTTTTCTTTTAATACTTTCACCCCTATCATTTTTTATTGACAGTTTAAAACAGATACAACACGAGTATAATGAAGGATTATCTGTCAGTTTGTCTTTGGTGTAATACGCCGCTCGCCGCTCGCTGATGGTGTTATCTTCAAAGACGATCTTTGAAGATAACACTGACGGCGTTATCTTCAAAGACGGGAACCTGGTCCCACCTCTAGCTTGCCGGAGGTCCGTCGATGTTTAATTCTGCGCTCTCTTGTGAGTGATGTTGAGATTATCGTCAGGATCTCCTTTAACTCATTTGTGTCACACTTATACCCTTTGCCGTGTGGAGCTCGTAAACAAAGTTCCCCGCGAGGGATTTGACAGTAAGTGTTTTGAATATACTTCCCTGACATTGTCGCCATAGCACTTTCTATATAGACATAACGTCAGACAGTGCATGAAGTTTTTATATTTTCATTTCCATGCTTCATAAACATCGACGGCGGGTGCGGCTAGCCAACAGGGGATGCTAACTCCTCCCGGGCACCTGGTCCCAACTCTAGCTTGCTGGGGGTCCGTCGATGTTTAATTTTGCGCTCTATTGTGAGTGCTGTTGAGATTATCGTCAGGATCTTCTTTAACTCTTCAAAGACGATATGTCACTTCTATCGAGCATATGTCACTCAGGTATACATATATATTACCGGGTAGTTGCCAACGTCCTTATGGTTGGGTTATTTTTGGGCTAAAAATAGATATTTTTATGTAGATAATTAAAAAAACTTAATGATAAAAATAACTGTTTTGTCAAAACAAAAGTTTCTGAAACTTTGGATACTTAAAGACGAGGGCGCGATCTATCACGTTGATAACGGTTTCCATTTATATTTTGCGCATGATTCAGAAAGTATACTGAACAAAAAATGTAATGTCCATAAAAATGACAGGTCACCACTTGTGCAGATGAAACGTTATGACCCTCGAAATAGTAAACCTTACTCAAAAAACACTCCAACATTTTCTTTTTTATCACCCAGACCTTGAACGCAATGAAGCGTGGAGAAACAAAGCGTTTTCACCTCGTAAGGAAACTTTCTCTCTTTCTTTGTTCTGGTTGACTGCTTTCGAAAGAAAAGAGTGTATAAATAAGCACAGGGGATATTTCCATTGGAAAACGGAAAAACAATTGTAATATCGATTATCCATAAATCAGTCAAATAGCTTGTAATTCAAGAAAATTTGGCTTAAGGAGGTATGAGTGTGAACCGCATTTTCAGGGAATAATAGAAATTGAAAATAATTGTCTACATAGAAAAGAATATTCCTTCTTTCATTGATTGCAATATTTCATGAAAAAAAAGAGTGTAGCCGTTTGTCCCCTATATACCATATACTGGAGAAGGACATTTATTTCATCCGATTTTTGACAGTAAAAATTGTATGAAAAGTTTAAAAACATTAATTTTCGAAGTAGTTGGCATAATAGAATTTTGATAAAATGTTTCTTTAATCATCTAGCAATACATGCTAAAGATAGAAAAAATAATTCATAGAAAAAAGAGTGTAGCCGTTTTAAAGATATTTAGCTTAGAATTCCTCTGACCAAGCCTCTGGATATGATAAATCCGTTGTTTATGGTTGAAAATAGAAAGTTGTTATATATCTATACATTTTATCTGAGATTTCTTATAATCTAGACTTCAGACTAAAAATTTCAGTCATATTCTGATCAATTTCTTATTCATTTTCCCAACACTTAGAGCTTTTAAGCATCGACAACGTAATGTGACGTAGCGCACATCGTGACGCTCACTTTAGGTAATGCTGGGCGATATTGTACATGACTGTACATTTTGTATACTGTTAATCTCAGTGAATGGGAAAAATGGATGTTCTAGATTCCTATCTGTATGCTTCTTCTGTATATGATTTCTCTCAAAATTGATTTTGCGGCATCTACACGTTTCTATTTATTCATGTACATGTAGTTTTGACATTCGTGCATATTGTACCAGATTTAAAAAAAAGATGAAGCAACTTTAGTAGAACAATGATACGAAGGAACCACTTGATAAGTTTGCTTTAAAATAATTTATCTAAATTTAGCTGAGGCACATTTCTAGTTTCATTTTACTAAGTGCTGAAATTAGAAAGGGGAGGGGGGGCGGTATGATAGGAAAGGTAGTAAACGCACACCCTGTCTTCCGAATTGATCTCCTGCACATGTTCTCTTCAATGAATGTCGTTATATCATAAAATTGAAACAGAATAAAAATATTCCCTTTTCAACAGGGCATACAATGGGAAGTGTTTAGGGAGTCCTTCGGATCCATTTATTTTACAACGCACATCCACGTGATCTTTGGTGCTTTTGATGATTTGACAGTTGGTCGCCATGCTCACTTATAACAACTACTAATCAATAGGCCTCGTGATATAAATTCTGACTAAATCATTGTAACACATACCTTCTGTAAATGAAAGAAAAGTATTTTCAAGATATATTAGTTTTACATGTTTTCAATATATGAGGTAAATTGCATGGTCTGTAACGCCGCATCGTCAACTTGTACTATAAAATATAATTATTCTTTTCAATTTATTTGTGTCTTTTTTATGCAAGAATAAATTTGAAGCATTAACTTACTCAATTCAATCGCAATCAAATTATTCCGCTCCGTAAAGTTGTCATGGCGTGTACATGTACAATATACATGTAAGACAAACTTCTAAAGAAAAGCACAAAGCGCTTTCATAATAATTCGCGGAAAAATATCACAACGTCAAAATTCAGTATGACGTCAAATAAACTCCTGTTGATGACGTAAACTATATGCCAAGGGTAAAACGATGTCGTGATAGAAGCGTATTTTAGATAAAAACAAGGATATGTATTGCTCGTCATTCGAAATGCATTGCTCTTTAATCTAGAGGTATATTCAACCATTAGTTCAATAAGTTTTTAGATTTTGTTTTCTTTACGACATCGATACGGTTTACTTTTGATTTGTTCACACTCATACCCTCTTAAATGACACCAGAAGTCCACAGTCGGTCATGCGCTATGTCAAATACCAAAACACATTGAAAGTGTATCTAAGGATATGCAGATACCTTTTGGGTTCAGAAACGCCCTTACCAGAGAGGATCAAACAGGTGAAACCCCTTTGGTTAAAACCTTGATTATGACGTCACAATTACATCAATTTAATAAGATCGTTGTCAGAATCTGACACTTAAGTTGATATACCGTTGAACATTTAATTAAAAAAATATTTTTCGCGGATACCGTCTCTGAATAAAATCTGTTTTCACGAGTCATGTAAAACCAATACGAAAAGAAGGACATAACTTTTTTTGTTTAATATATATATCAAGCAGGAGGTAGAATGTTATTTTGCTATTTCGAAAAATTTTCATTCCATTCAAAACTATCACCGAAATTAAAGGAGGTTAAGATCTTAGTACCATCCCGCCTATGCTATTTTGAACATATATTTTATTTGGATATGCAACTGAATCGACCCTACAGGAAATTTGGAGTCGCGCACTCTCTGTAAAGTAAATGTAGAAATCTAAATTCAAAACATTAAAGAGGGAGCTCCTGAAATGAATTTTGGTGGCTCCGCTGGAATCATCACTGATGAGAATTTAATATTCGAAACACGTGTCTGATGCAGGAAAAAATGGTTTAGAAATTTCTTCATGAAGGTATAGAGTTTGAACACTTCCGTATTATTATTATAAACACTTATTTCATGTTGCAGTGTTGAGCAGTTAAAATCGTTCCCCATGAACTCATGTTTAGAAGTGTATTATTTACTTCTTTCCAATTCTGTCGCATGAAAGAAGCTTTGTTTCGGCCCTTTATTGATTTGATATCATAGATATTATTTTGCTATTTCGAAAACCTTTCATTCCATTCCAAACTATCACCGAAATTAAAGGAGGTTAACATCTTAGCAGCATCCCTCCTATGCTATTTTGAACATATATTTTATTTGGATATGCTCGACCCTACAGGAATTTGGAGTCGCGCACTCTATGAAAAGTAAATGTACAAATCTAAATTCAAATCATTAAAGAGGGCGCTCCTGAAATGAACTGTGGTGGCTCCGCTGGAAGCATCACTGATAAGAATTCAATATTCGATAAATGAGCGATATTTCGATACAAAACTATGAAATCAAGATGTAATCCAGGCCTTGCCCATGAATATTTTTGTGTCAATCTATGAATCTCTGATCGGCCTTTTAATTTGCATAAAAAATTCGTTGGCGAGGCCTGGAGCATAGATGAATTTTGAAGATTTGTGTGTAAAATACGATGATTTCCTCAGTTTTGCGTAATTCAGTGTAAATGAATGAGGGCTCAAAATTATGACGCGGTATTTTCTCAAATATTCAACTTTGCAAAAAGTGATAATTAATAATTCGTTTATCAGAAATATTTTTCGTCGAAATTTTAGGGCCGATATGAGGGATAAGCGCACCTAGACATTAGGAATACCATATTCAGCGTAGACAAAGTATCATGATGGCATCAGCAAATATTTTCAAGGACTGCAGATCAGAAGCGGAAGTGCACAATAACTTAATGACTGTTTTGTGTTGCGACTACTTTGGTGCCGATTCTTGGGAAAAGCAATTTGAGAAATTCAAGTTGAAAAGCTTTCTTTACTTGACAAGTCCAGTCTCACGATGTGTATCCAAACCCCATGATATATGGGAAGAACTGGAAAGAATAGGTCAACTTGGCCCTGATAACTATACTGTGCTTAAAAAACTAGTAGCAGATGTTGATGATGAACTGACGTATTTGATAGAGGATGCAGAGGATAAATTGTCGTTGCTGAAGGGAGGTAGTATTTATTATTTCTTTATACTTAATTTGTCAGATTACTCTGAAAGTAAGGGATATTTCACTTAGTTCTGTCCCTATTTGACACTTGTGCATTTTGAGGTCATGTTTAGAATTTTGCACCTCATATTTTCACTATTTGGATTTCTTTTCTTTCGGCCACGAGCATCTCTGATGATACGTTATTTGTTTTAATGCGCATATAGCACACTTAATTATTACGGTGCAATTGAATCTCTGCGGAATACTGAGTTTTCCCCTTACAGACGGTATCTGACGTTAAACCATTGCGACGTCATGACCATTACAAAGGAGAAAATGACCACACCCATTTTCCAAGACCCTGGGGGTCAGGGGCTCAAACGAAATACCAGGTGCACATCTAGACCACTGACTGAGAATCATGCAAAAGGAATTATCTTTCTATCAATTATACTTACTGAGAATTGGTGCTCACAAGATAACATAGAGTTACAAAAGAGAAAATGACCACACCCATTTTCCAAGACCCTGGGAGTCAGGGGCTCAAACAAAATACCAGGTGCACATCTAGACCACTGGCTGAGAATCATGCAAAAAGAATTATCTTTCTATCAGTTATACTTTCTGAGAATTGGTGCTCACAAGATAACATAGAGTTACAAAAGAGAAAATGACCACACCCATTTTCCAAGACCCTGGGGTTCAGGGGCTAAAACAAAATATCAGGTGCACAACTAGACCACAGGCCCATTATAATGCAAAAAGAAGTTACTTAATACTATTCACAGATTCAGAGGATTCGAGCTCACAAGAAAAATTTAACGGACGGACGGACAGACAGACAGACAGACAGACAGACGGCCGGACGCCGGACACAGGGCGATCGCATAAGCTCGACTGGTCTTTGACCAGTAGAGCTAAAAATGGTATGGTAACGTCGATTTTTACCGTCATTTCTCAGACTTTTAGGACCGTTTCCATAGAATATAATAACGCCATAATCAGTCTACCTCAGATACCGTCTGAAATGGGAAGTAATTCTGGTTTTCGAGAATAGTAAATTTTCATTCCAATTTTGATTATACTAGTCGTAGTTAGAGCTGCAACGATTCGTCGCGGTGCACCGAAAATCGCGAATCTTAGCTCTGACTCGAATCGCGAGTCGTTGTGGTCAGAAACGATTCGAGTCGAGTAGTCTAAATAATGCAGAAAAACGTTCTAATTTCAACTTTAAAGATTCACTAATTGCAGGATTTCCAATAAGAATTATTTGAGATGCTGATTTAGAATAAAAAGTTAACCTTTTAAGTGATTTTTACCAAGCAATTCGTACAGAAAATGCAGGATCAGAAGAAATTCGAACCGGCGACTTTTGCCGCATTTCGACGAGTGCTACCCAAAATTGAAATGCCTCTCTTAAATTATTTGACTAGTATGCACTTCTTTGAATGATCTGGTTAATTATCATGTATTTTTTTTTTGTACAGCATTGATTTAATATCCCCAGAACTTCTGTGGAAGGGGGGGGGGGGGGGGGGGTCTTTGAATAATATTTCCACGTAATACATAAACATATACAATGATGTATACCATACAGTACCTTCACTTGAATATTATTTTTTCATTGAGATGAGATTTTCAATTGATTTTTCAAATAAATGGAAAAACTAAAATATCCAGGGAAAATTATAGCTTGAATAACTCGAACCGAAAAGAATCGAATCGAGACATAAAAATCGAAATCGAACCGAATCGAGAAGTTCCCGACTCGTTGCAGCTCTAGTCGTAATCAATTTCTAGTGTCTTTGTTTGAGATTTATTTTATTATCATATATGTAAAAGACAAATGTCAAATTGTCATTTCAGAAATTCTTCAAAAATGAATTATTTTCGTCTTTAATGTACATTGCGCGGTATTCAAACGATCGACATGTATTGATTTATGTCACTTGTTTCAGAAAACGATAGCAAAGAAAAGAAAGAAAAAGATAAAGATAGACAAAAAACGAGAGGAAGTACAGATAAAGAATATGCAACTCATAATCTAAAATCCATGCCCAACAGGTATCAAGAAAAGGGTAAGTCTGTTTACTGAGTGTATGCAAACAGACATAGATCTGGAACTGATGCCCAGAAAAAAGGCAAGGAACCGTTTCATTAAGGAAAAAAGGAGGGGATCTACAACAACACCTAGTTAAGGAGACATTAATTCATACAAAACAATGCAATTGGTACAAAAACTTAACAGCAATTCTCTGTAAGAACCAAAGAATTTCAAGACATGTTGGCACGGCATGTCATGGATTTTTGAGATTTTTGGTATGGAAGTTCAATATGAAGTACTAGTATGTAATGACAAATATGGATAATGACCATATCCCTGTATACAGCACAAAATCGATAATTCAAAAATCAGAAACCGAAGGCATACAAAATCAGGACTAAACAGGAACCAAAGCAAACAAACAAAAACCTCCACCATATGAAAAGAAGCGAACTCCCGATATGGGAGTGAGACCAGGTGCCCAGGAAGAGTAAGCATCTCCTGCTTGCATGCAACACCCGTCGCTTCAATTCGGTAGAACTGTCACATCCGGTTACTTCCATTTTGGAAGATATAGAGTACAATCTTTGGTTGGATGGTTCAAATGGTCTATGACAGAATATCATCCACCATTCTTGAGAGTGGAACATCATATTGTATGACGAGTTCCCCATATCGACCGTAGAACTTCCTCAGTGACGATGTTAGTCGGTCACAAACATATCCCTGACTGAGAAGCTTGTCTGAAAGACGTCTAGCTCTCAGAACAAAATCCGTATATTTGGTACTTGCTCTGGCATAGCGTATCAACTGAGATATGAACACGCCATAAGCAGGCGATGAAGGGATGTTGCTACTCAGAAAAGGAAAGTTTGTGATGCTGAAATTGAAGTCGTCACGTTTGTCATAGAGTGAGGTGTTCATGTGACCATCAGTGTCGTAGGACAACATTATGTCCAAATAGGATGCTGAATTATTTGTCTCTGTGGTTTCTTTGACTTCAAGCTCCGAAGGATAGATACTGCTCAGGTAATCCGCGAATTTTGGATTATTGATGGACAACACATCGTCTATGTATCTGTCAGTGAAGTTAAAGTCAGAAGCTAAGTATCTTTTCCCTTCAGAGACCAAAGATTGAATGAATTCAGCTTCGTACGAGTAAAGGAAAATGTCGGCAAGGAGTGGGGCACAATTGGTCCCCATTGGAATTCCGACAATTTGCTGGAAGACCTTTCCTCCAAACACCACAAAAATGTTGTCGATCAGAAAGTTTAACATCTGAATAATGTCTGTTTCAGTGTACTTATTTTCAGAATCGGACTTTTCTTTTACAAAGTAGGTTTTGTCATAGTTAACAACAATAAATTTGTATTTGCGATTACCGTTCTTACTTGTAAACGCATTACTTATAATTTTTGCGAGTCTTTCTTTCAATTTAGAATGTGGAATTGTAGTGTAAAGTGTCGAAAAATCAAAGGCTTTGATCGAATGGACTCTACTAAAATGAGTGGATTTCAGATGTTCTAAAAGTTCCTTCGAATTCTTTAAAATCCACATCTGGTTGATACCACTGCGAGAATACACTGTCGAACAATATTTTTGAAGCCCAGATTTGATTTCAGATAAAACTTTGGTGAGTAAGATCGATACAGATTTGGTAGAACATTTTGAGGAACCAGCGATGAAACGTTGTTTGTACGGATTCTTATGCATTTTAGGTATGCAGTACAAGTATGGTAAATCTAAATCTAAATTGGTAGTGTCGAAGCCAAAGGAAGTAAGAGCTGAAATCAACCCCAGTTTTTTAAAAAAGGTTGTCGTTGCCATGGTAACCGTGTCTGAAGTTGCAAAAATCGGGAAAATCTATAGGACAAGGCATATTTGTAGGCTTCGTTACCATGGAAACAGGTACTTTATTAATCTGAAATTGCTTTGATTATTTTCTTTTAATCCTTATTATTATGCATATTTGTAAAGTTTTTTTACATTCATCTCGGATGCTTTGTGTATACAAGATGAAAAATTGAGCCAAAACAGGGTATCAAATGGCTCTGTTTTGGGCACTCAAAGGCCCTTTTTTGCATGTTTTTACTGTTTTGCAAGGTTGAAAATTTCATAAAAGCACCAATTTTTTAAGTCCAAATTCTAGTTATCCAATTAGTATCATCTTTGAACTGTTCATGAATACAAAAAATTAATTTGGCTAATTTGACCTTTTATATGCAAAGCAGCATCAAATTTAGTTGCTATGGCAACAATCGGCTGAAAGGTTTTCATACGATGAATTTAAACACAACCTCTATCAAACTATCTACGCATGATATTGGAACAGAAGTTCATGTATACATCTATCAGAGGCGTTTTGATATAAAAATGACCTTGAAAATATTTCAAGGTCACTCACTGAATTTTCAAGGTCATTAAACTTTAAGTGACCAGATTTGACGAAAAATCCTGATTTTTCATAAAATGAAGGTGTCAATATTTTAGAAACCTTGAAATATTGAACTTAACAGTTATATGCCATAAAATAATAAATGTATAACTTATTTCTTAGAACTATTGATTACGTTTCTTCACATCTTCGAATATCTAAATTCTTGGTGAGTATTTTGATAAAAAAGTGACGAAATCTGTATTTTTCTTGTTTTTTGACGGAAAAATATTTTCCTATTGAATTGCTACAATTCAATAAATTCTAAGATTTGTCTTTCTTATATTCATGTGCTTTCATAATATATATGACCTATGAATTTATTTAAATAAAAAAATCACTAAAATCGATAACAAAAAATTAAAAAATCAATATTTTATGCAAAATTTGAGTCTCGAAGTATAAATGACCTTGAACATCAAACCAATGACCTTGAACATTTTAATTGTTCTTATGTAAAAGATATGAGTCATATCTATACATGCATACATTTTGACAATCTTATGTAACTCTAAAGAGGAATAAAATCAATTTCAAATATAATATGAAACAAGCAAAAAGGTCTAATGTTGCCATGGCAACAGTCTTTGACGACAGAATTTAGGTAAAACTCTTAAATACCCACTCCAATTTTTAGTTCATTTTATTTGTCAATAAACATACATTTCCATTGATGAAAATCACTAGTCTCCTATTGGTGCCTTTTGTGATATTTAAGATTGAAAATGGTCAAAAACACACTAAATTGGCCCTTATTTTCACCTCTATTTTTCGCTTCATTTTGACTTATTTTGGCTTAATACAATAAGCTTCCTGTAATAAATATCACATATCTAAGTGTACGAAGTAAGAATGGAAGTAAGGAAGAATAGATTATATAAAGATGAACAAGCTGTTACAGTGGTATCCATGGCAACGAAGTCTCCGGAGCTGGTTTATTTCATGGTCCCAAAAGTGCTATAAATAGAATGACCTCGTTACCATGGCAACCAGAGGTCACATTGGCCGAAAAGTGTTATTTTCATGGTCAGTACTTGATATATACCCATTATACCAAAAATCATCAAAATCCATGACATGCCGTGCCGAACGATTTTGGTCCTTACAGAGAATGGCTATTAAGAACCAATCCGGCATAAAACCATGCAAATTGGTCCAAATGACCTAGTAACCAAAGGGGTAGGTTCACTAACTGCCAAAATCGGCCCTAAATTTTTGCGAAAAATAATTTTATGAAAATTATGATTCAGTATCTCTTATATTTATCTCAAATACCTACCGATATAGAAAGTAAATATTTTTCATTGTCAAAACGTCACGTGCGTTAGTTATGACGTCACATTTTGACGTCATTTGCTCTGCAGGTCGGAAAATGAAGGAAAATCGCCATATTTTTTGCATAAATCTTTAAAATTAGTATAGGCGCCAACCCTCACCCAACATAAATTTTATGTTGATCGAAAGATAGATTGTAAATCTAACTTTTTATTTCAAAATTATTTTGGGTGAGGGCTGGCGCCCTCCTTATTTTCATAAAATTTGACCAAAATTATGCCAATTTGTTACGATTTTTCAGCGTTTTACGACTTTAAGCCGATTTTGAAGCCATATCTTTCGATGTATTGCACGTAAATTGAAATATTTATTTGGTATTTCAAACAACCACACATTTAACTTCCTTGATACGAAATACAATCAAAATCTAAAACATTCTAAAATTAGGGCCGATTTCCCATGTTCCCGAACCTGCTCCTTTAATGATTTTAAGTTATTTTAATAGATACATGACTAGGAATAATTCTGTCAAATATTTTTGTTCAAATATCCATGGTTACAGAGATATACCACCCCATCATTTTTCCCGCCAAATTTACAAAAAGGACGTAGAAATATCCCTATTTTAGCTGATGTACTTCCCTAAAATTTTAAGTAAAAATTGAATTGGAGTAAATATTGTTATTGATATATTGAAATATAACATTTTATTCTATCTTAGGATAAAATCATGTATGAAAAAAAAATTTCCAAAGACAGCCACAACGTAACTTGAAAAGAGGCAAAAATCGGCTAAGTGAGAAAACGACGTTTTATACGTTTTTCACGCACCAATATCTTCTGTAAGAGAAGTTTGATTTTTATCAAATTTCATCTTTTAACTCTTTGTTTTAATCTTATAAATATATCAAAAATCCACCGCTGCCAAATGATTACGTATTGAGATGTAGACAGTTAAAATATGTATAAAAGATCAGCTTAACGAAAAAACGACGTTTTAGACGTATTTCACGCACCAATATCTTCTGTAAGAGAAGTTTGATTTTTATCAAATTTCATCTTTTAACTCTTTGCTTTAATCTTATAAATATATCAAAAATCCATCGATGCCAAATAATTACGTATCGAGATGTAGACAGTTAAAATATGCATTAAAGATCAGCTTAACGAAAAAACGACGTTTTAGACGTTTTTCAAGCAACAATATCTTCTGTAAGAGAAATTTGATTTTTTTTTCAAATTTCATCTTTCAACTCTTTGCTTTAATCTTTTAAATATATCAAAAATTTACCGATGCCAAATAATTACGTATCGAGATATAGACAGTTAAAATATGCATTAAAAATCAGCTTAACGAGAAAATGACGTTTTATACGTTTTTCACGCACCAATATCTTTTGTAAGAGAAGTTTGATTTTTTTCAAATTTCATCTTTTAACTCTTTGCTTTGATCTTATAAATATCTCAAAAATCCACCAATGCCAAATAATTACGTATTGAGATATAGACAGTTAAAATTTGCATCAAAGTGAATTTTTGCGGTGTAAAAATGCGAACGAAAAATACGGAATCCCAAAGATTCAATCATTGCACACGTAGAAATACGCATACATGTGCGGCGAGTTGTGACCACAGCTGATTTGATCATGTCTTTTCACACGCAGGTCAAGGTCAAACTCTTTGTTCAAAATTGTGCAATCGATAGTTGGGAATAAATAACAAAATGTTATCGAAGATAATTATCGAAAAATATAAGCAATTTTAAAGATACAGTGTCCCTGAAATAAATTTTATCGAAAACGTAAAATATATTCCAAAGGGTCTAGAAAGAGGAAAAAAGGAGCCATAAAAAGTTTTATTTGAAAATATGCAGTAACGACCCTAATATTGTCGATTCTTTGATAAATAAATCTCCGTATACTTCTATTGTAAAAACTCAATACATTGTAGGTGGCGCCAGTGAAATTTATTAGAGCTGCGCACCCCAAATTCAAAATCACGTTTTTAAAGGTTTATAACTGCGAATGTATGCGTTAGATTCGCCTGAAAATTTGAATTTATACAAATGAGAATGTATATTTTCATTTGAAAAGAAAAATTTTGCATTCCAAAATATTGTAAAATTAATTAATTTTCAGGGACACCGTCCCTTTAAAATTGAAGTGAGGAAATGATGCGAAGAAGCGAAGAAATTATCTCTTTTTCGCTTCTCCGTATCATTCCGTATTTTGTTTCTTCACATCATTTCTTCGTTTCTTTTCATATTCAGTACACGAACTAACGATGTCAGAATTACGCTTTTGCAGAAAAGAAGTTATATATAAAATGAAATTATATATCTCTTTGATGTTTGAAAGGCGTATAATGTATACATGTAGATCTACGCCCTTAGGTTAGCCCAGGAGTTTTTCTCTTTCTTTTCTGTATAATTTTGTTTTTGTTTTGTTTTTTTTTTTCGGAGGGGAGGGTGTCGGGTTTTTTTGGTTTTTTTTTTTTTTGGTTTTTTTTTTTTTTTTTTTCGTTTCGTTTCGTTTCGTTGCGTTTTGTGTTTTGTTTTGTTTTTACAATATTGTTTTTTTTTTTTTTTTGAAAGATGGAGTACCATGAACTCTTTTTTTTCTTTTCAATAAAAGTACTTTTTTATAGAACGAAGACCGCTCTGCTTTAGTACAAGATAATATCAATACTTCGAAGGAGAAATACCTTGAATTAAGGATATGAAGGAGATAAACTTTTATGAAAGAATTGAGATTTTATAAAAGAAAGTGATTACTCTCATAATTTAGGCGCATATGGACCGGAGCGGATGAATACGGAGCAAAACAGCTTATACAAACGCAAGGATTTAGAGCGAGGGGGGGGGGGGGGGTTCCGGGGAAAAGAGTGCTTTTTCTAGTACGATTTTCTTTTTTAACGCGGGAGGGGGGCCGGGGGCAGGTGGAGGTTAAGAAATATGACGGAGAGGTTGTCAGGGCCCCAGAAATTTGCCCCAAATTATTTTGACCTTGAATAAACAAAGACTTTTCTCATCATAACCAAAGATGACCGAATTGGTTGAAAGCGCTATTTGACGTTGAGTTGAAATCAAGAAAGAGACAGTCATATCAAACAATTTTTTTTTCTTGTTTTATGCACGAAAACAACAGAATGATCGAGGTTTTCTCGAAAAAAATAAGGACTGGATATATAGTTAATTCATTGATTTACTTTAAGTGAGGATAATTCGTGCAACCTGTCTATTTTTTCTCTGAAATACGAATAAATTGTTATGTTTATAGGAAAGATCAACCTAACATTTTAAGAAAAAAAAAACTCGTTTATTTTATCAATTCAACAGATCGTTTTCAAAAGGAAAGAACTTTTTAAACACAATTTCCTATGAAACAATGAATTTGGAAAATCGATAAAAAGAGCAGCGAGTAGACTGTAAAGAAAACTTTTCTTTCCGATTTTCAACATTTTTTAAAGAAAATACCACAGTCATGTCAACAATACACAGACAGGACAATTTGTTCATATAACAGAGAATGAGAGATCATAGAAGAGTACATCGAACGACCCGTTGTCTACAGGACAATAGATCTACATGTAACAAATCTGATGACACGAAACTAACAGTGGCATAGTGATCCTTTTATGATGAGCATTCAGAAGTTAAACGTCTTCAAATTCAATAGAAGTGAGATTAAGTGCCCCTGCTCCAGGGAGACTCGAACCAGGAACCTTTCCGTAATTGGTTCGACGCTCTAACCAGTACTTACTGGTAGTAGCACCGACTATTTTAGACTCTAAATTAGAGACTCGTTCTTTTACATCTGTGAAGATTATTTCAAAAGATTTGGGATGGGTACATCTAATCACATCTAGAAACGAGGGAACGAGATTTGCTATGCAATCTTGAGCTAAACTCTATCAATGTTATAATCTAATGCGATAGTTTATCCGTGTCAAGTTCTTATTTTATCGTCATTGTTTACATGCTACCAGGGAACCTAACCACGTGACGTCATCACTAAAAGTCTGACTCGGTGGCGTCGTTCCGGGCAATCTCGAAAATCGTCTAGATTAATGATGGGGCTTATATATGGGAAATTGAAAAAGATCTGAAACGATTTTCATCATTTTTAGAACATATTTTGTTAATACCTTAATTTTTTTTCTAGATTATGATCAAAGATGCTTATCTTTTGAACATTTTTCCATTAAATCTTTTAATCATATTCCGCAAAATAATGAATATTCTTGATAAAATTTGCATATCTTAGATACATTTGGCAGCGACAGTTTTTTTATATATTAAAGTATGATACGTTAACTTTATTATACTGAAATTTTGTGGGAAAATTTTCTCTCTTATAGATGTTATTCATGTTCAAAATAGGGACGCTTTTGTCAAATCCCAATATAAGTCGTATTAGAGCGCCCCCTGGTGGCAAGTCAATTCGTATATCTTAACTTTGCGAGTACTATAATGAAGATGAATTGAGTAAGTATCTGATTTTATCATGAAAAGAATTACTGCATATGAAAATCAAATCTTATTCAACGATGAAATAGGGCTATTTTAGTGTTGTTTTTGAGCCCTATTAATGGCGTTATGACATACAAACAAAATTGGCCCATTACTATAAAACGGGACATATATGAATTTTAAAATAATTTTTTTCTCGAATGTTTTTCATCATAGAATACAGAAATATACATAAAAATGTAAAACTTTGACCACCCTTTTGGACGATTTTTACGATTTTGCATGGTTTTATGCCGGATTGGCTCTTAATACTTATTTGTTGAAGAGTAGAGAGGGGTTTACAACCTCGAATGTTTGTCTCTGACACAATGTCCATAGAATGTCCAGCTTTAACAACGATGAGATAAACAAGATCCTGACAACAATCTCAACAGCTCTCACAATAATGTTACTGTATCAAATTGTGCATCGACGGACCCCTAGCAAGCTAGACGCGGGACCAGGTGCCCAGGAGGAGTAGGCATCCCCTGTTTGGCTTGCCGCACCCGCCGCCGTGTATTCGTTTGTTTAATGGTTTGATTTACTGTTTTGTCTGTGTTGTCCATTTGCTGTCCCTTTTGTCTACTTGTCCTTTGGTGTCTCTTTTGTCTACTTGTCCTTTGGTGTCTCTTTTGTCTACTTGTCCTTTTGGTGTCTCTTTTGTCTACTTGTCCTTTGGTGTCCCTTTTGTCTACTTGTCCTTTGGTGTCCCTTTTGTCTACTTGTCCTTTTGGTGTCTCTTTTGTCTACTTGTCCTTTGGTGTCCCTTTTGTCTACTTGTCCTTTTGGTGTCTCTTTTGTCTACTTGTCCTTTGGTGTCTCTTTTGTCTACTTGTCCTTTGGTGTCCCTTTTGTCTACTTGTCCTTTTGCTGTCTCTTTTGTCTACTTGTCCTTTGGTGTCTCTTTTGTCTACTTGTCCTTTTGGTGTCTCTTTTGTCTACTTGTCCTTTGGTGTCCCTTTTGTCTACTTGTCCTTTGGTGTCTCTTTTGTCTGCTTGTCCTTTGGTGTCCCTTTTGTCTACTTTTCCTTTTGGTGTCTCTTTTGTCTACTTGTCCTTTGGTGTCCCTTTTGTCTACTTGTCCTTTTGGTGTCTCTTTTGTCTACTTGTCCTTTGGTGTCTCTTTTGTCTACTTGTCCTTTGGTGTCCCTTTTGTCTACTTGTCCTTTTGCTGTCTCTTTTGTCTACTTGTCCTTTGGTGTCTCTTTTGTCTACTTGTCCTTTGGTGTCTCTTTTGTCTACTTGTCCTTTTGGTGTCTCTTTTGTCTACTTGTCCTTTGGTGTCCCTTTTGTCTACTTGTCCTTTTGGTGTCTCTTTTGTCTACTTGTCCTTTGGTGTCTCTTTTGTCTACTTGTCCTTTGGTGTCCCTTTTGTCTACTTGTCCTTTTGCTGTCTCTTTTGTCTACTTGTCCTTTGCTGTCCCTTTTGTCTACTTGTCCTTTTGGTGTCTCTTTTGTCTACTTGTCCTTTGGTATCCCTTTTGTCTACTTGTCCTTTTGGTGTATCTTTTGTCTACTTGTCCTTTGGTGTCTCTTTTGTCTACTTGTCCTTTTGGTGTCCCTTTTGTCTACTTGTCCTTTGGTGTCTCTTTTGTCTTCTTGTCCTTTGGTGTCCCTTTTGTCTACTTGTCCTTTGGTGTCCCTTTTGTCTACTTGTCCTTTGGTGTCCCTTTTGTCTACTTGTCCTTTGGTGTCTCTTTTGTCTACTTGTCCTTTTGCTGTCCCTTTTGTCTACTTGTCCTTTTGGTGTCCCTTTTGTCTACTTGTCCCTTGGTGTCCCTTTTGTCTACTTGTCCTTTTGGTGTCTCTTTTGTCTACTTGTCCTTTTGGTGTCCCTTTTGTCTACTTGTCCTTTGGTGTCACTTTTGTTTACTTGTCCTTTTGGTGTCTCTTTTGTCTACTTGTCCTTTGGTGTCCCTTTTGTCTTCTTGTCCCTTTGTTGTTTCTAGTGTCTACTTGTCCTTTTGTTGTCTCTTGTGTCTACCTGTCCTTTTGTTGTTTCTTGTGTCTACCTGTCCTTTTGTTGTCTCTTGTGTCTACCTGTCCCTTTGTTGTTTCTTGTGTGTACCTGTCCTTTTGTTGTCTCTTGTGTCTACCTGTCCTTTTGTTGCTTCTTGTGTCTACCTGTCCTTTTGTTGTCTCTTGTGTCTACCTGTCCTTTTGTTGTCTCTTGTGTATACCTGTCCTTTTGTTGTTTCTAGTGTCTACTTGTCCTTTTGTTGTCTCTTGTGTCTATCTGTCCTTTTGTTGTTTCTTGTGTCTACCTGTCCTTTTGTTGTTTCTTGTGTCTACCTGTCCTTTTGTTGTCTCTTGTGTCTGCCTGTCATTTTGTTGTTTCTAGTGTCTACTTGTCCTTTTGTTGTTTCTTGTGTCTACCTGTCCTTTTGTTGTTTCTTGTGTCTACCTGTCCTTTTGTTGTTTCTAGTGTCTACTTGTCCTTTTGTTGTCTCTTGTGTCTACCTGTCCTTTTGCTGCTTCTAGTGTCTACTTGTCCTTTTGTTGTCTCTTGTGTCTACATGTCATTTTGTTGTTTCTTGTGTCTACCTGTCCTTTTGTTGTCTCTTGTGTCTACCTGTCCTTTTGTTGTTTCTTGTGTCTACCTGTCCTTTTGTTGTCTCTTGTGTCTACTCGTCCTTTTGTTGTTTCTTGTGTCTACCTGTCCTTTTGTTGTCTCTTGTGTCTACCTGTCCTTTTGTTGTCTCTTGTGTATACCTGTCCTTTTGTTGTTTCTAGTGTCTACTTGTCCTTTTGTTGTCTCTTGTGTCTATCTGTCCTTTTGTTGTTTCTTGTGTCTACCTGTCCTTTTGTTGTTTCTTGTGTCTACCTGTCCTTTTGTTGTCTCTTGTGTCTGCCTGTCATTTTGTTGTTTCTAGTGTCTACTTGTCCTTTTGTTGTTTCTTGTGTCTACCTGTCCTTTTGTTGTTTCTTGTGTCTACCTGTCCTTTTGTTGTTTCTAGTGTCTACTTGTCCTTTTGTTGTCTCTTGTGTCTACCTGTCCTTTTGTTGCTTCTAGTGTCTACTTGTCCTTTTGTTGTCTCTTGTGTCTACTTGTCCTTTGGTGTCCCTTTTGTCTACTTGTCCTTTTGCTGTCTCTTTTGTCTACTTGTCCTTTTGCTGTCCCTTTTGTCTACTTGTCCTTTTGGTGTCCCTTTTGTCTACTTGTCCTTTGGTATCCCTTTTGTCTACTTGTCCTTTTGGTGTATCTTTTGTCTACTTGTCCTTTGGTGTCTCTTTTGTCTACTTGTCCTTTTGGTGTCCCTTTTGTCTACTTGTCCTTTGGTGTCTCTTTTGTCTTCTTGTCCTTTGGTGTCCCTTTTGTCTACTTGTCCTTTTGGTGTCTCTTTTGTCTACTTGTCCTTTGGTGTCTCTTTTGTCTACTTGTCCTTTGGTGTCCCTTTTGTCTACTTGTCCTTTTGCTGTCTCTTTTGTCTACTTGTCCTTTGCTGTCCCTTTTGTCTACTTGTCCTTTTGGTGTCTCTTTTGTCTACTTGTCCTTTGGTATCCCTTTTGTCTACTTGTCCTTTTGGTGTATCTTTTGTCTACTTGTCCTTTGGTGTCTCTTTTGTCTACTTGTCCTTTTGGTGTCCCTTTTGTCTACTTGTCCTTTGGTGTCTCTTTTGTCTTCTTGTCCTTTGGTGTCCCTTTTGTCTACTTGTCCTTTGGTGTCCCTTTTGTCTACTTGTCCTTTGGTGTCCCTTTTGTCTACTTGTCCTTTGGTGTCTCTTTTGTCTACTTGTCCTTTTGCTGTCCCTTTTGTCTACTTGTCCTTTTGGTGTCCCTTTTGTCTACTTGTCCCTTGGTGTCCCTTTTGTCTACTTGTCCTTTTGGTGTCTCTTTTGTCTACTTGTCCTTTTGGTGTCCCTTTTGTCTACTTGTCCTTTGGTGTCACTTTTGTCTACTTGTCCTTTTGGTGTCTCTTTTGTCTACTTGTCCTTTGGTGTCCCTTTTGTCTTCTTGTCCCTTTGTTGTTTCTAGTGTCTACTTGTCCTTTTGTTGTCTCTTGTGTCTACCTGTCCTTTTGTTGTTTCTTGTGTCTACCTGTCCTTTTGTTGTCTCTTGTGTCTACCTGTCCCTTTGTTGTTTCTTGTGTGTACCTGTCCTTTTGTTGTCTCTTGTGTCTACCTGTCCTTTTGTTGCTTCTTGTGTCTACCTGTCCTTTTGTTGTCTCTTGTGTCTACCTGTCCTTTTGTTGTCTCTTGTGTATACCTGTCCTTTTGTTGTTTCTAGTGTCTACTTGTCCTTTTGTTGTCTCTTGTGTCTATCTGTCCTTTTGTTGTTTCTTGTGTCTACCTGTCCTTTTGTTGTTTCTTGTGTCTACCTGTCCTTTTGTTGTCTCTTGTGTCTGCCTGTCATTTTGTTGTTTCTAGTGTCTACTTGTCCTTTTGTTGTTTCTTGTGTCTACCTGTCCTTTTGTTGTTTCTTGTGTCTACCTGTCCTTTTGTTGTTTCTAGTGTCTACTTGTCCTTTTGTTGTCTCTTGTGTCTACCTGTCCTTTTGTTGCTTCTAGTGTCTACTTGTCCTTTTGTTGTCTCTTGTGTCTACATGTCATTTTGTTGTTTCTTGTGTCTACCTGTCCTTTTGTTGTCTCTTGTGTCTACCTGTCCTTTTGTTGTTTCTTGTGTCTACCTGTCCTTTTGTTGTCTCTTGTGTCTACTCGTCCTTTTGTTGTTTCTTGTGTCTACTTGTCCTTTTGTTGTCTCTTGTGTCTACTTGTCCTTTTGTTGTCTCTTGTGTCTACTTGTCCTTTTGTTGTCTTTAGTGTCTTCTTGTCCTTCTGTTGTTTCTTGTGTCTACCTGTTCTTTTGATGTTTCTTGTGTCTACTTATCCTTTTGTTGTCTTGGGTCCCTGTAAAGTGCGAAACGAAACAAAAACGAAACGAAACGAAACAAATCGAAACGAAACGAAACAAATCGAAACGAAACAGATAGAAACGAAACGAAACAGATCGAAACGAAACGAAACAAAACGAAACGAAACAGATCGAAACAAAACGAAACGAAACAGATCGAAACAAAACGAAACAAAACATAAATCTTAAAGAATTCGAGAAAAAATTGATGTAAATGCGTAGAACTAGTACGGATGTTAATATCTGCATATATTATTGCCTTCAACCATTAGGTCTTGTTGCTGGAGGATTTTTGAAAGGGTCAAAGTTGACGATTAAAACATAATATATACGGTAAATAGCACAATTGCATTTTAAAGGCTTAAAGGAGAGTGAACGGGATGAATAACCTCGTCTTGGGCAGAAAAAAATTATTTAGCAGGGAGGAGTCTAGTAAAGAGGAAACGGCACTGTTCCTGAAAACTTTATCAGAATAATGAGAACAAATACTCGTTTGAAAAAGGATAAGATATTTTTTCCTGAAAAGGGGTCCCCCAAGTTTTATGATCTCATGACGGTGTCAACTTTGACTCTTTTAAGAAACCCTCTCGGCACTAACTACAAATGTAGAACTCTTGGATTAAGGCAATATTCCATGCTGATCTTGTCTTCAAATATTCGTTCTCGGCGATTCTTCCTCTTTTTCTCATATTCTTTAAATTTTATATTTTGTTTCGTTTCGTTTCGATCTGTTTCGTTTCGTTTTGTTTCGTTTCGTTTCGATCAGTTTCGTTTCGTTTCGATCTGTTTCGTTTCGTTTCGTTTCGTTTCGATTTGTTTCGTTTCGTTTCGTTTTTGTTTCGTTTCGCACTTTACAGGGACCCTGTTGTCTCTTGTGTCTACTCGTCCTTTTGTTGTTTCTTGTGTCTACTTGTCCTTTTGTTGTATCTTGTGTCTACTTGACCTTTTGTTGTTTCATGTGTCTACTTGACCTTTTGTTGTTTCTTTTGTCTACTTGTCCTTTTATTGTCTCTTGTGTCTATCGATGGACCCCTAGCATGCTAGATGTGGGATCAGATGACCGGGAGGAGTAAGAATCCGCTTGCCGCATCCACCGCCGATGTTTATGCACGAAAATGAAAACAATATCTACAAATCATGCACTATGTGTGATTATGTCTATATAGAAAGTGCTATGGCGACCATGTCAGGGAAAGCACATTAACCATGGTCCACACACAGAGAAACGTTCACATCACAAGGAGGACAAAGAAAACAACATAATGTTGTTAAACTTTTGCCAAATACACAAGATCGCAACTTCTGCACGTGCAGCATGTTCGCTCTGATTTGTATTATAGAAACGTGCCTACACTATTGTTCAAAACTTGGGCGCATTTTCTGCCCAAGTAAATCGATGACGTCAAGACAAAGGAAAACGGTCAGAAATTGCGCGAAATATCCGTATAACTTTGGTTAGATGTATTTGCGATCTTCCGTAATCTATTTCAAACATAGAAAACGGAATATGTTTAAACTGAATAAAATCAGCAAAACCTGCATTGACACGATTGCAAATCATACCAAACAAAGTCTTGATGCAAGAGATTATTGAGCTCCTGAATTAACTGAGAAATATGGGTAATGACCACATCCCTGTATACAGCACAAAATCGATAATTCAGAAAATCAGAAACCGAAGGCATACAAAATCAGGATAAAACAGAAACCAAAGCAAACAAACGAAAACCTTCACCACATGAAAAGAAGCGGACTCCCGATATGAGAGTGATACCAGGTGCCCAGGAAGTGTAAGCATCTCCTGCTTGCATGCAACACCCGCCGCTTCAATTCGGTAGAACTGTCACATCCGGTTACTTTCATTTCGGAAGACATAGAGTGCAATCTTTGGTAGGATGGTTCAAATGGTCTATGACAGAATATCATCCACCATTCTGGAGAGTGGGACATCATAGAGTTTGAATAGTTCCCCATATCGACCGTAGACTTTCCTCAGTGAAGATGTCAGTCGGTGACAAACATATCCCTGACTGAGAAGTTTATCTGAAAGACGCCTAGCTCTCAGAACAAAATCCGTATATTTTGTACCTGCTCTGGCATAGCGTATCAACTGAGATATGAACATGCCATAAGCAGGCGATGAAGGGATGTTGCAACTCAGAAAAGGAAAGTTTGTAATGCTGAAATTGAAGTCGTCACGTTTGTCATAACGTGAGGTGTTCATGTGACCATCAGTGTCGTAGGACAGCATTATGTCCAAATAGGATGCTGAATGATTTGTCTCTGTAGTTTCTCTGACTTTAAGCTCCGAAGGATGGATACTGCTCAGGTAATCCGCGAATTTTGGATTATTGATGGACAACAAATCGTCTATGTATCTGTAAGTGAAGTTGAAGTCATAAGCTCGGTATCTTTTCCCTTCAGAGACCAAAGATTGAATGAATTCAGTAAAGGAAAATGTCGGCAAGGAGTGGGGCACAATTGGTCCCCATTGGAATTCCGACAATTTGCTGGAAAGACCTTTCCTCCAAACACAACAAAAATGTTGTCGATCAGAAAGTTTAACATCTGAATAATATCAGTTTCAGTGTACTTATTTTCAGAATCAGACTTTTCTTTTACAAAGTAGGTTTTGTCATAGTTAACAACAATAAATTTGTATTTACGAACACCGTTCTTACTTGTAAACGCATTACTTATAATTTTAAAGTGTCGAAAAATCAAAGGCTTCGATCGAATGGACTCTAAAATGACTGGATTTCCGATGTTCCAAAAATTCCTTCGAAGTCTTTAAAATCCACATCTGGTTGATACCACTGCGAGAATATACTGTCGAACAATATTTTTGAAGCCCAGATTTGATTTCAGATAAAACTTTGGTGAGTAAGATCGATACAAATTTGGTAGAACATTTTGAGGAACCAGCTATGAAACGTTGTTTGTACGGCTTCTTATGCATTTTAGGTATGCTGTATAAATATGGCAAATCTAAATCAAAATTGTTAGTGTCGAAGCCAAAGGATGCAAGAGCTGATTTGTGGTTATTTGCAACTTGTGGTTATCAACTGGTGGTCCATTGCAACACTTAAAGTATTTGGTCCGTTTCAAAACTTATAGAAGATGGTGAAGTTATTCGGTTCAAATACACGCAAGGATGCTAGCCAGCATGTATCATTTTACAATAAATCTTACTTTCTGTTTGACTTTTCACAACACATAGAGGATTAATTCGGAGAAAATATATTATGGATTTGCAAATTTGAAATGTAATTTGTATTTCAGATGAGAATATCAAATTGAATAACTTCCGGGAAAAGCTGTATGAAATCAATCAGAAAGAAACACAAAAGATACCAATATCTCCTCTACAGAAAACAAGTAGGATGGCTATGGAGGATATCTTTGCTCCAGTCTCTTTAAGAGAAGACCTAGAATACCGAGGGAAAGGCAGAAACATTGGGATGCAAAATAAAGAAACTAAACCCGTGGATCGACCCGACGACATGTTCTATATCGACGGTGACATGGCTAGAAACGTTTTTATGTTAGGTCAAGCAGCAATAGGGAAATCAGTGTTTTGTTTAAGATTAGTTGAAAATTGGTGTAAGACTCATAATCCAAATTCCACTCAAGATTCTGATACTGAGAGCTCAAATGTATGGGTAACAGATCTTACAAAGTATGATTATATGTTTTTGGTTCAGCTGCGTCATGTATTTAAATCGAGAACATCAATCATAGATATGATATGTAAGGATGTTTTTCAGCATCACCCTGAGTATCATGACGTCATACGTCACGTGATATCTAGCGAGAAATGCCAATGTCTTTTGGTAATTGATGGACTTGATGAGTGGAAAATAACAGATAAGGCAAAGAACAATCTCAAAATTGCGGGATTGCCAAATACTGAAAATATGGCTAGTTGTACTTTCTTGTGGTCTTTGCGCCCATGGATTATGGATCGGTTTAGCGATATCCTCCGAGGTTATGACAGAGTCGTTGAAATACAAGGACTTGATGTTGAAAGTATAAACATTGTCATAGAAAAAGTACTTGTAAATGTTTACGAGCTGGATAAGAAGTCTTTGCAATACACAGAAATATATGAGAAAATCAGGCAAAAATCACGAGATTCCAAACTGAAAACAATAATGGAGATACCTTTAATGGCTATTGCCTGTGTCCAAATATGGTACGAAGATAAAGACGTGGGAAACAGTATGACCAGTCTTTATGTTGCTCTTCTTGATTTGTTGATCAGGAGATCAAATAAAAAATCCCCTCTGTCTACGCGTACAGAACACAAGTTATTTCAGGATTCCTCGAAACTAAGCCGACTATCTCCAATACTAGCTAAAACAAAAAGTATAAAGGAAATGATACCTGTTATCTTAAAACTTGGGAAAGTTGCGTACGAGGACATTGTGGCAAACGATACCCATCTTGTGTTTAAAGTAGAAGACTTAGAAAGTTTTCTCGAGGTCTATGAGTTGAATGTTGCATTAGAAACTGGTTTACTCAGTAAATGCGAAGCACCCGGCAGCTGTAACGAAGAAAACGTCAGTTTAAACTTCTTTCACAAATCTATACAGGAATTTCTTGCTGCAATCTATATTGAACATAGCGGGAAGATGAGTGAGTTTTATGAAAACCTCACCAGCGTTGAGGTCGTGATGGAAGTCGGAAATGTACTCATCTTTTCGTCTGGTTTAAATCCAGAGGTAGGCAGTAGTATTTCACGGCATATTGTAAATACTTCATATTCTGATGATGAACTTCGCAAATACAGGACACACAGGGACGTTGTGTTCCGCAGCGGTACCAAGGTAGAATTGCTTTATAGTCTACAAGTTTGCTGTTACATAGAAATGTCATATGCATTAACAGTCAGAAATGACGCTTTTAATTCACGACGAACATCTCCCAGTTCGAATTCATCATGTAAACCTGCAAAGGGGGGAGTCTTTCCTTTTTACATATCTGATGTTTTCCTTGATAACACTGACGTAGAGAAAATAAAGACCACTGCGAACCTTATAACCCACAGCCCTGCTGAAATTAAGACAATGATGTTACGTAATGTCGGGACAAAAGTAGAAAATGGAATCCCTAACTCCCTTCTGATTCAGTTTCTAGACCAGACTACCTCACTACTATCGTTAGATATGAGTGGAAGCGGCACTGACAGAACCTTATACAAGATCAGTGATATATTCTCTTCACTAACAGCTTTAACACTGTATCATGTTACAATACCACCCGATGCGATCAGGACATTGCAAACTGCATTAAAGTCAAACAAAGTTATACAAACATTGGGTTTTGTGAATATTACATGGAAGGTAGATAGCGTTTATGGTCGTTCACCAGCTTGTTTGAGTGGCTTGATAAGGATGCTTCCTGGCCTGCCACGTTTATCTACACTACAAATCAAAATATCAAACAAAGATGACAAACCTGTTTTCCTTGATGTCTTAAGTCGCATGAGCCATTTACATGGTATACTTTTTAGCCACTCATTTCCCCTTGATGATGAATATGACCGTGTTGTAGTAAACACTCTGTGTACATGGTCTAAATTACATTGGATGCATCTGTTCTGTGTAAATCTCGGTGATTTCGGATTGAAACTGTTCCAATATATGACGAATATGGAGACGGTGGCGTTAAGTCATGTAAAAATGTCACCAGGAGGTTGGAGCAACTTTATCAAATCCGTAACTAATATAAAGCATGAACTCAATGTAAATCTTGAAGGAAACATGCCCGGAATGCGTGTACAGGAGTTAAAATCATCTTCCAATCTCAAGATAATGTATGAAAAAACCGATAAAGATGGTATTCAAGACATAAGTTTTGTTAGAGTATGGCCGAATACACAACAAGATAACGAGTAGTTTTTCTTTCTTCTTGAAGCTAATTTTTTATGTAAAAGATAAAAGATAACATTTTTAAAAGCCATGATTAAAGCCTCTTGTTCACCAGATGAATGGAAAACTTTAGCGCTTATAATCCAGATAACCATACAATTCAATACAATTTAATACGGTTATCTTGATTATGATGACAATATTTGTATAGGCTTCGGTTTTCATTGACATTGTACTTTTTCTCCCGAGGAGTCTGTCTCTTCGTCTAAATGTGTTTTTACGTTCGGGTTGTATAGCAATAATTAAAAGTGTTTCAATGATCGTTGCGTATGTGGCTATTAAGCTTGTTTGATATCACTACCTTTCTAAAATAGTATCACTGTTGGTCAATATATCTCTACAATTACTCATTACAATAAAAATCCCTGCTGGTTGACTGTTCAACCCGATGTTTTTGGGCTTTGGGGGGGGTCTTTTTAACTTATACTGCATGAAATAATTGAGATTGCCATTAATGAATACTGTTAACTAAAGATATGTTTGGTCTATACTTTTGTGATTTGACATATATATTAGAAATAAATGTATGAATGTTTGACATTTTCTGTAATTAATGTTCATGTATCTAGATCGTCAAAAAGGACGAACATACTGAATGTTGATTTTCATTTCAATGAGTCAGAACTGTCTATTCGTAAATTAAAGTATGTCTTGTAAATCAAAAGACATGCAAACTTATTTTTCTTTGTGCCAACGTCAATCTTGAAGGAAACCATTTGGGTACAAATGCGTTAAAGAAGATCCTGACGAAAATCTCAACAGCGCTCACAATAGAGCACAAAATTAAACATCGACGGACCCCTAGCAAGCTAGAGGTGGGACCAGGTGCCCGGGAGGAGTAAGCATCCCCTGTTGGCTAGCCGCACCCGCCGTCGATGTTAATGAAGCATGGAAATGAAAATATAAAAAATAAAATTCATGCACTGTCTGACGTTATTTCTATATAGAAAGTGTTATGGCGACAATGTCAGGGAAGTATATTCAGAACACTTACTGTCAAACCCCTCGCGGGGAACTTTTTTACGAGCTCCACACGGCAAAGGGCATAAGTGTGACACAAATGAGTTAAAGAAGATCCTGACGATAATCTCAACAGCACTCACAATAGAGCACCAAATTGAAGATCGACGGACCCCTAGCAAGCTAGAGGTGGGACCAGGTGCCCGGGAGGAGTAAGCATCCCCTGTTGGCTAGCCGCACCCGCCGTCGATGTTAATGAAGCATGGAAATGAAAATATATCAAATTCATGCACTGTCTGACGTTATTTCTATATAGAAAGTGCTATGGCGACAATAACAGGAAAGTATATTCAAAACACTTACTGTCAAGCCCCTTGCGGGGAACTTATTATACATACGAGGGCTGATTGATGCGTTGTGGGCGTTGTCTTTCTGGGTTGCAGAAGATATTCTTCTGATAGATTATCTCTTAAAAGGACAAACAATAAACGGCACATATTATGCTTCCATTTTGACACATTTACGGGAAAATATTAAACTTAAGCAACGCAGAAAGCTCACTAGTTAAAGGTGTGTTATGCTCCTGTTTACAAGTCACTGTGTATAGATACTGAAAAGGATTATGTAGAAAAATAATGCAAAATGTCTGATAAAATTCAAATATTTAGATACGAGGCTCACAACATATCAATCAGCCCTCGTATGTACCAATATGAAATAATGACATTAACAGACCCCAATGAAGAGAATTGCAAATTTATTGTATTCCATCATGTAAAATGTATTGTAAACATGTACATTATGTATGACAAATATGGAAAATGATCATATCCCTTTATACAGCACAAAATCGATAATTCAGAAAATCAGAAATCGAAGGCATACAAAATCAGGATAAAACAGGAACCAAAGCAAACAAACAAAAACCTCCACCATATGAAAAGAAGCGAACTCCCGATATGAGAGCGAGACCAGGTGCCCAGGAAGGGTAAGCATCTCCCGCTTGCATGCAACATCCACAGCTTCAAAATGTGTCACTTCAGTAGAACTGTCACATCCGGTTATTTCCATTTCGGAAGACTTAGAGTACAATCTTTGGCTGAATGGTTCAAATGGTCTATGACAGAATATCATCCACCATTCTGGAGAGTGGGACATCATAGTGTTTGACGAGTTCCCCATATCGACCGTAGACTTTCCTCAGTGACGTTGTCAGTTGGTCACAAGCATATCCCTGAGTGAGAAGCTTATCTGAAAGACGCCTAGTTCTTAGAAAAAAATACGTTTATTTTGTACTTGCTCTAGAATAGCGTATCAACTCAGATATGAACACGTCGTAAGCAGGCGATGAAGGGATATTGCTACTCAGAAAAGGAAAGTTTGTAGTGCTGAAATTGAAGTCGTCACGTTTGCCACAGAGGTGTTTATGTGACCATCAGTGTCGTAGGTCAACATTACATGTATGTCCAAATAGGATGCTGAATGATTTGTCTCTGTAGTTTCTTTGACTTCAAGCTCCGAAGGATAGATACTGCTCAGGTAATCCTCGAATTTTGGATTATTGATGGACAACACATCGTCTATTTATCTGTAAGTGAAGTTGAAGTAAGAAGCTTAGTATCTTTAAGCTAAGTATCTTTAACTTAAGTATCCTCGGTTTAGTACGCAGCTACGTTAAGGCACTCCTCAGAAATGACGTCTTCAAATATGGCGCGAAATGACGTCAACCCCTGATTTTGACGTCATCAATACGGAGTCTATTGTCGTTTGCAGATTTTGATATTCTTTATTGTCATTTATCATCGAGTTAGATCTTTATACATGGTTGAATTTTTTGCTGAATATGATATAACTTTTATCTATAGTAAAAATACTTGTATGGCATAACGTACTAGACAAATATTTGATGAAGACGCTTGCCTAGCAACCACGTTCGGCAGTTACTCAAAGTCCTAGAAAAGCTTGAAGGCTTTATGGATTCTTTTTTGAAATAGATGATTCGTTTTTTAAACTGACGTTAAGCTAACTGAGGATACAGCCGTTCAATCTAAAAAAAAGTGAAAGCAAGGAGAAAATAATGATAAGATCATAATGAATTCTCTATAAAGGCTAAATTTAGAAGGGGAGGGAAAATACTACCAACGACAAACTAAAATAAAAAGGTTTAAAAAATTAAAATGCGGTGATTATGGTCTATTCTTTTCTGGAAGTTACTAAGTAAGATAGCGTGCGTAACATTCAGAATTGACTTTGTAAATTATGAATAATTGTACGACATGCATTTTCTTCGTGGTATTCTTGATTCTTAGAATGATAAAAAAATATATACAGAATTTTCACGTCTCCCTGTTTTTTATGCCCCCGGAATTAAAGATTCGGGGGCATATAGTTTTGGCCTGTCCGTCTGTTTGTCTGTCTGTCTGTCTGTTTGTCCGAAAAACTTTGACAGCGGACATAATTTTTGAATGGGAAGTGATAGGGCTTTCATATTTCACACGTGTATTCCTTATGACAAGACCTTTCCATTGATACCAAAAATTTTACCCTTGTGACCTTGACCTTGACCTTTGACCTATTTTTCAAAAACTTTAACATTGGGCATAACTTTATAATGGTAATTGATACGGCATTCATATTTGACACGTGTATTCCTTGTGACAAGACCTTTCCGTTGATACCAAAATTTTTGACCTCGTGACCTTGACCTTGACCTTTGACCTACTTTTCAAAAACTTTAACATTGGGCATAACTTTTGAATGGTAAGTGATCGGGCTTTTATATTTGACATGTGTATTCCTTTTCACAAGACCTTTCCATTGATACCAAAATTGTTTGCCTCACGACCTTAACCTTTGATCTACTTTTCAAAATCTTTAACATTGGGCATAACTTTTGAATGGTAAGTGATAGGGCTTTCTTATTTGACATGTGTATTCCTTGTGACAAGACCTTTCCATTGATATCAAAATTTTTTTACCTCGTGACCTTGACCTTGACCTTTGACCTTCTTTTCAAATTTTTTAACATTGGGCATAACTTTTGAATGGTTAGTGATAGAGCTTTTATATTTGACATGTGTATTCCTTGTGACAAGACCTTTCCATTGATACCAAAATTCTTACCTCGTGACCTTGACCTTTGACCTTTTAACCCAGTAACCCTGACTTTGACCTTTCACATACATGTACTTAACAGAAAATAGTGTTTATACTAACAAAGATGCCGCCGGGGGCATTCGTGTTTCACAAACACAGGCTTTATTTTTTCTCTTTTTCTCTCTCTTAGACAACGTAAATTGAATGTCGCAAGCTAAAATAAAAATTATAATTTATATGTTAGTAACGAAATGTTACAGAGTATATCTACTCTTTCCTAATATCACATATCTTATCTGTACTGTACAAAGCTCTTTTAATAAGTACAAGCATATACAATATACGGAAACAATGCCTCTTGATATCATAGTACCTCTCACTAAGTCAGCAATTAAAAAAAGCAAGAACGTCGTAAACATTTTGAAAAAAAAATGTACAATCGGCAAGAATCGAACTCGAGACCTTGGAGTCTGCAGTTCCTTATCATTACCACTACGCCACCGCACCATTGCGTTAGGGGGATGAAATTGTAAAACAGATTTCACTTTTTTTTTATGAAAATACGATGAAATATTTCTCAATTAAACAACATAGTATTTATTTCATCTTCTCAGGGAAATTTTTGTGTTTAAAGGCATCACAACTGTGAGAACAAAATCGGCGAAGTCGACCTTGATTGTTATAAACTACGAGTTACTTCCCTTCGCTAGTCACATATACGTTTGAAAAAGATATCGTCTTTTGGTGATGGTATAAAATTTCATGGCGCAAGCTGACATTACAATGCTATGTGTTGGGGTCGCGTTAAACTAGCCCGATAGATGGTTGTCCTCCATGATCTAAGTCGGCACTTTCTCGATTCTACCTATGACTATTTAAGATATATGACAACACCGGGAGTTAAGTGCTGTTCTAGTCAATTATTAGATAAAAATTGTTTTTTATTCCAAAAATATAAGAAAGAAGAAAAATGCTTACTTGAACTCATAAATGGCAATACCTACAAGGTATTTTGGTAGTAAGCATAGGACTGTTATTGCAGGAATGACGTTGCGCCAGTTCGTTTTACACAATACATTGTCTGCATGTTATAAACAATTGTCACGTGACTTGTGATGTGGCACATGACATTACTATTGGCCGAATATGTAGTACTTACAAGCTTAGTGTTGATACCAAATACACAAAAAAATTTTATTCGAGGATGTCCTTTTTTCATTATTGAAAATGACTTTTAAAATGCCACGAATATCACGAGGGTTAAGTATCCGAAACGTGCATGTCTGGTCCATGCTGTAAATTTATCTGCTTTTAAATGATGCTATTGAATTTGAAGACGTTAAACATTTTCCCTTCAGAGACCAAAGATTGAATGGATTCAGCTTCGTACAAGTACAGGAAAAAGTCGGCAAGGATCAGGGCACAATTGGTCCCCATTGGAATTCCGACAATTTGCCGGAAGACCTTTCCTCCAAACACCACAAAAATGTTGTCGATCAGAAAGTTTAACATCTGAATAATATCGGTTTCAGTGTACTTATTTTCAGACTTTTCTTTTACAAAGTAGGTTTTCTCATAGTTAACAACAATAAATTTGTATTTACGATAACCGTTCTTACTTGTAAACGCATTACTTATAATTTTTGCGAGTCTTTCTTTCAATTTAGAATGTGGAATTGTAGTGTAAAGTGTTGAAAAATCAAAGGCTTTGATCGAATGGACTCTACTGAAATGAGTGGATTTCAGATGTTCTAAAAGTTCCTTCGAATTCTGTAAAATCCACATCTGGTTGATACCACTGCGAGAATATACTGTCGAACAAAATTTTTGAAGCCCAGATTTGATTTCAGATAAAACTTTGGTGAGTAAGATCGATACAGATTTGGTAGAACATTTTGAGGAACCAGCGATGAAACGTTGTTTGTACTGATTCTTATGCATTTTAGGTATGCAGTACAAACGAAAGGAGGGGATCTCGAACAACACTAGGTTGCAGCACCTACAGCAAAATCCCAAAACACCTATGCAAAAAAACACAGAACAGACACCCACAGAAACCGACGCAAAAGGGACAAGGAATACCAACTCACACCATAGAAACATAAAACATAAAAGACTACACATAAACAAACGAGACCAATGGACAATCGGTGCCGACTTAGGACGGCCATCTGCCACGTAAATAGCAGACGGTGTGGTTATCCTGGATTACAACCCTCCCACTATCCCGATTTCCCAGAGATCTCGAAGAACGCACAATTATGGTGTAAAACAACCTCCTCACTTTTAGATGACCACACACAAACAAGACCGTAAAACGCAGTGGTCCAAGCAACACAGATGAATATGTAAATGGATATAAAAAGAGGGCGTGCATAATACAGTCCTTGCTCTGCCGGCTGTAGCGAGCTCATATATATTATCACCCGAGGAGTCCGACTGACATTCAGAGAGGACAGGTGGTCGGGGCCCTGTCTTCTCTGAGGAGGTTTCGACATGACCCGTCATGGAGTACAAGTATGGTAAATCTAAATCTAAATCGTTAGTGTCGAAGCCAAAGGAAGTACATGTATGTGTTAAAATCATACAATTAAAAGACCTCGAAGTGATAAATCAAGTAAGAAAATTGAAAATGCATTCGTTCATGTTTTACCTAGAAATAATTGACGCAAGAAATGGAGGGGGTCTCCAAGAGGACTTAGTTAAAGCATTCAATTTAAAACATCAAAACACCCAATGGCGAAAACACAGAATGGACGAGCACGAAACACCATAGGGTCAGTCAAGACCAATTGATTTATTGAGTCTTTGTGGAATGTGGAGTTATTTCCCATTTGAGACGGCATCTGACGTATAACAATTATCACGTCATGAAAATGGTATTGTAACGACGATTTCGTACCGTCGTTTTCCAGAGTTTAGGGACTTATTCTATAGAATTTGAAGACGTCACAATTAGTCTATGTCAAATGCCGTCTAAAATGGTCTTCTAAATTACCTAATAGGAAATAAACATTTATGTAAAGGATATGTAATGCTATATAGGATTAATAACCAACAACCAAGTTTAAAACAAGGAAATGAGTAAAATGAATACTAAGTATTTGCTTCCAAATAAAAATGTGGAAATGAAGGATGTGTAGAATGTTTAACGTCTTCAAATTTATAAGCATCATTTTAGAGCAGATAAATTTACAGCATGGACCAGACATTCACTTTTCGAGTAATAAATCCTCGTCAGTGATCCTCGATGTAAACAATGTAATATGAACAAAATCTGTGAAAATTATGTCCTAGATATACCGAAAGACTTAGCAAAATGGCTGGGATATGATAGAAGATAACTAACAAATTTAAGACCACCTAGCAGCGACTGCAGCGAAACACACTGAGTCTCGTAGAAATGCGACGAACAAAGACAAACAATGGGAGACAACGAGGCACAAACACTCCAAATGGACAAACAAACAATCAAAGAGGACACATCGAACACAGGGATCTATCACGCTTCCCGGTTGCTTGATGTGCAATGGGTTATGTATATATGTACATATATATTTATGTGCCATATTTGCTCCCTGTGCCTACTTTTGACGACAATCCGCTATGCAATAACACATGTATGAACTGTGAATGTATCTAGAAAAAAATAAGATCCTACAACTTACCCGGATACATAGTTGCTGTAAAAGTCATAAGAGCAATAGATTGAAGGGGACCTAGGTAGCAAATTTTATGTAAATGTATACCAAAAGCATTTAGAATACGGAAAAAACTCAACAATGTTCTTGATCACCCTTTATAGGCAAATGTTCTTTGTAGCGACGATCGATATAACTCCCTCAATGAGATGATGTAAACAGAAACTTAAAAATAAATATGTTGCAATAATCACATAAGGCAACAGACAACATTCCAGAAATCATAGCAGAAAGCATACACATCAGACGAGTGAAAAATAAGGGTGGTCTAGGCAACCAAAAAACCTCCCAAAATTCTGCCTCAGATCCACTGTATAATTGTGAACGATATAATATACATTTTGTACTGAATCGGATTCCAGTAACACTGAATCCTATATTCACTTAAGCATATCCATAAGTCGCTGAATCATATCCTCTACCACCACCAATAACTATAACTTTTTTCAAGAGATGCTTTGTAAGTCGGTTCAAACTGTAAGTCAAAGTACATTCAATATCCCCTTTTCATCATCAACAGACATACAAATTCAGGTCAATGTACTCGTACATATCAGGATGAATCAGGCTGGTTTTATGCTGTACTTTTATTCTTTCAGAGCAAGCCCAATATAGAGAACTTTCCGCGCAATTAGATGGCGTCGAAAGATATTGGTTTAGCTATAATTATACAAAGAATATTTCTAGCCATTTTGATATAAATCAGGTGCATAAAAAATGGTTTGAATTTTTTCTTCAAGACGGTTGAAAGTTAAAACCCTTCCGTATTATTTATATTTTTAACACTTAATATTTCATGTTGAAGTGTTGAGCAGTTAAACTTGTTTCCCCTTAATATGGATTATTTGTTTTAAATGTATTAATTACTTCTTTCCAGATTTGTCGCCTGAAAGAAGCTTTGTTTTGGTACTTAATCAGTTTGGCATCATAGATATTAATAACAATTCTCTGTAAGGACCAAAATAATTTCAATAGCACGTGGAAATAGCATGTTCCAATTTTGAAGATTTTTTTGTAATGAAGGTGTATATGATGTACTGAAACAAAAATAAACTTCCTTTTTACAAATTAAGTTTTCGTTGCCGTGGAAACCATGTTTGAAATTTTACGCATGAGTAGAATACTTGTGACATGGAATTTTCACAAGGCTTGTTTCCATGGTAACAGCTATTAAAGTAAACTGAAATTTCCTTCATTTTTCTCTTTATATCTTTCATAGTTTAAATACTACATAACCATGCTGCTCAAAATGTAGGCAAAAACCTGTTTTGAAGAGGCCCTTTTCAAGACCGAAAAAGCTCCTATTTTAACATGCTTTTGCTCAATTTTAAAGGAAAATAATCTGAAATGTCAGGCTTACTTCATTTCTACTGCCAATTATCACTAAAGTTTAATCCTTGGCCTCGATCTTTAAGAAAATGTTAAAATTTCAGTGGGATCTCTTCACAATTTTATTCAAACTGGTATAAAAATGGTTACCATGGTGACATTCTGTTCAGTTCTATTACACATAGAGTAATTTACTGGTACATTTTTAGCTGTCCGTTATATATTTTTAAGTATTATTTTTTTATCAGTGCATATAAAAGAGCGTTATTGGTTAAAAATCACCTTAAAATTTTTCAAGGTCACAGGACCCAATGTCAAGCACAGGCACCTGATTCCTAAAAAAGAAAAATTAAAACCCTTTCTTAAATGCCCGTTTCTCTTCTCTTTACCTTTCTCTACAGCTTTCATGTTTTAAATCGAGTCGAAACCTACACTTTACCGTTGGCGGCAAGGATGACAACTTAAACTAACAGTACTGCCATGCTAAGAATAGCGTAAAGTGTAGGTTTCGACTCCATTTCAGGTATTTGGATTAATTGCGGCTGCAATGCACAAATAATCAATGATAAGTAGGTTACGATCGTGAAGAAAAATATATGTAGACAATACTGATATGCAGTTTTATGAAGAAATCCTTTTGAAACTTACGATATTGAGGGGTTAAAGAGGGGGGATGGTGATTAAACATGGAAGCTGTCGTGCCTTAAAGAGAGAGTACAGAGGAGAGAAACGGGCGTTGAAGATTGAGTTTAAATTTTCTTTGTAGGAATCTGGTGCCTGTGATGTCAAGGTCATCTTGAATGCAATTCACAAAATTTGGCGAAATTCTGTGATTTTTCCAAAAATATGAGAGGCAGTCACTCAAAAGTCCTGTGGTATTGAGTAAAACAAACACAAACATAGTAATTTTGGATATATCCCCTATTTATTGACTAAAGTTACAAAACCTCAAAATCAATGAAATCGTGCACGTGACCTAAATAAATGCTAGAGGGAGAATTGGAAATATCTCCATTTAGATTATGTTTTCGTTTCTTTTTAATATAGCAGCTAAATGCACATTTGCATGAAAAATATTAAAATAAAATAAACGGAAAAAATCACGAAAACAACTGCACAAACAGGCATCTGGATTAGAAAACATATTTGCATAACGGAATTTATTGTAGATGGCGCTATAAACAAGAGTATTCTTTAAAATAGCGATCAAACTAATTCAGTTTGCTTTATCACTCTTTCACTTTCAATTGTGTTATGTTTTGTCTCACCCTATCTTTTTTCCAAGATATTAACATGAGATAAAGGACAACAAAACTCCTCTACTAAAATGTATACAAATGTGCAACTTGACATTTTAGAGCAGCCATGTTTTGACGGGTACCCATAGGGAATTCCCCATTTTGTAAGTGCTTGAATACCCAATTTTGTACAGGAAGTATCTATGGTCAAGCAATGTGTACAAGGTTTAATTATAAAATCTCAAACTTTTCTGGTAAATGCATCCTTTTTAATTATATACGACTCTAGACAAGTTTGTTTACCAATGCATCAGTTTGATCCCCAAATCTATACTCGTTTGTGTGGTGATTTTACACTAGGAGGTTATTATACATAACAATTATTGTGCGTTCTTGGTGACATCTGGATCTGGGTAACAAGAAAAGTGGGAGGGTTGTGCGCACGTACTCAGGATCACCTCACATTTCATTGTTGGTTTATGTGCACTCTTATGTAACTGGTGTTTTGATGTCGTATTCGATGTTCCTCGTTTCCTATTGTATCTCTTGATGTGTACCGTTTGTTCTACTTGTTCTTCTTTTCGTCCTAACACTGCAGTATGGTTTTATTTGCCTTGTTGATATTCAGAAATTCTTGCCCAGAATTTTATTTTAATCTCTTACTCTTTTAAATTTATCCTATTCTTTTTTCTTTCTTTTTTTCTCCCATTGCACTCTTTTAAATTCATTCTATTCTTTTTCTTTTTTTTTCTTTTTTAATTTTTTTTTCTTTCCCCCACCAATGGGAGGAGAAGGAATGACACAGGCACGTCTTTGGCGTGTCGTGCTCTATGTCGGGGAGAGGGGAGGGGATGATATGTAAGAGATATTAAAAGAAAGTGAGGCCCTGTTTTAGAATTGGGTTTCCCTCCCTCCCAATGCCCAAAAGAAACCAAAAGGATCGGTATATTTGTTATGAATACACGGTTGAATTCATATTTATATGCGAAAACCCCGATATAAATTGTGTTGTGTTGAGGCGATACACAAAATGTTTCGAAAATATTCTGGAATTATGTACGTCTTGAAGCTGCTTCTCGTTATCTGATGAAAACATTTATAAATATAAACATTCTTCTTCTTTTTAGAAGGCATCAACTGTATAATAGAACCACTTTCTCGATAAAATATATTAAAAAATAGAAATTATATTAAAACGGAAGTGAGAAAAGCATAACGTTGTCAGTACGTTTGTTAGAAACAAAGATAAAGTAATATATATTGTCGTTTTCTGCACTGGATAAATGCGAAGTGTATTTGAGTGTTTTATTTTTTATTTAAATCATCACTTCCCACTGGATGAAATATTTCAATTAACTGAAAGATAAAGCATATATTGAATCTATCGCATATCACAAGCGCTTCGTGGTCTATTGTCGGAGGCGCTGACCCCTGGACCAAGAAGATGAAATTCCTTGTTCGAATCCGTCTCGAGCTCTATTTTTTCGAATGGAAGTTTATCAAATGAGAGATAGTAATATTTTCACATTTCTTCCCTCATCATTGGAATTGTTATCATTATTTATTTTATCTCTAGGAGATAGTGAACGTTTTGTACAATCAGGACTTATCCATCTAATTTACTGGAAAGTTCGATAGCTTCTGCCCAGGCATGACATATCATTACCTATCAATGACAACTTTAGATAATGACAATATCCCTGTATACAGCATAAAATCGATAATTCAGAAAATCAGAAACCGAAGGCATACAAAATCAGGATAAAACAGGAACCAAAGCAAACAAACAAAAACCTCCATCATATGAAAAGAAGGGAACTCCCGATATGGGAGTGAGATCAGGTGCCCGGGAAAAGTAAGCATCTCCTGCTTGCATGAAACACCCGCCGCTTCGGTTGCGTATTCTACAAATGGAGTACACAAAAGTAAAACGGTACATAATAATTCGTTTTCAGAGAAAGCCTAATGGTATAATTAGAAAAAAGATATGATTATAATTGCAGAATGTGCTTTTAAACTTAGTCGCTGTTTACATTGTACACTGTACATAAATATTTTACACGCGATAATGACAAATAATTTAATTTCCCAACTTTGAACCGCTGTGCATTATGTTTGAAGCGGCCAGTATCTTCCTAACTTTCTTCCATATATTTCAATATTGACAATTCCGTCATCTTTTTTTTCAAATGAAATGACTGAAATCTATCACATGAAAAAACCTTAACAACGAAATTAATGTAGGTTTAAGTATATTTCAATTCATCGCATCGAAACCTTTCAGATATTGTTGCCATAGCAACCTAATTTGATGGTGCTTTGCATATAAAATGACAAATTAAGCCGATTAAATTTTAATAATGATGTATTGTTCAAAGATGATACTAATTGGATATCTAGAATTTGGACTTAAAACTTTTGTGCTTTTATGAAATTTCCAACCTTGTTAAACAGTAAAAACATGCAAAAAAGGGTCTTTGAATGTCCAAAACAGAGCCTTTTGATACCCTGTTTTGGCCGAATTTTTCATCTTGTATTATACAAAAGGCATCCGAGAGGAATGTAAAACAACTTTACAAATATGCATAATAATAAGGATTGAAAGAAAAATAAAGTAATTTCAGACAAAAAAAAGTACATGTTTCCATGGTAACAGCCTACAAATATGCCTCGTCATATAAATTTTCCCGATTTTTGAAACTTTAGACACGGTTACCAATGCAACCACAACGTTTTTGAAAAAAAAACTGGGGTTGATTTACATACTAGTACTTCGTACTGAACGTCCATACCAAAAATTTCTAAAATCCATGACATGCCGTGCCAAGACGTCATTGACATTCTATGGTTCTTAAAGAGAATTGCTGTTAAATACCGAGATCGTTTTGCGCAGTTTCTGACTGCACGCTTTTTCACCTTTTCGAACCTGCGCGATCAATTTTTCGTCATTTTCCTGTGCTTTATGAAATTTCCAACCTTGTTAAACAGTAAAAACATGCAAAAAAGGGTCTTTGAATGTCCAAAACAGAGCCTTTTGATACCCTGTTTTGCCCGAATTTTTCATCTTGTATTATACAAAAGGCATCCGAGAGGAATGTAAAACAACTTTACAAATATGCATAATAATAAAGAGTGAAAGAAAATAAAGTAATTTCCGACAAAAAAAGTACATGTTTCCATGGTAACAGCCTACAAATATGCCTCGTCATATAAATTTTCCCGATTTTTGAAACTTTAGACACGGTTACCAATGCAACCACAACGTTTTTGAAAAAAAAAACTGGGGTTGATTTACATACTAGTACTTCGTACTGAACGTCCATACCAAAAATTTCTAAAATCCATGACATGCCATGCCAAGACGTCATTGACATTCTATGGTTCTTACAGAGAATTACTGTTAAATACCGATATCGTTTTGCTCAGTTTCTGACTGCACGCTTTTTCACCTTTTCGAACCTGCGCGATCAATTTTTCGTCATTTTCCTGCAGATTTTAGGTCATTTGTACGGAAACACAATCTTTGGTTTCAGGGAATGTTGTTTTAAAATTATTATTAACAAGAATGAAATATCGATTTCTTGCATTCGGGAAGCTTCGTCCTCAGGTGCCTCGAGAAGACGTGACAAGACAAATGTGAATGAATTATTCTGAGGTAGTCAACATATTTTCCCTTAGATACCATAAACATTATAAAAAAAATCATAGTTATTGGAAAAATATATATAATCATAAGATCAAAGCGTTAGATAAAATATTGCAGAAATTTTTATAAACTGTTACAAAATATTCTATGTTTTAGAAAACAAATGTTTAAATTGAAGAAAAAAAAGTGCAAAAAATTGTATGCATTGTAATGAAACAGAAGATATTCAACATTTAATTTTTTGCATGTAAAAATGTTAAAAATATATGGCTTGCTTTAGGGCTAATTTTGCAAATGAATTTACGATTAATTGCTTTTTATTTGAAAGAGAACAAATAATAATATTATATCGTATGTTGCACTGAAAATTTAAAAGTGCAAAATGTTTTGCAGATTGAATAATTTAGATGAAGAAGAATATAATATCAACAATAATTTGAGAAATTCTTTGATCTTTTGCCAAAAAGTTTTGGCATATTCTAAAATTGATTTGAAATTAGATGTAATAAGTAATTTTGAAAAAGAAATCCTTGAATTCTTGCATACAACTACTTTTTTGTTCTTTTGTTTATATTTATATATGAACTATGATTATGATATAGAATGAATAAAAAAACATATTGGCCACATTCGGGAAGAAAAAGGGACAAAGCAAATGCTATGACGGAATTTCGGCAAAATACAAAAATGAGGAAGTCACGCCCGTTTGACCTTATCTAATCAACTGTTTGGAATGCAGAAACAACCTTTGGCTATAGAAAGAAGTTACAGAAACCGTTAAGAAAAATATTGACCGGTTTGTCCGTCCGTGACGCTGAGTTCGACCAGTCAATTTCTGTCAGCAACAGCGTAACGTCACCTTGAATCGGGATAACACACTTGCGTACACTTCGTTTGCTATTGGTATTCAAATCAGAAAGTTAATAGGCTATTTTTACCAATATTATGAACATTTTTTTCGCTAAAACAGTCATTTTGGCATGAATTTACCCATTTTTTATGTCATACACTTATTATAATAACATAAACGCCTCGGAAGGGTTTTTACATGTATACTGAACCTTGATAGATAACTAAAACGTTTATATTGCTTCAGATGGGAATGTTTCAAAGTTTCAAGTGATTGTCATTTCAGATTACTTGACATATAAATCTTGTTTTGCACCCCCCCCCCCTCCTCTTCCTTTGATATGTTAGAATGTCAAAAAGTCTGTACCAAATGTGTAACGATAATTTTACTTTGAATGAAATACATTATATCTTACAATAAAATACAAAATAAAGTAGATTATTTTAAATAACGAGTAAAACGTGGGTCCTGTAGCATCATAACGTGTAAAACGTGGGTCCTGTAGCATCATATCCCACCCATTCTGCTACGTCTTTTGGTACATTTTTGGACATAAAAATTTTCATACTTTTTGGTCGTATTACATTGTTTAGACCGAGGATCACTGACGAGGGTTTAGTACCCGAAACGTGCATGTCTGGTCCATGCTGTAAATTTATCAGGTTTAAAATGATGCTATTGAATTGAAAGACGTTTAACATTGATTCAACAAACATTTTCTTTTTTCCGCTAGTATATATTTGGTCGGGTAAAAAGGCTTGAAAGGAGAGGTTTTTTTAAGACTGCACTCTGGCAGCAGAATAGACTATATTTTCCCATCTTGTGTATGAGCTCAAAACGTCAAAGTCAACATCTTTTGCACGCAATGACACAAGCGACATAACCTATGCATAGTATCAATTCATTGTTCAATAAAGCATTCTTAAACAAAGGTCAAATTTCTCTCAATGCATGGTATGTATACTTCTTTGGCATAAAAAGAAGGTTGTTTTATTTTTTTAAATGCAGGTCTTTTAAGGTCCTTTTCCCTCTTCAAATATTTTTTACCTGGAAAACCTTCTAAAATGTCAACCTAGAATGCACTCATCAGATATTTTTCGATCAAATGCGTGAATGATTCTCTCAATTTTTCACAGCTTCTGCCTTAGGTACGCCACTGACAGCCATTCAATCAATGATCACAATTCATAACATCTTCATAATTTTCGTCTTTTAATTAAAAAGAATAGTATTCGATTTTATTGTGAATTACATGAAAATGTTTATTATTAACATTTGCTTGTAGAATTAACAATTCATATCACGCACACTACGTTGACCCATTTTGCTCTTGATGCATGGGGCGTGATTAATTCGAACAGATATATAATAAAACTAAGTAAACGTACCATGGAGGACGTTTTCAGTTCATACAATTTCGTAAACATCTATAGGGCGCAATTTCATTTTTTATTCAACATTTTATACAAAATCAATTGTGATATGATTTTCTTTGACAATTTGAATAATATCACAAATTCAAAGTTTTATATCTTTGATAACAGAAAATAATTTTTTTTACATCAGAATATCGGTTTTTCATATCTAAAAGTTTCACAATACAGTGATCATGGTGATATTAAGAAACATTATATGTCTAAATCTCTTCATAAAGATCTGATTCATTCGAATTTATGTTTAAGAAAGAAGATGTTTCATACAGAGAATAAGTGTCTTAATTTGTGTTTCGGGTATTCAACACAAAAACAAGCTAATTTATCGTAATGAGTTAAAGAAGATCCTGACGATAATCTCAACAGCACTCACAATAGAGCACCAAATGGAGCATCGACGGACCCCTAGCAAGCTAGAGGTGGGACCAGGTGCCCGGGAGGAGTAAGCATCCCCTGTTGGCTAGCCGCACCCGCCGTCGATGTCCATGCACGAAAATGAAAATAGATTAAATACATGCACTGTCTATGGTTCTGTCTATATAGAAAGTGCTATGGCGACAATGTCAGGGAACAATATTCAAAACACTTACTGTCAAACCCCTCGCGGGGAACTTTTTTACGAGCTCCACACGGCAAAGGGCATAAGTGTGACACAAATGAGTTAAAGAAGATCCTGACGATAATCTCAACAGCACTCACAATAGAGCACCAAAGTGTAATGCGCGTTAGCGCATTTCATGCGATAAATGCACATGCTGACGTTAAAATCCAGGCCTCGTTCACTGCGGGTCACTACGACGCGGCATGTTTTTGAGATCCAATGCATTGTGACGTTTTCAACGTTTTCATGCAAAATACAACACGTTCCGTCTAATAGTTTCATTTCAGAGAATTAAATTGGTTGCGCATATACAAATGTACACAGGAATTATGCTTCTACAATTATGCCATTTTACAATTTATCCAATATTTTCTGGAATTTATATCACTCATTCGAATGTGCAATATAGCATTTTCGACTTTGTGATACCAAAAAATTAATTTTGATCTATCATAAATTTAATTCTGAAGTCTCAAATTTGAACTTTTTGGTAAAATATTTTTTTCGAATATATAGTTGAACGGCGCCCCATAACTTTCACATATTTGTTATTTGTTTTCCCTGACCTTGCGCACAACTTTTGTTTTAGGAATTATATCATCATTTGTTACACAATACATCCTTCGGAATAGTACTTTTTAAAGAAGTATAGCGTCGATCAATATGCTGATGTATCTCACCCTTTCTATGTGCTGTTTGTTAAACGTCCGGTCAGAGACTAGAATCGTGGACCTTAGCCATATTTACGATGATGAAGCAGTTGGATGGCCAATTTTCCCAAAGGTTAATATTTCTGTGGAACAACGAGGATACGTACCTCTCTATAAATCATGGTAAGGAGAAGCCACCAGATTTTATAAAATTTTAATAGGTTTAATTTTCGTTGAATTTTCACAAATTTTGTAAGCCTTCATTTTTGTGCGAATAGCACATAGCGATTGCCTGATTTCTTCGCTCATGGGAGCCCCGTCTACTGAGTATGTATAAACGATGTTACTCTGTTAACATGTACCTTGGGACTGCGTCAGCGTCATGATTGGTATAAAGTCTGATCACTGTCTGAATCAATGAATTCATAATATCTATATGAATCGAGCTGTCGTGTTATGTACATGCATGACCTAATGAAAAATTGCATCTGTATGTACTGAGATGAACACAGGCTGTGTGTTGGAAACCCCTTTCTATTACCAGGTCATTATCTGTTTTAGTGGACAATATATAAATGAAACAGTGCTTTCGATAAAGATATTAAGTTGAATCATTGAAACGTAAAACTATCTTCACAAAATAAAATCTGTATACGACGGAAAAATTAGGAACTTCAATCATGAAATATGATATTAACAATTATGAAACATAAAAGATCAAAACATTCCCGTTTAGGATGTACATGTATCATGTTTCTATATATTACAAAAGAAGTGAATTTTCCTTCAAATTCTTAGCACACACCTAACATTGAACATGAAAGGTGAAAGAGATAGTAGGGATCAAATTAGAAAAAAAGATTCGTCTTCTTTCTTTGTATATGCAATCATCAATCGATAGTCACATTGGATTGTTGTATTTTTTTTTGGGGGGAGGGGTAGATTTAATGTGATGGTATTTAATTTTCATGTTCACTGTCAGACATCATCTTTCAATTCATTACGACAACATTATGCATTTGCATTTTAGTTCTGTCTTTATCCGTCCATACACTGGCCTACGAAGGTGTTCAGGAACAAATATAACTTTGAACACACAGTATTTTGTCATACATTATAAGTGATATTATTCTGGCTATTCGCACTCAGTACCTTTAGTGCTTTGATTCCTTTATGTGATTTAGGATTTTGTGCTTGTTTTTACTTGCAGTATGGGTCCTTTTGTACGTTAACAGCATGATCAAAACAACGAAAAACGAGGAAAAAAGAACTTTTAAGAGTACATTTGTATTTCAATCCATCAACTTGGCAATTTCTTTTATCTACGTTTAAACAGGATGCAAATGAAAGGAGGGGATCTCCAATAACACTCTGTTGCAACACCCATAGCAAAACTCCAAAACACACAATGCAAAACAAAAACCCCACACGAATCAGACATCCACAGAAAGTGACGCTAAAGTGACAAGGAATACCAAATCACACCATAGAAAAATGAAACACAAAATATCTCATATAAACCAACGAGACCAATGGGCAACCGGCGCCGATTTAGGACGGCCATATCCGACGCAAGTAGCAGACGATGTGGTTATCCTGGATAACGTGCGCAAAACCCTCCTACTGCTCCGATTACCCAGAGGTCTCGAAGAACGTACAATTGTGGTGTATAACAACCTCCCCACTGTTAGATGGTCACACACAAACAAGACTGCAAAACGCAGGGCCCCAAGCAACACAGACGAATATGTAAATGGATATAAAACGAGGGCGTACGTAATAGAGTCCGTGCTCTGCCTGCTATATAACGAGCTCAAGTACGAGGGTTGTCCGTACAGTTCGTGGACAAGTCTTAAATTCAGGAAAATTAGCGTCAAAGATATTTAATTTTAGTATATTTATTATCATATACTATTTGCGAAATGTAAACAAATATTATATTTTGATTTCATTATTACAACTACGACTTCGTAAATAGACATAGGATGGTGACCCGGAGCACGGTGAATTTTTACCGAAATATGTTGTTTATCAGTTTCTTAAAATTCCGCGGATAAAACAATAATTTTACATTGTGATGTTGCCAATAGTAATGATATCACACATGCGAAATTTGAACGTTCAAAGTTTCAAGATGACCGAGAAAACCAGATCTTAAGGTAATAAAGACGTGATCGTCATTGTTCGAAAAAATGATTGTTCGAAAAACTGATGTTTTCTCGAGAGCAGAGAGAAGTGATGCAATTTTGCATAGGCTTCATGAAAAAAAAAAACACTGACAGAGACCCACAGATTCCTTAAGCAGTCTGAAAAAAATGATAAAACTAGTTGTTCGTAAGTCTTCAAGTGGTAAAGAGGATTTGTGGAGGTTAGGCACGGTCCATTTGATATTCTTGGGGGGGGGGGGGGGGGGCTTGCGTTTTTTTCGAAAAAAATAATTTTGCCCTGAATTTTGATGAAAAAAATTAATTTGCTTATGGTGTGACAGAAAAAAATAATCTTGCTCTTACAAGTAATCTGAATTTGAAGAATAACCACAAAATTCGCTTAAATTCCTGAAAATTTTTCGCAGTTTTCACTTTATCTTAAATATCTTTGGCTCGATTCGCTCGCTGTACTTTTCTTCTTTAATGGCAAGTTCATATTCAGAAATATAAGTATACATGTCACTAAAAAAGGGGCTTACTTAAATGCTTTATCAGTATCATTTTCATAGATAAATGAATCACCATACAGTCTAAGATTTGACTGTATACAATCTTGGAAGGAGAATTTAATTAAGTTTTTCACCAGTTTACATTTCTGAATTTAAAAATTTGTCTTGAAGACCCTCACCTCAGGCCCTCTTACATGTTACATACATTTTGTTTACTGGAAATTATATCATATTGTAAAAATCTTTTATCTCTCTCATGCAGTTTAGAAGTGAATACAAGTTTTACATAAAAATTTAGTGCGGTTTAGAAGTAAAAATAAAGAATTTCTGTTGAAAAAACAAAAACATTCTTAATATACATATCAATTGTTAGAGAAAAATTTCCTTGCTCCAACTTTGCAAGAAAAAAATAATTTTGCTCAGGTCCGGTGCGAAAAAAATAATCTTGTTCCGACAAAAAACCCAAGCCCCCCCCCCCCCCCCGAATATCAAATGGACCGTGTCTTAGGGACAGTTTGCAGGACGGTATACGCTAGGGAAGACTTTCTTTTAAAAAAGTGCTTTTAAATGAAAAACGTGACGTGGTTCTTAGTGATCGGCTACTAACAATTCGGGAAATTGCAGGTAACTTTGAAATTAAAACAAATCTTGCATAAGATCTCATCCCATATCCTACAACGAGTCATGTCTGTGCTGGATGGTCTCCGAAAATCCATAGAAATCTAAATTTTGCGAGGAGAGTAGAATTGTCAGTACAGTTTATAAATAACGGATAACGTCAAGGATCCTCATGCTAGTGCTCCGGGTACGAGGAAGTGTCCTTTTTATACTGTATAGAAATATAACCATTTATGCTTTGTTTGTGATTAAATTTTGCATGATCTTGATATGACAGTTGAAATGAAACTTTCACTATTTTACCATTGTTTGCTAGCTTTTATCAATGTAGTCCACGACGTTTACGGACGATCCTCGTATGTTATTACCCGAGGAGCCCGACTGACATTCAGAGAGGACAGATGGTCGGGGCCCTGTCTTCTCTTAAGATGTTTGGACAGGACCCTTCATGGAGTCCCGTCGTCACAGTCAGTCAGAGTGCAAGTCTTACGAATGCGCTGGTACAAGACTGTAGATTGTTCAAGTACCAAGCCTAGTGTCCGTTTGGTGAAATAAGGATCAAATGCACGGCCTAAAAGGCGTTTGATGATTCTGACGCATTATCGATAGTTATGCTGTCTACCTTTGATCCTTCTTATTTTGTTAATCATGTCACCATAAAATGCAGGTTGTGAAATACCCAAAGTTGTATACTCTGTTGCTTACATGGGTACGAATTTCAAAAGAAGTTGACAATATTTTTTTTGTAAAATTTCCAGAAAGTCTTTACTAGTTTGTAAAAGCGTAAACCTTGGCCTAAAAGTTTCTTCGTAATGTGAAAATTTCTGCTATGAATTCAAAACATCAGTACATGCTCTAGTATACCGGATGAGCTATGAAATGTAGATACAATGAATTTCATATACAACTCAGATCTCTCATATGAGCATCATTATCAATTATATGAAGTCATTTTTTTCCTGGTCAAGAATAGACGTATATTCAGAGATAGTTTGTATTTTTTACATTTTCAATTACCATTCAAAGCATGTGGTAAGAATCGAAAATTTTCTGCGTAAGTGCTCTCTGAATATCCCTCTATAGTCTTGACAAGAAAATAAACTATCATAAAAATCAAATAAATATCAAATAAATCTTTTTAAGAGACACTTTAATTTTTTCGTCCTTTCTATTTCTAGGATTGAATACAATAGCATCTGTGCACCTGAGCACAGGGGTACTCACGTTGATGCACCGTCGCATTTTGCAAAAGGCGTTAGGAGAGCGCATCAAATTCCAATGGAACGTATGTTTGGGCGAGGTGTGGTCGTTAATGTTGAAGCAAAGGCAAACAAAGATCCAAATTATGCTGTAACCATTGATGATGTCAAGGAATGGGAACAAAAACACGGAAAAATACCTTACGGCGCAGTTTTTATTATGAATTCCGGATGGTATAAAAGATACCCAGACAAAAATAGTGTCTACAATACAACGGATCTTGCGAATATTTCGACCTTTAATTTCCCAGGAATTCCAGGGGAAACTACGAAATGGTTGATAGATGAGAGAAAAATTCACGTGCTTGGCGTTGACTCGCCCTGTATCGATGACGGAAATTCTGCAAGAGCCAATTCGTTTAGGAGCCACATCTACTTTTCAAACAAAAATATTATCGGGATCGAAAATCTGGCTAATTTAGATGCAGTGCCCGAAAGCGGAAGTATAATATATGTTCCGGTTCCAAAAACGCGAGACGGAAGTGGCGGTTTGACCCGCGTTTTTGCCACATATGATGACGCTATGAATGGATGTAAACGGACTGGCGAAGCTCTTTTGCAAGTTATAGCCATGTGCGCCTTGTTATTCAATCTAATCTACCTCTTTTAAGGTCAATCATCAAGTCATGTACTTTTCAAGGTCAGCAGGAATTTTTGAAATTCGCATGCAAATGTTGTTTTGTGTGGTTGCAATATGTGCATTCATAACTACTCATTAACAGGTTTTTATGTATCCACACGTCGTTTGTTTTTGTTATCGTTTCGCGAATGTATGATAAAGTTTGATAACTATATCCATCTAACGTCTTTATGAAGAAACATTATCAAATATACTGCAGAAGCTTTAACATATAATCAGTAAATGATTAAATTTTACAGAATCTTGCTTACTTTTCAACCATCTTCGATAACACTGTTTTTAGAAATAGTGAAAAACGATATAGTATTACATTCTTTTTTAAGCAGCACATAGACCTGAACGTACTCAAAGACTGTCCATGGTGCTCAGAGTATGACAATGCATACTTAGTTTATTTTATGTCTGTCGATCGATATGATATCGAGGTCGGTGGAAATTGGATGAAATGGAAAATAATTCGCAAAGATCTAACAAAAATAATACGGAAGTGTTCCAAATCTAAACCTTCTAGAAGAAAATTTCAAACCATTTTTTATGAATCAGACTCGTGTTTCGGATCTTAAATCCTCATCAGTGATGCTTCCAGCCAAAGTGCTTTTCACAAGCTGCCTAAATCTATTTCAGTAGCGCCCTCTGGTTTAATATTTTTTTTTAAATACAATTTGTTCATTTACTTCACAGAGTGCGCGGCTCCAAATTTCCTGTAGGGTCGATTCAGTAGCATATACAAATAAAATCTATGTTCAAAAGGCAAAATGAAAACTATGGTCATAAGGATTCTTTATCTGAAATATCAAATCCTCACTGTTCAAAGTAGGTCAAAGGTCAAGGTCACTAGGTCAAAAGTCATGGTATCGAACGAAAGCTTTGGTCATAAGGAATCTATATGTGAAATATCAACGCCCTATCCTCTATAGTTAAAAAGTAGGTCAAAGGTAAAGATCAAGATCACAAGGTCAAACGGCATGGTATCAAATGAAAATTTTGTTCATACGTCTTATAGTTAAAAAGTACCTTATAGTTAAAAAGTACCTCAGAAAACATTCATTTCACCAATGTAATTTCCTTGTACTACATTTGTTTTCATTAGATCCAAACATATTACCTGGATGAATACATTCCATTAGACCCATTCAGACAAGAATTTAGAAATAAATGTTTATAAATGAAGATGTATTCGGATTCTCGAACAGATGACACATATACCTCCTCTTATAGTTAAAAAGTGTGTCAAATGTTAAGATCATGATCAAAAGATCAAAAATCATGGTATCAAATGAAAGCTTTGTTCATATGTAACATATGTGTGAAATATCACTAGCCTGCCATGAGTAGTTAAAAGGTTGGTCAAAGGTCAACGTCAAGGCCGCTAGGTTAAATGTCTTGAAGTAAAAGTTGCTAGGATGAATATGTGTATAAAATATTAAAGTCCTATCATATACACTTCAAGAGATATTCGCCTTTAAAGATCTCTTTGAATCGAAATATTACTATAAGATCAAAGTTCAAAGTCAGGGTCAGTAGGTCAAATGTCTTGGTATCAAAATGATACGAACGGATAGAAGGACAAATGGACGGACAGGGTCTTTCCTCTATAGCCCTGTTTGCGTTGGAGGGATGGTGCTAAGATGTTTACCTACTTTCATTTGGATGATATCTTTGGATGAAATGACATGTTTTTCGAAATAGCCAAATAATTTACATGTACATGAAGGCCCAAAACAAAGCTTCTCTCAGGAGACAGAGCTGGAAAGAATTAATGATCGATAATTTCACATTTAACATCAAGTCTCGAAGCAAAAGGAAATAATGATAATTCGGATTACCATCTTGAAGAAAATTTCAAATCCATTTAATGCAGAGATACACATCTCATTTCATACACGACAGAAATTCGAATGTACCGCTAAGTATCAAACATTCTAGTTGTGATAATAAAAGCAAAATTATTTAGTGTATACAGTAAACCCTTATGTGTATATCATGTATATGTGTCATCTGTTTGAGAATCCGAATACATCTTCATTTATAAACATTTATTTCTAAATAATTGTATGAATGGGTCTAATGAAGTGTATCTATCCAGGTAATATGTTTGGATCTAATGAAAACAAATGTTGTACAAAGAAATAACATTGGTGAAATGAATGCTTTCTGAAATGCCCTTGTAACATTTATTCATTGACAAAGTTTTTGGAATAAATATCACTCATTCGAATTTGCAATATAATATTTTCGATTTTGTTACATAAAAAATTCTGTGATCTCAAAATGATTAAATTTTTGTTGGTAAAATTATATTCTATATATATATTTGAACGGCGTCCGATACCTTTCACGCCATGAGAGAGGCAGATTTGTAGTTTGTATTCCCTCACCACACGCACAATTTTTTCAGGAATCATCTCATCTAATTAGCTACACAATACATCCCTTCAGTATAGTACGATTTAAAGATCTGAAGTAACTTCTATAAGAGTATGAATCTAACCGTTTTTCTTGGCTGGTTTTTAAACGTCCAGTAGGAGACTACAATTGTGGATCTTAGCCATACTTACGACGATGAAGCAGTTGGATGGCCAATATTTCCAAAGGTTAATATTCCTGTGAAGCAACATGGATAGATAAAGTCTTTCCCCAGATGTGATCAGGGACAAGAAAATTTAACCAGAGTTTTAAGTGTTTGATAGTAACACGGCAAGGCTTGCCGAGTCTCGGACAAAAGCAAATCCTGGACACGAGGGTTGGATTTCTGCGTCCCTGATCACATCTAGGGATTGATTATTTTCTCTCACTGTCTCAAAGAGCTAAAAAAAGGAGTTGATATGTATTTCTGTTCATATTTTGACCGGCGAACGTAGCAATCATGCATGACGTCACAGTGACGTTACATTTAAAACAGTTCCGTAATGAGCTTATCTGCAGGATTAGACAACATTTTTCCTAACGCCTCGCGGTGAAACTAAATTTCTGACAGGGGATTCGCCGATACCCTGTCAGTTTTTTAAACACTAGCCTGGTAATCCCTAAGATAGGGGATTCGCCGATACCCTGTCAGTTTTTTTAACACTAGCCTGGTAACCCCTATTTATTGACAATGGTATACAAGAGAAGAAGCACCAATACGGAAGTTCGCAAATACTTGTAACCGAGATTTCAAGAATGTTTTCGCGCACCCTTTGATTGTTCTCCATTGCTTTGACGTCATCAATTTCCCTTGACAGAAAAGGTGCCTACGTTTTGAACGATACTTTAGGTAGGTGACAATATGCAAATCAGATCGGAAATGCTGCACGCGCTGGGAAAATTATGTCATTATAAATTTAATAGATAACAAAAACAACTTATCAATGTTTTACATTTGAGAGGTTTTTTACCACAGGTTGCAGACACAATACTACCCCCCCCCCCTTTATTGTGTGTTTCAATGTACCAAACTCGGCTGCTGCCGAATCAACCTGATGGATAAAATCCAATTTCTGGGATAATTGAGCAGTTCTTGTTATCAAGGCTCAATATTTCTTCGTACTAGAATAAATAATGTATATGATCAGTGTAGAAGGGTCAGCATAAGAAATTTGATTCTCCGTGAGAAGTCCAAACTTCACGAATTTTTCCGGGTCTACATTTTACTGGTAACACTCAATCATGCGAAATCTGACGATTATTCCGACAATTAAAGCAGCACGTTCCGTCTTCAAGCGAAAAAATGCATAATGAAAAAGAAATGGGGCAAATATCTATTTTTCCTGGATGGTAGAAGTTATGAACTTTCCGTTAATACCAAAATTTTGAACCAAAGGTCATCAAAGTTATCAAATTAAATAAATTAAAAAACGAATATTTGTGGCGCCACATAAATTGCCCATTTTTGGAATTGACCGGTCCTGAAGCATGCGTGATGCGGTTCGTCATGTTGTACAAATCAAAACAAACATGGCGGAAAACGTACACATATTAAGCTTTGGATATTGAAAGAAGAAAAAAGGGGACAGATTGTGAAAGAGCAAAAATAAAAGAATACATAAAAGACCATATGGAATTCCGTGAAAAATGACTTCGGGTTCTTGTTTGAGATCTCCTCCCTTCTTTTAGGCCTAAATCTAGTCACAAACACGACGTAGCTGTATGGACAATTAAGTCAGATTAGAAATAAACGGTCCTAAATCGTTTAATACACATAGTGAATTAATAACTATTTGATATGCTGTGTGAAAGAAACACACGATGTCTATTTTACCTCTCCTTCTTTAGAATTATAATCAAAACAGTCTACTAGATCGGTACATACATCAATTCACGTAGTTCCTCGGATCTCTCTTAATCATTAATATGCATAAATAGGCGTGGCTACAGTTCAAACTTAGAACGCCAGTATCTCTCGGACGTTGGTGGTATCGGATTTGATACATGGTACACCGATGAATGACCATAATATGGAACAATCTATGTAAAGACATATGAAATATGTACTACCAGTATCATTCCGTTTACAACCCGAAGGCGGAATGTGCTGCTTTAAACCTTTCAAATGCACATGAACACTATTCCCCGGCTCTAACAATGTATGTGGAAGTGATTCACTGACCTGTTTTGAAAATAAAACGTCCCAACGTATCCGTCTAACGAAAATAGGCAATCTCATTCGCGAAATGTAAAGTTGTGCTTCCATCTTTTCATGACAATGCGCGGAACGATCCAAGAACACTTATTGACTGAGCGGCCTTTCGGCGATCTCTGGTTTTTACCTTAAGTTTAACGAACACTAACTGTTTTGCCATTTGTCGGGAAAATTTCAACCAATCAGAGTCCATCATTATATATTTACATAATTCAGCGCGAGGTAACTCTAACATTTTATCATGATTGAGTGTTACCAGTAAGATGTCGACCTGGAAAAATTAGGAAAGTGTTTGCCTTTTATCGGCGACTGAATTGTTCTATGCTGACCATTCTATGTTGATTATATGTATTATTTGTTCTAGTTACATTTGTATGCGAAATATGAGCCTTCATACCAAAAACTGCTGAATTATCCCAAAAATATAGGTTTTATTCACCAGTGACAAGTGCATATTTATATGTCGTCATTGTCTCTTTTCCGTCTCATAATATGCTCGTCTTTTGTGTTTTTGCATCGGGTGTTTTGGTGTTTTGCTGTTGGTGCTGCAACAGGGTCTTGTTGGAGATCACCTCCCTTCTTTGATTTGGCTGCAGCTGACTTCGGTACCTTAACACACAATAAAGAGGGGGAAAGGGGTCGAAGTGTAGTTTTTACCTTTAAACATACTATTCATCGTATACGAGGGTTGTCCGGAAAGTTCGAGGAAAAGACCCGTTGCACTCTTCAGACAATTTAGACAAAATATTCTTAATAGATGTAAAAAGGAGGATTTTCATGGAAAATCATTTTCTTTTGAAAACTGGAAGCAACTTTTAAATAGGGTTAAGAATTAGAGGTGACGTTACCATGATGTTAATCAAGCACTGTTTAAGGAATAATGGTTCAATATCTTTCACCACACTCTGGAACATTGGCCAAAATCTCACTTATTTTCAAAGCGTCAGATATGTCTATCCCATTCAATGTTCTGTTTGATTTTCAATAGCTAAATGTAAAAACTATAGGGAATATTTTTATTGATGGTGTTCCATGGACTCTACCTTTTGTTTTAGGTGTTTTGCTGTTGATGCTGCAGCGGGGTCTTGTTGGAGATCTCCTCCCTTCTTTTAATCGAGTGATAAATGTGTCTAGTTGATACTAGTGGTAAAATGGCAAATGAGTTATTTGATACGAGTTTCGTTATGTAATTTGAGCCAAATCTGTTTGAAACGGACCAGTATGCGAACTTTTCGGACAACCCTCATAAGTTTAATTCTTAAAGTTACAAATGGTTTCGCAGGGATTAATCTGTGTGTAAATGAATTTTACATACTACAATTTGAACATCCATATGATACTTGCAAAAATTATTTCTCAATTTATTGTTTAATAGATGTTTTTATTCTCAGGAACACACGATTTCAGTAAACTTCGGAAATCGTCATTTGCATATACAGTATGTAGAAATATGTCCCATATTCAAGTCAGAGTGAGAACGCTTCAGTGATCAGCCTATCGCTTGAATGAACATTTCATCGTTGGATTACTACGAAACATGTAGTAAACCACCTGTATTCTATATTGATGTACTCTTTGAATATATCATATGTATACGTATCAAAATACTTCGAGTATATATGTTTACACATCAAACTGATTTCTATACATCTTATCAATATAACAATGGAACTACATGCTTCTTGGTTAATTTCTCGTCCGACGTCGTCGTCCTTTAAGGTCTCCATCTGTCTCATGCCATGCTAATACTACTGTCCGCGCGGCTCACTTCGGAAACTGGATAAACGCGATTTTGATAACTTTGTCATGCAAAAATAAGATAAAATATATATCATTGAATAGATCTCGCTTAGTCGTAAATGTTGGTATATGTTACATGGTCGAGGGTTTATGCAATCAAATTATACAGACAATATAAAATTTAGATGGGACGTTTTAAATGTTAAATTTCAGCGATTTAACATTGAGCCTATGGAGAGCGTCACGACGTCACGGGAAAAATTAGCTCATATAACTTATACCAAAATTTGCGACTAAGCGAGATCTACTGAATGGTATCAATTTCATTCAAAGTTCTGCATGATGAAATAGTCAAAATCGCGCTTATCCAGTTTCCGAAGTTGGCCGCGCGGACAGTTATTCTTTCGTTTTATTGTTTATTACATGTTAACGTCTTCAAATTGAATAGCATCATTTAAGAACAGATAAATTGGCAACATGGACCAGACATTTCTCTTCTCAGATTCTGATAATACGGATTGTCGATACCTTTTTCGTTCCATGTGTTATCCGTCCGCCATGTTGTTTTGTTTTGCTACAGTACTAGTTAAATGCTAATAAGTGCTTACATCTCGAGGGGTTGGACAGTAAGTGTTTTGAATATTTTTCCATGACATGATCGTCATACCACTTTCTATATAGACATAAACTCGGACAGTCCATGCATTTTATATATTGTTTTCATTTTCGTGCATGAACGTCGACGTCGTGTGCGGCTTGCCAACAGGGGATGCTTACTCCTCTCGGGCACCTGGTCCAACCTCTAGCTTGCTAGGTATCCGTCGATGCTCAATTTTGTGCTCTATTGTGAGTGCTATTGAGATTATCATCAGGATCTTCTTTAACACATTTGTGTCACACTTATGCCCTTTGCCGTGTGGAGCTCGTCAAAAAGTTCAACGCGAGGGGTTGGACAGTAAGTGTTTTGAATATTTTCCCTGACATGGTCGCCATAACACTTTCTATACAGACATAACCTCAGACAGTCCATGCATTTTATATTATGTTTTCATTTTCGTGCATGAACATCGACGGTGGGTGCGGCTAGCCAACAGGAGATGCTTTCTCCTCCTCGGCACTTGGTCCCACCTCTAGCTTCCTAGGTTCCGTCGATACTCAATTTTGTGCTCTATTGTGAGTGCTATTAAGATTATCGTCAGAATCTTCTTTAACTCATTTGTGTCACACTTATGCCCATTGCCGTGTGGAGCTCGAAAAATGTTCCCCGTGAGGGGTTGGACAGTTAGTGTTTTGAATATTTTCCCTGGCATGGTCGCCATAACACTTTCTATGTAGGCATAACCTCAGACAGTCCATGTATTTTAAATATTGTTTTCATTTTCGTACATGAACATCGACGGCGGATGCGGCTAGCCAACAGGGGATGCTTACTCTTCCCGGGCACCTGGTCCAACCTCTAGCTTGCCAGGGGTCCGTCGATGCTCAATTTTGTGCTCTATTGCGAGTGCTATTGAGATTATCGTCAGGATCTTCTTAACTTACACATGTTCGTGTTCCTTCTTCTTCTTTATATTAGGGTACCTATTTTATAAGCATTAATTTATCATATTTCAGTAGCATAAGTGATTGATGTAATCAGTTTGTTTCTAATTTTAAGTATACTAGACTCACTTCCATAAAAAAAATGACAAAATACTTTATTCATGGTTTGAACTTTACGAGACCATTTGCACCGCGTGGGATCGAAACGTATGATGTTGTGATTCTTTACGGAGAATTTTGATGTTTTCTCATCATTTACGTGATACTGCACAAAACTAATGAGACGTTGCAGTAGAGCAATGTCTAATAAGTAAGTCCATACCGTTTATATATCTGAAAAGTCTGTAGTTTTTGCAAACACTTCAAGAGTTCGTCAGAAGGAATTATTTTCTGTCGTCGACAAACTATTGAAGTATTTGCGAAAACTATGAACTTTTCATATACATGGACGATATGGATTAATTTATTAGGTATTGCCCTACTGCAACCGCTGTTCAGTTTTGTAAAGTTTTATTTAGAAAATGAGAAAATACAAAAAAACTATGTTAGGAATCGCAACACCATACGTTTCGATCCCACGCGGTGATTTGTAACTTTAAACAAGAAATCCCATACCAAACTATTCACGAAATAACAAACATTTCAACATTCTACAGGTCCAAACCGCAAAATATCATTTAAAATGGTTCGATTGTTTACTAAATAATACACTTGCAAAGGAAAGTCGTACATGTATATCGCTTCAATGATTTACCTCTTTTCTTACTACATCTACATGTATTAGTTATGGTTGTTTCAAAACAAACTTTATGTAATTCAGGTAGTCTTTGTAATCTAAGATGCATACAATTTGAATGTAAGAATACTAATTACAATCGGATGCACTATTCTTAAAGAAAGGGTGTAGGGACGTCAGAGATCCCTTTTTCTTTCCTTTTATTCAAACAAGCGTGGATCTAGAGAGGAGAGTAGTGGTTTAAACAGTTCAGAAACGCTTGCATTTAAAAACATATATATGCTTATTTATTTCGGTTTTCAAGACTTAGTATATTTTTTCTTTATCATAGAGTGGACCCCTCCTGATTGGCTGAAACTCTTCGATCTCAAAAAGGGTTTTAGCTCTGCCTATGTCAAAATGTTTCCAACAGGAATCCTGACACCAGATCACGATTAAGCTGAGTCTTACCACACCTAACGGAAAGAATGTCCTAATGTCCATATCTAATGATCTATGAAATATCCTCACTTAATACACGATGAAAGGATTATGCACTCATATAGTTCTAATATACATGTATATAATATGATATAATATAAAAAAAGATATTAAAAATAAATCAATTTGTCAATTGACAAATTACTGAAGAACCCAGAATTCTTCTTTTACCCGCTCTTGATTCGCCAATGACTGTAGTAAGTTATGTACACGGTTAGGCTTTGTTCAAGCGAACAATGCGTACGTACAGAATTACATCACAAGACAAATAGTCTACTTACTATAAAAGGTCAGAATATACATGTATATGCACTTACATCTTTGTAAGTATGGTTTTTGCATATTTCAATTCCTACAAATTTTATTAAGTATGTAAATACAAATAAAACATGTTCATGCTTTTGTACTATGGAATTTATTAATTGAATTTCATATTTCTCATTTTACAGATGACTATACTACTATAATGGTTATATCAGGCGGACCCGACAAAGGTTGGTCATGGGTTGTAATGATAGGTTCTTTCGGAATACATTTCATTTACGGGTTTTTCATGAACGGATTAGGAGTCCTCCAAGTTGCTCTTCTTGAAGAATACAAGGACGCTGTGTGGAAAACAGCATGGGCTACTGGGCTATTCGTGGGTGTCCTCCAACTATTAGGTAATTCCAAATTATCATTATCTCTCATTAAGAATGATATAGATCTGACATTCCTGTTTAACATTTGGCGTTTTTCATTTGAACTACTTGGTGAGTGTCACTGCTGGTGGACCAAGAGTCCCCGAGGGCACATGTAGCCAAGTTCGATCAACTTTGGTTGATCGTCTGTCTCTTCAACGCATTCAAAATTTTCTGTTACAAAATTTCTTGAGATTTCTAAAACGTGAGTCCTGTAGCATCATATCCCACCCATTCTGCTACGTCTTTTGGTACATTTTTGGAGATAATAATTTTCATACTTTTTGGCCATATTACATTATTTAGACTGAGGATCACTGACGGGGGTTAAGTACCCGAAACGTGCATGTCTGGTCCATGCTGTAAATTTATCAGGTTTTAAATGATGCTATTGAATTTAAAGACGTTTAACATTTGAACTACTTGGTGTGTATCACTGCCAATGAACCAAGAGTCCCCGAGGTCACATGTAGCCAAGTTCGATCAACTTTGGTTGATCGTCTGTCTCTTCAACGCATTTGAAATTTTCTGTCACAAAATTTCTTGAAATTTCTTAAACGTGGTTCCTGTAGCATCATATCCCAACCATTCTGCTACGTCTTTTGGTACATTTTTGGACATAATAATTTTCCTACTTTTTGGCCATATTACATTGCTTAGACTGAGGATCACTGACGATCGTTTAGTACCAGAAACGTGCATGTCTGATCCATGCTGTAACTTTATCAGGTTTTAAATGATGTTATTGAATTTAAAGACGTGTAACATGTAAGCATTTTGATTCGCCCAATATTCACAAATAAGAATAAAAAACAAAGAATCCGTAAAGATAAATCATTTTTGCCAGAAATAAATGTAGTTTTATTTTCCCCGAGTAAGTACTTGAATTTATCACTAAAAAGATAAGCAGAATATTTTCGATGACATTAGAAGAAAGCACATATAAGACGGAAACAAGTAGGGTACTCAAAACAGACAGGAAAGTTTGCACAAATAGGAACTTTCAAAGATAAATTACCACGGGTCGTTTTGTGTACGTCCTTATCATTTTGATATTAATTTACCAATTTACATATTCTTCTGTTTAATGCTTAAGGGCGTGCGTTTTGCTGCTCTTTGTCTGTCGTCACCTACCACTACGTTTGCTACTGACGTGGCAGATGGCAGATGACCGTCCTAAGTCGGCATCGATTTTCCAATGGTGTCGTTGGTTTTGTGTGGCCATTTATGGTTGATATTTCTTTGTGTTCTGGCGTTCATTGAACAATTGCCGTCTCATTTTGTGAGTGTCTGCGTTGTGTTTTTGCAGTGGGTGTTTTGGGTTTTTGCTGTTGGTGCTGAATCCGAGAGTTGTTGGAGATCCCCTTCGTTGTTTTAAGTGTAACAGTAAGAAAGCTGTACAACAATTATGCGTTCTTCGATGCCACTTATTAACGGACAAATTGAACAAGTTAGGGACTTGAGCGTACGTAATCGCGATAACTGAACCTTTTAGTTATCTCACGTATTGTACGTATAGTATATAGTCGACTTGTGTCGGTACCGGCGACCTATTAGTCTTTCTGGTTTATATGTAGACTTTTGTGTTAAGTAATCGGTGTTAACATCCTAAGTACGAAGAAGTTTCATGTAATTTTCATGTATGGCTTTCACTCACTCACTCACTCACTCACTCTGTTTTGTTGTGCTTGTCAACTCTGTGTTTTTGCATTTTAGTGTTGTAAATTAATGTAAATGTTGCGAAAGAGTCATGTTGGAGACCCTCTCCTTTCATTAACATAATATTCCATATGTGTACATTGCATTGAGAAACAGTACATGTATCAATTATAATTTTGATCATCTTTGTTGTTTAGTCATTTTGTCCCTTTGGGGCGTCTCTTAGTGCTTGTCAAGTTCTTTTATTTTTCTCATTTGAATGTGTGTTTCGGTGCTGCAACATAGTCATGTTTGAATTGTCCAACTTGGATTTTCATTTGTATATTTTAGGGCCTGTATCGGGTTTCATTGTCAATATGTGGAGCTGCAGGGTAGCACTCATCCTAGGATCAATTCTCACAACTACCGGTCTTCTTCTTTCTGGATTTGTCAGGGATATAAACTACGTCATTTTCCTCATAGGAATAGTTTCTGGTAACAAATTTTAAATCAAACATTCACAATAATTATTTCATTCTCTTAGGCATTTCTTTACATGTGATAATATTTCTTGACGAGAATTAATTCGGATACCCAATCAATCGTTTCGTTACACTTTTAGGTTTTGGAGCTTGTTTAAGTATACATGCGTCTGAAATTGTGATTGGATATAACTTTGTGCGCTACAGGAATCTGGCATGTGGGATAGCAGTATCAGGAACTGGTATCGGGACGCTTCTTTTCACACCACTGATGCAAATGGCAAAGGATTATTATGGTTACACTGGACTTTGTTTAATGTGTAGTGCGCTTTCTCTCCATTTATCAATATTTGCAGCCCTTTGTCGTCCATCCTTTATAGAAATAAAATCAAAAAAGGAAGGAAAAGCTGTATCAGACTTTTTGCGGTCCTTCCGGCTGCTTAGACACGGACATTTTGCCTTTCTATGCTCTAGCATGACATCTTCTGCATTTGGCATATTCTTGATGAATGTGCATTTTACAAGTTTGGTCTTGGAACAGGGATCTTCAAAAACCTCAGCAGCAAATTTCCTATCAATATCAGGAGCATGCAACGCTTGCGCACGATTCCTCGTTGGAATTGCCTCTAATTCTGACAATATCAACGAATTGTTACTTTATTTCGGATGTTTTAGTATACTTGGAATATCGGCGCTTGCCATCCCTACCTATATTGAATATTACGGTGGTCAGATAGCTTTTGCTATGTTTCTTGGAACCTATTCTGGTTGTTGCTACACGTTGCTAAATACTATTAATGTAAAACTTCTCGGAATAGAAAATTTATCCATGGCGTATGGAATCGAGTTATTAGCAGGTGGAATCGGCGCTACTTCGGGACCCGTCGTGTCAGGTAAGTCGGCTTATAAAGACCGTCATCACAAGAAAACATGACTGTATTTTTTTAGCCAAACTAATGTAACGGTTATCGCATATCTGCAAGATAGCTAACTCTTCCTGGGCAACTTATGTAATTTCGTTTCGTTATATTTATTTTAGGTCCATTTGTGTCCGGTAAGTCAGTAAATGAACACCTCTGTGAATGTAAAATGGATCTAGTTCTTAACTTATTCATGTTTTTTACGGTATATGTGCTATTCAGATATCATATTTCCGTTCATCTTAATATATCTGTAGGTTTCCTTGTGGACTTCGGTTTGTCATATGCTCAAGTTTTCATGATAGCAGGTACGTGTCATAATATTACCTAATTGATAACTAGCTTGCAAATTAAATAGTGAAAAGTCTCATGTTATGAGTGTACCTCTAGTAATATCAAGTACAAGAGAGAAGTAAGATTTTATGTCTTGGTACTTGTATAAAACAAAAACAAAGAGAGGAATTCTGGCTGGAAGAAATGCTTCCTAGATGGATATTCAAAACTCGTGTAGTACCTCCTTTTAGTTTCTGTTGTTTTATGTTTTCCCCAGTACATGTACCTCATTATCCTTTTATTTTCAGAACAATTGACTGTCTGTCCATTCGAACTTTGTACAACAAATATTACCCCTGCACAATTACTTTACTTTCTTTATATAAAGTCGTATGATACTTTAAAGTTTCAATGCATTATTGGATACTGTGTTCTTTAGCTACTTGAAATCTTACTAAACCTTATCGCAAAGTTTATGTCAAACGACATTCTCGACATTTAACATTGCTTTTAAACTCTTATTTGTGCAGGGTTTTCAGTTTTACTTGGAGGAATATTTGGAGGTAGTGTCGCCTGTTTTGACAAAGGACGAGCCTCAAAAAATCATCGAACATCCTCAAGTTGCTGAAACAATCAGTGGAAGTAATGATTGAAAGAAGAAACAAGAACATAGCAAAACATTCATTTCAATTATATTACATGTACTTCTGGCAATGACACGTGAAATTATATATGAAACTTTTTTTACACGTAAGCAAATGATATCTTCATTGAAACATAGAACATCTTCAAATTGACTCGTACCGATAATCCGTCGAACTCCTATCATGTAAGGAAACGCCATTTTGTATTATCTGTGTTCCATTACTGATATTTATATAATAGTGTTAGGTTTAGTGTTCACTATGCCGAAATAGTAGTCAGGGTTCTGGCACATAGTGCACGATCCGAAGGGGAGTGCACTATGTGCCAGAACCCTGACTACTATTTCGGCATAGTGAACACTAAACCTAACACTATTGTTATTATTATGCTAACTGTTTTTGATAGTGTATTCCCTTCATAGAAAACGTTTTCAAGATACATGGTATGAACATTGATTACACGAGTTACCTCTCTTTCAAAAACTCTGTGTTACAGACAAACATATTCTGGATTTACCCTTCTTTGACTGTAAAAGATCTATAGTGCGGTCGATTAGTACAGGCATTATTTAACAAGAAAAATATAGCAACATAAATTTGGCATTAATTTTAAAGGATAAAATAAATAATTAGGAACATTTGCTTGGGTATGCAAACAAATTTAATTAAATATCTTGTATGAAAACGACATGTCTGTATATATAAACAGGTCAGCATCACTTCTCTTAAGAACACTACTGTGGAAAGACAGGGGTGCACTATTAGGGTGATAGTGCACACTAATAAAGGCGATAGTGTAAACCTGAATCGTTCTCTGTCACAATATGGTAGAGTAGAACCTATCACTGAAGAAACTCACTGGAAGCATCATAATTTCCGCTAATGATTCAAATTTGACTTGTTATACAAGTGTTTATTCTTTATTTTGACAAGATTTTACACATACCTTATCATATTCTATATTCCGAAATATAAACAACATTTCAGGAAAAAAAATTAAATCCAACGTTCTTTTGAGTTAAATAAATCCAATGTTCTTTTGAGTTATCTCTCTTTGACTAATAGTAAGGGGACTTTGAACCGATACTTGATGCAGTGGAGATCGATAAGGGACACTGGTGCCGGAGAGAATAAGGATTGTTGGGTTGGCTTTCTCTCTTTATGGGACAACCCATATTGAGAATTGCCATAGAGTCCACCCAAGTGATACTAATTCAGTAATATATCTCAGGAAAAGATTTAGGATTGAAGATCCTTGATAAGGTGCAAATATTTTTAAGTCTTAAGTTTTGTCTCTCTAACAAATCTATTCAGATTTACATTTAAAAAAACTTTATCTTTTCTTAAAAAATAACAAACAACTTACAAACCCATGTCTCACATTGGCTCAGATGTTGGTGTGAGGGGGTCCTCGGAGCAGAAAGAATCCGCGGAGTACCCTGGAAAAACCTCCTAGTACAAATACTAGGATGGCGACTGTCGGACTCGTCCGCATTCAACTCCTTCGCCGAATGTGAAATAGGATCCCGGGACATTTTTAGTGTGAAGCGAGTGTGCTACCACTGCTCTAACCCGTCCTTTTTTTTACTAGATTTTATGTATAATTTTATTTTATATAAGGTATAGGTTTTTCACAAATTTGAATTTAAAATGTGCTAAATTCAAATATATTGACAGCAAATCCATACATATTTGACATAAGCGGGAGATATCCACAACTATGTTGAAAGAAAGAGAGAAGATCAGACAATAGAACAACATGACAAGATAACGAGAGAAACAACGCCATCTGGACCAAATGGAACAACAATAAGAACAGATAATTGACGAAATATTAATTCGAAAATATCAAAACGTACACTCATGCAGAATATTGTACATCAGTAACTGTCTTTTTACGTTAATCCTCTATTATATTAAATAGCGAATGGTGTAGGTATACGGTTTACATGCAAAAAACTCTCAATTATCCTTGTAAATAAAAAGAAGGCTCCAGAGAAGTACAGCTTTTCTAGAATCAAAAGGCTTCAAACTGAACAATGAGATTACGGAAAATATCTCGAGCAAAAACCGCATTGGCCACGGCGGAAAACATCTCCAGTGTTGTATAAAAACAACAAAAACTAGAAGGAAACAACATTAACAAACAACAAGAGAAACTTATGACAGTCATGCACGCAACAAACACCCACTACACGTCAAAGCATATATGCTGAAACGTTTTAAAGTAAACATGAATGGCAATACATTAACTGAGGAAAACCCATGTGTAACCCGTGAAAACTTCAGATGGCGCTATCTGCTATATAAGAGCTTATGGAGTGATTATCCAGATTACTTGCGCAAAACCTCCTACTTATTTGGATTAGTAGAAGCTCTTGTGTTAATGGTGAATTAAAGGGTAAGAGTCTAAACTCCATTTACTTTGTCAGTTGATGACTTCGACTTATCTAATGCATAAAAGGAGATTTTCATTTCTGACGATATAATAATTATGTTGCAATTTCCATTACATTTCGGAAATCGAAAGCAACCTAATTGTATACTGCTAGACAACGTATCAATAATATGGGTCCGCTCGCACTGCAAAAAAGATCGAATTATAAGAATTTAAAAAACTTACGCGTTCCAACTCGTAACTTATTTGAACAATATTTTAAAAGCAATTTAAATATAATCCATTACCCTATTACATGAAGAAGCATTGTAGCCCTGTAAATTGGTCGGATGACAAATATGGATAATGACCATATCCTTATATATAGCACAAAATCGATAATTCAGAAAATCAGAAACCGAAGGCATACAAAATCAGGATGAAATAGGAACCAAAGCAAACAAACAAAAACCTCCACCATATGAGAAGAAGCGAACTCCCGATATGGGAGTGAGACCAGGTGCCAAGGAAGAGTAAGCATATCCTGCTTACATGCAACACCCGCCGCTTCGATCCGGTAGAACTGTCATATCTCACATGATAATCTATAATGTCGATGGTATAAGTTTCCAAAATGAATAAGGAATGTATGATGTCAAATTGATAATCTATCAGGCAACTGAGCTGAAAGAGAGTATGCACTACGCTTGAAACAGGAATGATCTGATGTTTAGGGGTCACCAACAATTAGAGTACAAATTACTTATCCTCCAGTGTTATATAACACATAGTACCATCAATATCCTCTCGGTATATTCTGTTGAAAATTGGGTCAAGTTTTGTTACAAACTAATCATGTGAAGAAAAAACTTAATTTAATGCATTTGAGTCAATTAACGTGTTAAACGAAATTTCAAAAATAACACAGAAAAGAAAAAGGGATAATGATATTTTAAAATTCTCAAAAGTGACAATAAATTGTTTTGAAAGAAAGAAATTTAAAATAAAAAACCTCATTTTTCTTGCAGAAAATTTAAAATAAATTCTAATGCACCAGACACGTGTTTCGGATAGTAAATCTTCATCAGTAGTACTTATTAAATGCTGAAGTGATTTCCTGCCAAATGTATTTCAGGAGCGCCCTCTTGTTTTAGTTTTTGAATTTAAATTTGCAGAGAATGCGCGGCCTCACATTTTGTATAGGGTTGATTCAGTAGCATAGTTAAATGAAATGTATGACTAAACGATGGTGCTAAGATGTTAAACGTCTTCAAATTCAATAGCATCATTTAAGAAAAGATCAATTTGCAGCATGGACCAGACATGCACGTTTCGGGTACATTACCCTCGTCAGTGATCCTCAATCTACACAATGTGTTATGGCCAAAGAGTGTGAAAATTACTATGTCTAAAAATGTACCGAGAAATGTAGTAGGATGGGTGGTATATGATGCTACAGGATCCACATTTTACACATTTCAAGATTTTTTGATGACAGAAATTTTTGAATACGTTGATGGACAGACAATCAACCGAAGTTGATCGAACTTGGCTACATGTGCCCTCGGGGACTCCTGGTCCACCAGCAGTGACACTCATCAAGTGGTTCAAATGTTAAACGTCTTCAAATTCAATAGCATCATTTAAGAACAAATCAATTTGCAGCATGGACCAGACATGCACGTTGTTAACCTACTTTCATTTTGATCAAATGACAAGTTTCTGAAATAGTCAAATAACATATACGATGTCAAAGAAAAAGGAAAGAAAAGTTAACCTTGAACTGAAATTAATGTTATCATTAAAATTTCATCGTAATCGGGTGAATCTTGACTAGTCTTCAGCGAATGACTGGCAAAATCTATAACAAAAATTTTAATCCAATTTATTGCTTTAATTTTCCCAAGGAGATGCTAACTTTCCCTGGGTAATTCTTACATCTCAATTCGTGGGTCAAGTGGTTGAATATTTATGTATGTTCTCTTGCTTATAATTTTGAGCAAAAGCGGTTTTTGTCATTACTGAAGAAGGTAGGGGATCTCCAACAAGACCCTGTTGTAGTACCAACAGCAAAACACGAAAACACCCGATGCGAAAACACTTAAGACGAGCATACCAAGAGACGGAAAAGAGACACACGACATATAAACATGAAACACAAAAAAACTACACATAAACCAACGAGATCGATCGGTAACCGGTGCTGACTTTGGACGGCCATTTGCCACGCAAGTACCAAATGGTGTGGTTATCCTGGATTACGTGCGCACAACCCTCTCACTTCTCCAATTACCCAGAGGTCTCGAAGGACGTACAAATGTGGTGTAAAACAACCTCCTCACTGTTAGGTGACCACACACAAACAAGACCGCAAAACGCAGGGGCACAACAACAGACATAAATATGTTAATGGATATTAAAAGAATCAGAGTTTCCAAATATTTTACAAGTCTGTTCCTACCTAGCACACGAAAAGAAGATAAAGTTTGTAGTTTTTTGTGATAATAACCGAAAAGAACAGAAAATAATTTGAGATCATCTATTCTGCTGACTCCCCTGATTTTTTGCACGATAGCTACTAAAGGAGAAGCCCTATATTACTATTACATAATAAACCACCAGCTGCATTGCGTTAAAAACTAATTACTTTGGCAGATAAACGACCTTCAGTAGCGATCCTTTGCAGCGAGAAATGAAAAGGTCTCCACGAAGAAGAGAATTTTACTGTAACATAAGAAATTCGTATTCATCTTGGATAATCGGATTAAAAGGCTTGAAATAAGATTTTATTGAAGGTTACCAAGTGGCAGCAGAATTGGCACGCTTTTTTACTTAGCAATTTTACTGTACTCATCTCATGTATATTATCTATAAATATGAAAAAAAATATATACATGCGAATGTGACATATAATTTTAATATTCTCACATTTGATAACTATAGATTGTTTTGAAAGAAATAAACAAAAGGACACCTCATTTTTCTTGAAGAAATTATAAAACAAATGTCTGCTTACAAAAAATTCTCAAATTTCTAAAACCTGGGTTCTGTAGCATCATATCCCGGCCATTTTGCTACGTCTTTCGGTATATTTAGGTAATAATTTTCAAAAATTTTAGTCATTTTACATTGTTTAGGTTGAGGATCACTGACGAGGGTTAAATACCCGAAACGTGCATGTCTGGTCCATTCTATAAATTATCTGCTCTAAAATGATGCTAATGAATTTGAAGACGTTAAACATTTGTACCACTTGGTGAGTGTCACTGCCGGTGGACCAGGAGTCCCCGAGGGAACATGTAGCCAAGTTCGATCAATTTCGATTGGTCGTTTCTTCAAATGCATTTGAAAATGTTTTTTTACAAAATTTTCTCAAATTTCTAAAAAGAACCTGTGTCAGCATCATATCCCAGCCATTTTGCTACGTCTTTCGGTATATTTAGGTCATCATCTTCACAGATTTTGGTCATATTACATTGTTAAGGTTGAGAATCACTGAAGAGGGTTAAATATCCGAAACGTGCATGTCTGGTCCATGCTGTAAATTATCTGCTCTAAAATTATGCTAATGAATTTGACGACGTTAAAAATGTAATGCACCAGACACGTGTTTCGGACAGAAGATCCTCATCAGTGGTACTTATTAAATGCAGAAGTGATTTCCGGACACAGCAAAATGTATTTCAGTGGCGCCCTCTGGTTTTATTTTTCTTTAATTTAAATCTGTGCATTTTATTTACAGAAATTGCGCGGCATTACCTTTTATGTTGGGTAGATTCAGTAACATAGTTAAATGGAATCTTTGACCAAACTAGCGTTGGAAGGATGGTGCTACGATGTTAAACTTACTTTCATTTCGATAGTGATTTTGAATGAAATGACAAAATTCCGAAATAGGGAAATAACATACACGATGTCAACTTGATAAAGGGCCAAAACAAAGCTGGAAGCTGGAAAGAAGTAATAATTTCACCTTAAACATCCAGTCATGAGGAATAAGTTTAACTGCTCCAAATTGCAATTTTAAGGAAATAAGTGTTAATAATCATAATAATTCGGAATACCTTCTTGCAGAAATTTTCCAAATTTTAATGCAAATGTTACACATCTTATTTCACACACAACAAATTTTAAGCGTCTTCAAATTCAATAGCATCATTTAAGACCTGATAAATTTACAGCAAAACAGCAGCCTGTCTGTAAAACTTTAAATTTGTTCCACTAAGTATCAAACATTCTAGTTGTGATGATGAAAGCATGTATTGCAATATTATAAATTCTTATAATTATGTTTATTTGTCATTTGTTTGAAAATCCGAATACGTCGTCATTTATAAACATTAATTTCGTTTCTAAACATTTTTATGAATGGGTCTAGAAAAGCGTATTCATCAAGCATTATGGTAAAATGTTTGGATCATCTGAAAACAAACGTTCTACCGAATAGAGACGACGGGTGTTGCATGCAAGCAGGAGATGCTTACTCTTCCTGGGCACCTGGTCTCACTCTCATATCGGGAGTTCGCTTCTTTTCATGTGGTGGAGGTTTTTGTTTGTAGCTTTGCTGTTTTGTCCTGATTTTGTATGCCTTCGGTTTCTGATTTTCTGGGTTGTCGATTTTGTGCTGTAAACAGGGATATTGTCATTATCCATATTTGTCATTAAACGAATTAAAGCTTGTAATTGCGCACTTTCTAGTGTAAATAGGGAGATGGGGTAAAAAAACGATAGGGAGTTGCCCTCTATAAATTTACCATTGAGCATCACTGATAATTCCATTCGTTGAAAAGCAAATAGCTGCACTTGAATGTTTCCATTTCACATATACATGTATTTCAATTTTGTTAATTCAAAACTATTTAAATTGCAGGATTGGTATCTAAGTTGGTTGACTTTTTGTCCTCGGGGATACATGTATCATTCGCCTAATTTCTAATTGTTCCTGCACTGACTTGATATAAATTTGCAAATTGTCTACTACTTTATCGTACCAATCTTTATCACGCATTCGACATAATATTTTTAAACTGTTTGGCCATATTACATTGTTTAGATTGAGGATCACTGACGAGGCTTAAGTACCCGAAACGTGCATCTCTGGTCCATGCTGAAATTTTATCTGTTGCTGTTGTGGTTTTTAAATGATGCTATTGAATTTGAAGACGTTTAACATCTTAAACTAACGGTATATTTCTCTCAATGCATATTAATACTACTGTGGCATAAAAATTAGGTCATTTTCATAAAATTTATGGTCCTATTCGTTCTTCGAATATTTTCTATCTGGAATTCCTTCAAAATTGTCAATCTCGAGAGCGCCTCATCAAACAATTTTCGTTCAAATGTGTATATGATTCTCTCAAATTTCCATAGACATGAATTTCAATATTGATAACAATCAAGAAATGAAATTTTGTAATTGGAAACTATATAGATGTTACAATATACGAAATGAAAGTAAGACCTCGTCTATTTGTTCAATGAAAATTTAACGCATAACATATTCATGAATGAAAATTCAATTCAGCAGGTTCATATGATAGAAACAGATGATTTATTCTTAAAACCTATAAAACTTGCTTAAGTAACAATATGCTGAAAGTAGATATGGTAAAGTAAAATAAGAACAGGAATATTCCTGTATCATTTATCTATGCTGACAAATATTGCCATAGTATTATTACGGTGCTAGTAAAATTGCAATGGTACTGAAAGGTAGTAATTAGAAGAATGCTTTGGGAGGTAATTGGTGTTACTGACCTCTCCTATGTATGTCTGATCATGCACGTATAGTATCAAGTAAACAAAGCATAGTAAACAAGATAGCATGATAGATTATGTGCAATTAAGCAAGAAACATATTCAAAGGACGAGAACAAGTAATCTGCAACATGATATAAGAAAGTACGGATACAATAGAGTTTTCGTTAGTCATTCCTGCATAAATAAGGCAGCCATTTTATTGACAGGGTTAATGCATGGCCATGATAACAATTAATCAAATCTTTATAATCTTCGTCTTTGAATGAATAAAGTATTTGTTATTTTTCTTATGAATTACATGGAAATATTTATACTAAATATATATACTTGTGGAATTGATGATACCTATCATGTAAGTTGACCCATTTCGCTCCTAATGCATGGGGCGTGATTTATTCGAACAGATATACAATAAAAACTTATGTTTATACTAAGTAAACGTACCATGGCCTATATAAAGCTTTCATTTTGTCAGTCTAAACAATTTCGTTACTTTCTATGGAGCGCAATTTAACCAATTATTCAATATTTTACTCAATACATCATCAATTGTGATACAATTTTTCTTAGAAAATTTCATTAATATCACATATTCAATGTTTAATATCACTAAATTTTTCAGCGTCAGAAAATCGATTTTTTACATTAGAAAATCAATTTTCTGATATTTAAAGTCAACCATTCGAAAAGAATGCCAGTTACTTTTTGATATCACAGTGCTATCAAGAATTGACTTGAATTTTTGTTTAACAAAGTAAATTTCTTTTACTAAAATACTGAAGAAAAATTAAAAATGGCATTTGATAAAGCACCGATATAATTTTGAACCAGTACCAACTTTAGAGCATTTGTTATTCAACAATTTGTCGATTTAAAAATGTTCTCATCACAAATTAATAAATCAAATCGAAATCAGAAAATCGACTTCAGTGCTTTCGTTAATTCGATTTGTTTTATCAAAACAGAGGAATTAATACTTTAATAGATAATAAGTGTCTAAAGTGTGATTTTTCTTACGTGTATGCAATACACAGCAAGAGCATTTATTGTCAATGTAATGCGCGAAAGCGCATTTCATGCGATAAATACGTTTGTCCTGTGTTTCATTTGTGTCCAACTTATGCCCTTTGCCGTGCAGAGCTCGTAAAAAAGTTCCCCGCGAGGGGTTTGACAGTAAGTGTTTTGAATATATTTCCCTGACATTGTCGCCATAGCACTTTCTATATAGACAGAACCATAGACAGTGTATTATTTAATATATTTTCATTTTCGTGCGTGAACATCGACGGCGGGTGCGTCTAGCCAACAGTGGATGCTTACTCCTCCCGGGCACCTGGTCTGACCTCTAGCTTGCTAGGGGTCCGTCGATGCTCCATTTGGTGCTCTATTGTGAATGCTGTTGAGATTATCGTCAGGATCTTCTTTAACTCATTTGCATGTTAAACGTCTTTAAACTCAATAGCATCATTTAAAACCTGATAAATTTACAGCATGGACCAGACATTCACGTTTCGGGTACTAAACCCTCGTCAGTGATCCTCAGTCTAAACAATTTAATATGACCGAAAAGTATGAAAACTATTATGTCCATAAATGTACCAAAAGACGTAGCAGAATGGGTGGGATATGATGCTACAGGACCCACGTTTTAGAAATTTCAAGAAGTTTTGTAACAGAAAATTTCAAATGCGTTGAAAAGACAGACGATCAACCAAAGTTGATCGAACTTGGCTACATGTGCCCTCGGGGACTCTTGGTTCACCAGCAGTGACACTCACCAAGTAGTTCATGATCAAATGTTAAACGTCTTTAAACTCAATAGCATCATTTAAAACCTGATAAATTTACAGCATGGACCAGACATGCACGTTTCGGGTACTAAACCCTCGTCAGTGATCCTCAGTCTAAACAATTGAATATGACCGAAAAGTATGAAAACTATTATGTCCATAAATGTACCAATAGACGTAGCAGAATGGGTAGGATATGATGCTACAGGACCCACGTTTTAGAAATTTCAAGAAGTTTTGTAACAGAAAATTTCAAATGCGTTGAAAAGACAGACGATCAACCAAAGCTGATCGAACTTGGCTACATGTGCCCTCGGGGACTCTTGGTCCACCAGCAGTGCATGCCACAAACAACACACACGTACAAATGATGACATTTATTCTACGAATATTCTCCACAGCTGTCTGTTTTACTCTTGTTTTCTGAAATCCCGTTTTTTCTATGTAAAAAGATGACGTTAGAATTCAGGTCAACGCAGGTTCAGTTTGTAGGTTAGAACAGCCGTCTCAGCATGTTTGTTTAGATCTAATTAATACATTGTGACATCTTGGACATTTTCATGCAAAATACAACACGTTCCTTTTAATAGTTTCATCTCAGGGAATTACAGTGGTGAATTAAGTGCTTTCTGGAATGCCCTTTTAACATTAATCCATTGACAGTTTTATTGAAATCAATATCACTCATTCGAATTAGCAATATCACGTTTTCGATTTTGTTACATCAAAAATGATGTGGTCTCAAAAATGATTTTTTTTTGTAAAATTGTTGTGGAATATTTAGTTGAACGGCGCCCCATACCTTTCACACCAAGAGAGAGAGGCATATTCCCTGACCACGCATACAATTTTTTTCAGGAATTATATGATCTAGTTAGCTTCACAATACATCCTTTACTAATAGTGCTTCTAAAAGAAGTAACGGCTATCAATATGCTACTGTATCTCAGCATTTTTCTGTGCTGTTTTTCAAACGTCAAGTCGGAGACTAGAATTGTGGATCTTAGCCACATCTACGACGATGAAGCAGTTGGGTGGCCAATTTTCCCAAAGGTTAATATTACTGTGGAGCAACAAGGATACGTACCTCTCTATAAATCATGGTAAGGAGCAGCCTCTAGATTTTATAATTTTTTTAATTGCTGGACAATGTTTTAGTTTCATTTTCTTTGAATTTTCACTTTTTTTCAATTTTTTTTTTTTTTTTTGGCCTCTATATGTTTTAGGATTTTTATACTTGTTTTTACTTGTAATATGTACTTGTGTATGTGTTTTGGGATTTTTTGTGCTTGTTTTTACTTCTAGTGTGTACTTGCACTTTTTCTTTTTTTTTTTTTTTTTGGTCCTCTATATGTTTTGGAATTTTTATACTTGTTTTTACTTGTAATATGTACTTGGGTATGTGTTTTGGGATTTTGTGTGATTGTTTCTACTTAGAGTTTGGATTGTTTTTTTTTACTTTATCAGCATAATCAAAATAACGAAAAGAAAAAAAGCACTGAATTTTTCAGGAACATTTCAATCCAGCACTAGGCATTTTTTATCTATGTTTAAAGGGGATACAAAATGAGTCTCATCGTACACGTATTTCACGGTTGTATCACACGTGGTACACAAATAATCTAGTGCACGGGAATCCTCTTCTATTAAACAGGGTAAATATCGTCTGATTCCTTCTTATGCCTATTTATTTTAGGCTTATCATATAAGCATTATCAATTGTAATGGTGTTTTTCAGGGAAAATTAATATTTTTGCATTCACCATTCACAGCATGTGGTAAGAATCGAAATTTTCTGCTCATGTGCCTCAATATACACGTACCTCTATATTTTTGACCAGAGAAAATACTATCATATAATTGGTAGTGATGTGTTTGTATTCTCCTTTGTTTGAGACACTATATATCTTTTTTTTTTTTCGTCCGTTCTATTTCTAGGATTGAATACAATAGCATTTGTGCACCTGAGCACAGGGGTACGCACGTTGATGCACCGTCGCATTTTGCAGAAGGAGTATGGAGAGCGCATCAAATTCCAATGGAACGTATGTTTGGGCGAGGTGTGGTCGTAAATGTTGAAGCAAAGGCAAACAAAGATCCAAATTATGCAATCACCATTGATGATGTCAAGGAATGGGAACAAAAACACGGGAAAATACCTTATGGCGCAGTTTTCATTATGAATTCCGGATGGTATAAGCGATACCCAGACAAACATCGTGTCTACAATACAACGGATCTTGCGAACATTTCGTCCTTTAATTTCCCAGGAATTCCAGGGGAAACTACGAAATGGTTGATAGATAAGAGGAAGATTCACGTGCTTGGTGTTGACACGCCCTCTATTGATGACGGAAATTCTGCAAGAGCCAATTCGTTCAGGAGCCACATCTACTTTTCAAACAGAAATATTATCGGGATCGAAAATCTGGCTAATTTAGATGCAGTGCCCGAAAGCGGAAGCATTATATATGTTCCGGTTCCAAAAACGCGGGACGGAAGTGGCGGTTTGTCCCGCGTTTTTGCCACGTATGATGACGCTATGAATGGATGTAAACGGACTGGCGGAGCTCTTTTGCAAGTTATAGCAATGTGTGCTTTGTTATCCAATCTGATCTACCTCTTTTAAGGTCACGACACTTCAAGGTCAGCAGGGATTTTGAAATTCACATGCAATTGTTGTTTTATGAGGTCGCAATATGTGCATGCATAACTACTCATTAACGTTTTTATGTATCCACACGTTTCTTTTCGCGAAGGTATGATAAACTTCAATGGTCATATCCTTCTAACGTCTAGTATTTATATCTTTTTAAAGAAAAGTCATTAAATATACTGCAGAAGCTTTTAAATATACTTAGTAAATTAAAGCGTTTTACAAAACCTTACATATTTTTATCCATCTTCGAAAACACTTTTAAAAATCATGACAAGCGGTATACATTTTTTCAAAGCTTTTCTCCATGGTAAAGTAACACAACAGCACGTAGGCCTTAACGTATTCAAAGACCGCCCAGAGGGTACCTTAATATGACCATGCATACAAAGTTTATCCTGTAAACTGAATATTTATGTCTGTCGGTCCATATAATGTCAAGGTCGGTGAAAATTGAATGGAACAGAAATTTATCTTTGAACAAAGATTTAACACAGAAATCTTAATGGCAAATACGGAGTCATAAATTCTAAATGTTTAAGGTCTGCGACATATCCCTATTTTCATATAGATCACTCAATCTACTCAAAGTGACACTTATTGACTGCATAAAATGATATGCTAATAATATTCTGACATTCGGCTACGACCCTCCAGACTCTCTCTCTCTAAATTGATCAATCGATCTCGATCTTACTCAAATATTTGAAATTCAGTTTATGTTTAGTTAATTGCTATAGATAACCATCAAAGACGTACCTATGAGTTATTCTGTCTCAAAGAAGAGAAGGCAATCAAGTTTAATTAGATCTTTGTAAACTTTAAACAAAAGTTCATTTTACTTATAACTTTCATGGAATGTGCAGCAGAATAAACAGATTCTTCTCTTCGACCATTTTGAAGACAGTCAAGAATAATGCGGTGCAAGATCAAACTCCGACACTGCTTATCTAAAGAAAACATACGCTGGATCGAAACTGAGAAAGCAGTTCTTGAAATATGTTTATCATTTCCACGATAGTATATATACAAAATCTTCCCGATATCATCAAATGTGTAGACAGACATGCACGTATCTCAACGTGAGGGTATATATATAGATATCATAAATTCTTAATTCACAAATAAAGTTATAAGGAAATACATTACCAAATTGACATTAAGGAACACACACAGCATACACAGTGTAGGGTATAGATTGTCGGTATTGAAATATATGTTCTATATATATTGTTAATTTACAGTGCACCATATGTGCAATTCAACAAGTGATGTCTCATCAGTGATGCTCGACGGCGAAAAGAGGAAATCCAAGTACTGTAAATTGCTTTATTTTCGTCAGTACCAATTTTCGTCAATTCGTTAAAAATGACCATTTCGTCAGTACGTAAATTCGTCATCCAAGGGTTCCTTAAATGTAAATTCGTCTGTTTAAATGCCAACTTAACATTTACAAGTAGATTGCCGTCAAATCCGTCGTATATGTGTTTATTGTTTGTGTATCAATTATCGGTAAACAAACAATTAGAGACATGTATCACCTAGATTGTTATGAAAACGTATCATTTGGTAATTAAAAGAACATTATAAGCTACTTTGTTTGCGTTATCAGTTTTCATTAATTTGCGTGCCGTAATAACACTTTGTTACAATGTCCTATAAAAACTTGGCTGACCTTAATAAACTTTATTTTTTCAAGAGTATTTATATTCGTCAGTACGTAATTTCGTCATGGAAGGCACTGACGAAAAATGACGAAAATTGGTACCTGACGAATAAAAACCAATTTACAGTAATATAAAATTATGAGGAGCAAACTTGACCTAAATATCTGCCATCAGGGGAATTCCCCCTTAGTGCTATTTAATTTCCATTTAACTTTAATATGTCAAGTCAAGTGTCGAAACATTGTGAAATTATGCGAACGATATCCTCGGGGACTAAAACATCCACCAGATCGATATCAACTAGGGGTTGAAATAGACCATTTTCACATTACCGCTAAAATTGCATTTTAGACACTCCAAGACCCGACATCACATGTTTTGACGTTATATTTCATAATGACGTCATAGATTTGTACAGACGTCCCAATAAGAAATAACGTCAAATGTTGTGATTTTGGGTCTCGGGATGTCTAAACTTAAAAGTTTACTGCGTTAATGTGAAAATCGTCTATTGATATACCACACATAACAAAGCTTACACACTAACAGGGAGATTAAGCAAAGAAAACAAAGAGGACAAGCCGACATAGCACATACATCTACCAAGCAAAAATATCATCGAATCATGTATCTCTGCTGGTAATAGTCTCCGAGGATACCGTTCCCCTAGTGTCAAAGTCTTGAAATATGTTTGCACTTCTAAAATGACTAGAGATTATCTCCCTGTATGCACTATATAACTCGCCTGGTGTTAAAACTCCAACAAGCTTCCAGTCCGCTAAGCTCAACCCATTCTTGTGCTATCTTACTCTAGAGCTACTTAGCCTTGGTTCATTGTCCAGTAATTCCCCTAATTGCATGGACCAATCATTGACAAGTTATCACCGAGCCGATAAGTGATATCTCCCCAATAACATAGCTCTGTCATTAACAGGCTCTATCGCATCTATCTTATGTAATATCTAGAAATTCGCTCTAAAATCATATTTGACTTTCCTCACTTTCGGCCTCGAAAACTATAATAAGATAATGCGCATATCGTGCACTGAATTTTAGCAATAGAACATATATTTCAATATTGATAATAAAGGGGAAACGAATGTGCAAAAGAGCACTTGCCAAAATTCGTAATGGCTGACAAAATGACGTAAAATGTCCGAGGTAGAAACATTTTGCGCCATTTTTTAATTGTTACATAACAATCGACTTACGTCTATTTATAGTGACATCATAATGAAAAACAACGCCAAAAGACGTTGACTCGGACATTTTGAGCTCTCTAACAAGATTGGAAAATGGTCTATTGGAACAATTTAGACGGCCATCCAATGCAATTACATCAGATATCGCTTTTTTCTGATAACATGTGCACGTCTTCTCAAATTGTCCGAAAATATGCACATCGGTCTATGCATCGAATTTTATAGAAGATGCAAATAATCGGCTCCTCAATACATCTGAGAAAAATTAGTATCGTATAAAAAATTAACAATTTAAAAAAAACGAAGAGTATGGAAAAGATTAAAAGAACGAAATTTAAACCCGTTTGTACTGAATCCAACAGAATACACATTATTGTAGTATGACCAATCAAACGTTAACATTGATTACAAGTGCGCACCTAGATGAAGGCTAGAGGGTCAGAATACACCCCCTTCGCTCTGGACTTTGCACAGAAGTACTGATTCAGCCGTTGTACGTATATTGTAATGAAAATCATCTGCTGGACCCCCCCCCCCCTCGAAACAAATCCTAGATCCGCCCATCAATAATAGTAGACTTTAAGACGGTATGACGAGAAAAGATTTTTTTTTCCTTTGGAATAAAAACTGAGTTCACATACTTCACTGTCAGCTTCGTCTTGGATAAAACATCCGGTTATCTATTAGTAAGAAATAAAAAGAGAAATTCATCTCACAAACTCAGATAGTGTTTCCGATATTGCAGAGTTTTATTCCAACGCCTTTTTCTCTTTTTGCTGTTTCTCGTTCTTTTTCTTTGTTTATCTTCTATGTAAAAATAATAATGACAGATGCGTCTTTTTATAAAACACGTTCCGTTGCCAAGAAGACGAAATGGAAAACAAAGTACGACATATGTCTTAAAGTCCTTTTTTTCATTTGATTTTGCTACGTCTTTCGGTATATTCAGGACATAATTTTCACAGAATTTGGTCTTATTACATTGTTTAGATTGAGGATAAAGACCCCAAACGTCCATGTCTGCTCCATGCTGAAAATTTATCTGCTCTAAAATGATGCTAATGAATTTGAAGACGTTAAACATTTGAAGCATTTTCGTTTTTAAAAGATATCAAGCAAAGATCAATTTCTGCATTGTCACGGTGTTTTTTAAAATGGTTAAATTAATTCATATTTATTGAACAGTAGATGGTGTAAAAAATGTGCGGCACCTATTTTTCATGCTTCGAAGACATTGCACGAAAACTACCTGTGATGGTCTTTTCCTAACACCATCCGAAAGAAATTAAAAATAAGCAAAGCTCTAGACGTTTCACGCTAAATAAAATGCCCTTGAAATGGAAACTCAAGGAATAAAGATAGAATTATTTTATCAGGAAAATCACTTTTACAGACATTCTTGAAATTACCATTTTCCATTCAAAAAATTCTTTTCATGGGTCATTGCATTTTTAAGTGCATTTTATTATCTTTCATGTATCAATTAAGATGTATTAGTAGTCTTTTTTTGTATAGTGTTTCGTCGATGCTCAATTTGGCGCTCTATTGTGAGTGCTGTTGGGATTGTCGTCAGGAGCTTCTTTAACGCATTGGTGTCGTATTTGATGTTTCTTGTACTTTTGTATACCTTGTTATGCTTGTCTACTCTGCTCTTGCACATAGGGGTACATGTACCGTCCTTTAGAAGTCGACACCAATGTAGTTATTTGTGTTTGATGCTTCCATGTGATTTGGCGTTCCTTGTACATTTTGCATCTCTTTCTGAACTTGTCTGCACTGTGTTTTTGCATTTGGTGTTTTGGGGTTTTGCAGCGGATACTGCAACCGAGTCTTGTTGACGATCCCTCCTTTTCCCATTGATAAAGGTATGCCACTCATATTCATTCGTATACAAAATAAGAGAAGGGATCTCCATCCAGACACGGTTGCAGTACAACAAAACACAAAAACACCCGATGCGAAAACACAGAGAAGACGTGCACAGCAAGAGACGAGAAAGAGACAAACGACATGGAAACATCAAACACAAAAGACTATGCATAAACCAATGAGACCAATGGATAAACGGTGCACACGGTTATGTGGTGTTGTTGTCTCCTTCTACTTGTTTCATTTCTCGTCCCGTGTGTGTTCCGCTGTTGACACTGCTGGGGATCTTCTTCCTTTCTTTTTGCTTTGTTTTATTTTTCAAGTTTTTGTATGTCTATTGATTATATAGTTACTGGATTATGATTGACCTTCAACTCATTTAATTTCCATTGTCATTTTCAAGAAACGAAGATTCTGATTGGCTGAGAAACACAATTTTTCACGGAATTTGATTTATAGCACCATTTTTAGACCTAGGGGTATACTCAAACACGAATGAACACGTTGCTGAAAATACAGTTTGTTGATTCAATGATACCATTTCTTTTCTTCTTACTCAAAAATTGACAGTGCATGCAGAATTTGCTCAAACTGGTCCTTATTCCAAAGATTTACCCGAAACGTGTATGTCTGGTCCATGCTGCAAATTTATCCGTTCATAAATGATGTTATTGAATTTGAAGACGTTTAACAATATAGAGATACGATCGTTCGCTGTTTGAATCATGGCGGCTGCCATAACTTGTTTTGGCAGACGTATCACTGCAAAACCCTCCGACGTACTAAATATAGTGCGGTGATTGTTTTTTAGTTACAAGAAAACAGTCTGTTTTCCATAAAAAGATGATAATAAAATGATAGAAATGAATCTCATATTTTTCTGTTGATGCAGGTATCACCTGAAAAATTAGAAAATGTTTGCATCAAGGCGCTACGCGCATTGATGCAAAAGTTTTCTGTCTAACTTTTCGGGTGATACCTGCATCAACAGAAAAAATATGAGATTCATTTCTTAATTGTTACGCCATCAAATTCAGAACAGATCAATTTTCAGCATGGACCAGACATGCACGTTTCTGGGTACAAGTTTAACCCTCGTCAGTAATCCTCAATCTAAACAATGAAATGTGAACATCTTCTGATTTTTATCATTTGTAAACATGAATAATTATTATAAAATTTTAATATATTTATTTGACATTTTTCAAGTTGACGTACTTCGGACTTCGCACTCCGGACTTCGCACTTCATGCATGGGTCATATTAAAGTAATCAGGTGCAACTGGAAAAGTAAAATCTGAATAATGAATAGACGAAATGACACTTGAGAGCTTTATATAAATTATGAACATTAACGCATGTCAAGAATACGTTTATGACCGACTCGGGAACTCGTTATAAGGTATGATGTCCTAATTGTCCAGAATGGTAAATGATATTCTGTCTTAGACCATTGGAACCATCCTACTTTAGAACATACTTGTATCTTCCTTATTGAAAGAAGGGAGGGGATCTCCAACAAGACCCTGTTTCAGCACCAACAGCAAAACATCCGATGCGAAAATACAAAGACTAGTATACTAAGAGACGAAAAAGAGACATACGACATTTAAGCATCAAACACAAGACTACACATAAACCATCGAGACCAATGGGTAATCGGACTTTAAGTAACTGGATATGGCATGTTTGCCGAATTGAAGCGACGGGTATTACATGCAAGCAAGGGATACTGACTCTTCCTTGGCACCTGGTCTCATTCCCTTATTGGGAGTTCGATTTTGTTCATATGGTAGAGTTTTTTGTTTGTTTGCTTTGGTTCATGTTTTATCATGATTTTGTATACCCTTCTGTTAATGATTTTCGAAATTTCCATTTCGTTACTATATCGGGATATGGTTCTTGTCCATATTTGTCATTGGACTCTGTGGAGATTATAGATAGAGAATAAGTGTCTTAATTTGCGTTTTTACGGGTATGCAACACACAGCAGGTGCATTTATCGTACATATAATGCGCGTTAGGACATTTATTCTATATATACATGCACCACAGTTGTCCGTTTCATTCATGTTTTCTGAAATCGCGTTTTCTATGTAAAAAGGGACATTAACATTCAGGTCACCGCTGGTTCAGTTTGCAGGTTAGAACAGCCGTCGCAGCATATTTCTTCAGATCTTATGCATTGTGACGTCACGAGCGTTAACATACGAATTACAGCACCTTCCTTTTAATAGTTTCATCTCAGAGAATGACATTGGCTGTGCATATATAGTGTTGTCCTACTTTTTTAATGTTGTGATGTTGCTGTCCGCGCAGCTCACTTTGGATAAACGCGATTTTGACTACTCTTTCATGCAAAGTTTTCAATAAATTTGATATCTCTCGTAAATATTGGTATTTGTTGAATGGCCGTGGGTTTATGCAGTCATATAAATACAGACAAAATACTTTTAGATGGGGCATTTTCAATGTTGAATTACAGCGTGACATCGCCGACTTTGACATAGAGTCTATGGACAGCGTCATGACGTCACGAGAAAATGCCCCATCTAAAACTTGTTCCGTTTAACAAATTTGATTGCGCGTACAAACTGTCGAATAAAGTAAACCAAAATTTACGACAAAACGAGATCTATCGAATGGTACAAATTTCACTTTTAGTTTTCCATGTAAACATATAGTCCAAATCGCGTTTATTCAATTCTCGAAGTGAGCCGCGCGGACAATACGTGTTTGTTTCCTTTTTCTCGCTTATGAGTGTGTGTTCCGCTGTTGTTACTGCAGTGTCATCATGTTTGAGATCTCCATAAATTGAAATATGTTCAATTCTCAGTAAAATTTTTTGTAATTTGACTGCAGTATCTACCTCATGTGCAAACGTCTACTTATCATAGGCTCACTAGTAAAAGCCAAAGATGTCCTGACTATAATCTCAACAGCACTCACAATAGAGAACAAAATTGAGCATCGACTGACCCCTAGCAAGGTAGAGGCGGGACAAGGTGCCTGGGAGGAGTAAGCATCCCCTGCTGGCAAGCCGCACCTGCCGTCGATGTTCATGAACGAAAATGAATAGAATATATAAAATACATGCATTGTCTGAAGTTATGTCTATATAGAAAGTGCTATGGCGACCATGTCAGGGAAAAATATTAAAAACACTAACTGTCAAACCTCTCGCGGGGAACTTTTTACGAGCTTCACACGGCAAAGGGCACTAGTGTGACACAAATTAGCCAAAGAAGATCCTGACGAAAATTTCAACAGCACTCACAATAGAGCACAGAATTGTGCATCGACGGACCCCTAGCAAGCTAGAGGTGGGACCAGGTGTCCGGGAGGAGTAAGTATCCCCTGTTATTCTAAATTCTTTTTAAAATTTGGATTTCTTTAGCTTCACTCAGAAGAGGCGCTTGTTGATTTGCGCATATGCATCATGTACATGGTGAAACTAATATTTCTCATAGAACCAATATGTACAATGTACCTACACAATTTGAGGTTATTCATCATTTTTATTTCTTCTAATCGGTCTTGAGTTCCAGAGATGAGAAATTGTTGAAATGCGTTTATACAACTAAACTAGACTAAATTTGTACAAAGATTTAGATGTAACGCTCTACAACTTTTCTTGACTTGGATATCCTCTACTTTTGAATATTATGCAATGAGCAATGGGGCGCTATATAAAATGATTTTCAAACAAGTCTATTTCAAAATTTGATTTATACAACTAGAATAGGTATTTGAAATGTTTTCAGTTTTGCTGAGTATGATTGACTTATTGTAAATAAAAAGCATTCATTTGCATGATACAAGTAGGTTTATTAATAACCTCTCTTCGCGTACTAAGCAATTATATTTTAAATTATTGAATCAGGCTGACAAAAATAAAAGATCAATCGTAACTTTCAGTTCCACAATCACTTATACTAACGTTCGTACAAAGGTATAGTCGATTGTAACATAATGTTCTTATCATGGTATTTTGTCTTATAGTTCGTCGCAGTCTTGTTTTATAGCACCAGAGTCCTCGTGTGTAACATTTTCATCACTAGCTGTGTCACTCGCTTCCTGTGATGTTGTGCCTAGATACTTGTCAAGCAACCATCGCGGCCAGTGAGTAGTGTCCCCCGATCGTGAATACAAAGTGTCCGACTCCTCCAAAGGGCCAAATATCTGAAAATAAAATATCAAAGAATGATCATGGGTTTGAATATAGAAATAAAGCCTGTGTTTGTGAAACACGAATGCCCCCGGTGGCATCTTTGTTAGTATAATGCCATTTTCTGTTGAGTAAGTGAAAGGTCAAAGTCAAGGTGACGAAGTCAAAGCTATCAATGAAATGGTCTTCTCGCAAGGAATACACATGTGAAATATGAAAGCCCTATCACTTACTATTCAAAAGTTATGCCCAATGTTAAATTTTTTGAAAAGTAGGTCAAAGGTCAAGGTCACGTGGACAAAACTTTTGGTATCAATGGAAAGGTCTTGTCACAAGGAATACACATGTGAAATATGAAAGCCCTATCACTTACCATTCATAAGTTATGCCCAATATTACGTTTTTGAAAAGTAGGTCAAAGGTCAAGGTCAAGATCACGAGGTCAAAAATTTTGGTATCAATGGAAAGGTCTTGTCACAAGAAATACACATGTGAAATATGAAAGCCCTATCACTTACCATTAAAAAGTTATGCCCAATGTTAAAGTTTTTGAAAAGTAGGTCAAAGGTCATGGTCAAGGTCACGAGGTCAAAAATTTTGGTATCAATGGAAAGGTCTTGTCACAAGGAATACACATGTGAAATATGAAAGCCCTATCACTTACCATTCAAAAGTTATGCCCAATGTTAAAGTTTTTAGTTCGGACAAACAGACAAACAGACACAGACAGACAGACAGACAAACAGACGGACAGGCCAAAAACTATATGCCCCCGAATCTGTGATTCCGGGGGCATAAAAACATAAATCAGATTTCAACATAAAAGCTTCGTCATAGACACTCCTTTATATGTACCGACTTAATTATCTAAAGCATTAAAACTCGAGACAGGTTTGACCAACTTATATCTAAGTTTTACACATTAATCTTATTTCTATGAAGCTAAAGATAAGAAGAAATATCCTGAAATAAAAACTAGCTTAATTATGTACCTTAATGGCGTTTTCTTTCAACAGAAGACAATCTTCATTTGGCAGCTTGTACATCGAAAACAAGGACTGTATCGTTGACATATCTGCCTCCCTCAAACTCCAGTTCAAAATTTCGAGAGCGATGCTCGAGGGCACTGACGTTGGATTCAGGCTTTTAACTACTGATGTGACTTCTTCAACTTTGAATTTTTCTTGAAGAGTTTGGAAAAATGATCTAAAAAACTCAGGGTCGAAATTTGGCATTTCGCATTTTAAGTTCTCAAGGACAGTCGACACCATTGTCAAATTATTCATAGCCACAGAAAGCATCAGTGCGTTTTCTTTATGTCGTAATGCAATGTCACATTTTGCACTTTCGTACATCTCAGCTATAACTAGCAACATATCGTCCGCTTTAAGTGATAAGCATAGGAAGTACAACGAGAGCACAGTTTCGTACTTGATTTTCGCTTTTGATAGGAGTGATCGAATAATACAGGGTTGCTTCCGTTGAAAAGTTTCACTAACAACGTGTATAAACAGTTGGTCATCAACTTCTGATATTTTGTTGAATGCTGTATCAAGAAGCGGTTAGGCATTGAACATGAGTATTATTTTCACAATTTTCTGCCTATTATTGTATTCCTTAAAGTTCCAAAGATTTATAACATATTCCGATAGCTCAAACATTCGGTTCTGCACCGTAACAAAAAGAATAGAAAGCATCGTGTCGTCTGGTGTGACCTCAGTGTCCAGATGAGATATGTAGTTTTTGACGTGAACGACATTCCGACCAAGCAGTGCCATCATTATCAATTCAAGAAGTGTTTCGTTGATTATATCACGAGGTACATGCATATTTTTCAATCTCATAATTGTTCTTGCTGACATTTTGTTTGATTGTTGAGAGATCGTTGCCTTTACTACATTTCTAGCAGTTTGGTGCTGCAACACTGTTGTGTCAAATTTAGTCCGAAACATTTCAGCGATGCCCCCTTGATAACTCATGAAGATATACTGAAAAATACCAGCGACTTGTTCTGGTGTCAAGGAATCTTTGTCAAGATGATCAACTAAAATTTCAAATTGTTGGCCTCCGTTGATTAAAATGGCGTTCATGATGGCCTCTTGTAAAACACTATAAGGAAAACATCTTTCATCAAGAAGAACCGGGAGAATATCTTTGTAATGATTGAACATTGCGTAGTTGACTGCGAATTTAGCAACAATTGGATTGTCCATAACATTGCATGTACACATAATCAAAGCAATTGATACTTCGTCCCTATTTCTAAGTGCATCTTTAAAACCAATTTCCATTGCTTCAGGAGGAATTGGCGGTTCTGGGAAGCTTGAAAGAATGACTTGTACTACGTTTGTCTTTTCATGTTTGATAGCTTGTAGAAATTGCTCTTCTTTCACCTGTAGTGAAGGAAATAATTGTCCGAGGTGTGCTTCCAAGCTTTGGAAAATGCCTAAGGCATCAGTTTTTTCAACCTTAAAGAGATCCTCCCTTACTTTCCTTTTTCTTTCCAGATCTACGTCAGTCGCATTTACTAACGTTTGGATGGTGTCCATTTCCTCGCAACAAACAGCTACAAAGATACCGTCAAAAAGATCGGACTTGGATATCTTCGAATTCTGTAATACAACTTCAAGAAACTTCGAGCTCCCATACCTTATCGTCTGTGTCACGTTTTTTGAAGTTAATAATGCATCGCCGAACTTTTGAACTAGAAGAGTACTCATTTCCTCGGAGTAAAGTTCTAATGATTCATCAATGCAACAGCATATCGTCCTTTGTGAAAAATGATCCTTTCCTACAATCGAGATAAATCTTTCCACAATATCTGCCTCTCGAAACTTCACTGCCAGACAAATCGCTTCTTCGATTTTCTCATAAGCACTAACAGTCGAACAAATAACTTGCAAAAGAGAGACTATGAGCTTTGATGAGCTTCGCAAAACAGCATGTGGTAGTAAATCTACGAGAAATTCATTAGATAACTTAGTCATCTTGAGTTTTTCTAGCAAATCATCCTGATGATGTTTCGGTTTGAAAAGGACAGTAAAATGGAGAGATTTTTCCAATATTTCCGATTGATATATATCGATGTCCGTTTGATTGCATGCTGTGAGTAATGATCCTGTTTGTAGAATGACCTCTTTGAATTTGAGCTGTTCTTTTAATTTTGTCATTAAAGTTTCGTTCTTTGTGCACGAGCCATGTAGGTATAGAACTTCAGCAGTACTTTCTCGAAGAGTTTTGGTATGGCTCTGTTCTAGAAGATCCATTATTTCTTTCTCCAAATCATCATGGACACAAACCATCACTATCGCATCGACGTGGTCAGACAAGATCGGTTTTACTTTGAAAGCGTTGTCATATGCAGGACACAATTCAGTCATACCGTATTGAAAAGCAAGCATCAATGATTTGGAAAGGTTCTCACGTACATTATCAAAGACCAAAGGAACTGGATGTTGTTTGAAGATTTGAAGGGATTTTTTAATCATGTCTTGATCACGTAGATGTACTGCATCCTTGATCTCTGCTGCAGACAATTCAAATATGTTGCTGAAAATCATGACAGACTCATCACTTGGAGCTTGGACATTTTTCCTTTCGGATAAGGCGTTTAAGAGTATCTTTTCTTTCTCAGGTGCTTTTGAGCCGGGTATGAATGCTGTTTCACAAAGTCTTTTTAACAGTTTGAATGAATTTTCCTCTGACAAATAACAGGAGATCTTTGCCTTGTGGATAATCTCAACAACTTGATCCAACCTTACTTTTGACATGTCGCTCTTTTCAAGAATCATATAGAGAACTTCTTCCTTCTTATTCACACAAGTTCTCCATATAAGATTAAGCAGAGTCTTTGCTGGAGTCTCTGAAAATCTTTTCAACTTTGTTAAGGAAATGATGGTAACAGGATCAGGTAATGTGGACGCAAGCTCTAGAGCATTGTCAAACACATCTTGTGAAATATCACTCAAGGTAAGCAACTTTTCTGTTATGTCGTGCTTAGAGTAGTTAATGCTGTTCAGCAATATGAAACTAAATATAGATTGCAAAGGGTCACATGCAATACTTTTTAATGACATCCATCTTACTATTTTCCATTTGCTCAGATTCAACGCATAGATTGCCAAGTCTAGTTGTATTCGTCTATCCTCTGTCGTCTGAAGCAAGTATTTGATAATGTCAACATTGTTTGAATGCCTGTTCACTGCTTCCTTCAAAACTTGTGTCAAACCTTCTTTGTCGAGCGAAGAGATATCTAGGATTTTTAGGATTTCTTTTACAGAGAAAAGGTCAGATGATGAAACACTCTCAAAGAGACATTTCTGCAGAATCGATGTAGAGGGAGATGGATATAGAGTGGTGTTCAGGATACGATTTACTAAAGCTTCCAAGAAAACATGACCTTTATTTCTGCACAATGCTGTAAGCAAGTCCTCTATAACAGCTTTAAAATCGTCAATTTTCATCTCTGAATGTGCTTTTTCAAGGAAGTCCAAAACAGCTTTCACAAATGCAGGATCAGTTCTCGAAGGATGATTTGCAACGTTCAGGTCTTTTGCTAGAGAGACTCTCTCTGCCAGATCTACATTCCATACTTCAGGAAGGACGATGCATATTTCCCTCCCTTTCCGCTTATATTGAGAGGACCGGACGAAATTGAATAGAACTTTTTGATCCGCGTGTCTTAAAAGTGATGCTGGAAAATGCTTCCCGAATGAAAGGAGCACTGCCTCTAACACACTCTCATGTGTAAAAGAGAATGTCTTTACTTCTGAGGTTAATATATTCTTTATGTAAGACTTTTCTAGCCGCCTTAAAGCATTCTCCACTAGAAGAGAGTTTGGATAACGGATCTCCAGATCATCACAAAGCGATTTCATATCGTCAACTGTCATTTCTGACAAAGGATGCTCTCCATTCTTCAGCATCAATACCACTAGTAGTAAATATTGCACGTAAAGGCTACGGTCATCCGGAGAATAGAGCATGTTTATGCTCTCACACACTGAATCTGTGGCATTTGTGAAGAAGTGTAGCTTTTTCTTGTAGAAGTTGACATTTGTGAAAAACAGATAGCAAGCCTGGGGAAAACCATCAAGGGGATCAGTGTGCGATATGTCGTCAATGTCTTTATGAGATAGAAGGAAACTGTCATCGTGTATAACCATCCCTGCTCTATCCTCCATCCATCTGTAGATTTCATGCTCGAAGCGTATTGAGTACGCATTGAGCATCCTCTTCTTCTCTTTACCAGTCATCAAGAATTCTTTTGAAGATATGCAAATGACATTGTCTGACTTGAAAATACCATATTTCTTCAATGTTTCATTGGCTAATTGAAGTAGTTCATCACGCACAGAGAAGACAATGGCGTAGTTGCCTTTTTTCAGTATGGCCTCCATACTTGTGAAATGCCTTTCCCAGCCTTGGAGTAGATTTTCATCGAGATTGGTTTTACCTAAGAAGTCATCTATAAATACCAGTTTCTCGTCCTCGCTAGCGATGATCTTTCTCCATTCAGCTGGTTCCTTAAGAATGTACGACTTGACGTTGGAATTAGACTCGAAGGTGAAATGGGCAAGAATTTCGAAACAAAGACTGGTTTTCCCAAATCCAGGTTTTCCAGAGACGATGCATATCCTTGTATTTGTTCTAGACAGCATCCTAAGCATAGCATTTTCTATCTTTTCGCGCCTGACATACAAACTTTTCTTGTGCTCTTGAATTTCGAGTAGGGTCATTTCTGCAAAGAAAATAAAACGAAATGGAAACATGTTTTATGAACTATTATATATGTTTTATTATTATTATGGGAAGAATATAAACTATACAGAAGTTTCAATTTAGAAGAATTTATAATCAGATTGTCCTCATCAAAATAACATATTTTTAATTACAAGTATATAGTTTTATAACAACGCAATATAAAAAATAGCGCCTAGAATAAATCTTAAATTGTGAATTAAGGATCGAGATGCATAGGCGTTCATATTGCATTGTCTATATATCATGTTTGTTCCGTTTGTTGTGCGAATGAACAGGTAATCCGGATAACCACACCATTTGCAATGACTTAAGCAGACCTAGAAAGCTGCTTAGACATGGCCCAAGGTGTCTTTGATGTATTCTGCTTCTTATGTCAATGGTGTCTATAGGTTTGATTTGTTTGTTTGTTTAACAGTTTGATTGATTGTTTGTTTGTTTGTTTACTGGTCTTCTTAGAGTGAGAGTCTAGTTGTGTCCGGCCTGTTTGTGTGGTTAAAATGAGTATGCTCTGTTTGTACATATGGGTATGTTACTTTGTGGTCAGTGAACTAGGTATTTTCCCTAGTTCATCTAAATATAATTTCGTTTGTATTTCATCTCTGGCTGTGTTTTTCCTTCTATTTGATTATTCACGCTCGGATATATGTGTGTACGTCTTCAATTGGGGCTGCGGCGTATTGCCATTGAGTTTAGTTAGAGAACATTTTTTCTCCTTTTTTCATATACTACTTACGTTCTATTCTCTGTACACTTTCCATAAAATCTTTGTTTTCCTTGATTGCATCTGCAAAACAAATGAATCGGTTATTAAAAGAAAGCATATATGTATTCATGAATACTGAATTCATATTATATTTAAAATTGTTCAGCCGCTCAGGTGTCCATTAAACATCGTAATAATCATGTACACAAATGATTGATAATGTATTGCTTGTACTTGCCTTCTAAGTCATGAATTCTTGAAGAAAGATCAAATTCTTTTTCGTTCATTTCTTTCAGTTTCTGTGTGTACGTCTTTTCTAATTGTTCGTCCATTGGACATGTTTTGATGAACTCTAGATCTTGCAAAAAGGTAGTGTCGATAAATCTTTTGTCCATTCGTTCACAAACTCCCTCCAGTTCCCTCCAATACTTATCCCATTCTTTCCCGGGATCTCTTGTACACGTGATATGACCATAAGCATCGTTACGTAAATTGTGGATCCGTTCGATATCGTCGGATTCTGAAAGATCGGATTCCCTCGGTGGTTTACCCCAACCCTTTTTCGGTGGATCGATGCCTGCAACATTCCTGAAAAAAAATTAAATATGATTCAATAAACATCTTATGCTCAGATCGGTCTAAAACATTTTTTTTCAAAATGGGACATGATTTTTTTTTACAGCGCAACGGAGAAGTAATATTTTGCTGTATTCTCCAGTAAAATATCACTTCTCCGTTGCGCTGTAACTAGGGGTTTTCAATTCTAATTAGGGCGAGCAGGGAGGTGAAGCCTACAATTTTGAGAAAATGATACGTAAATATGAAAAATTTTATTTTTGGAAAATACCCATGGGAGGGGCCATGTAATCCCTTCCACACCCTTTTTGATCAGTGGGTTAAGCATCTCAGGCTTTCTAGTTGCTAGCTAAACGTCACTTTAGCAGTGCAGAAAGGTCAGAGGAAAGGAAGGAAGGAAGGAAGTAAGGAAGAAAGAAGACAATAAATCAATGCCATTGCGATGATGTGATTAATCATCATCGTAATATTTCCATTGCGTCATTGCATGAATTGTCAAGATCATCATGTTTAAGGTATACAATGAGTCAAGCTTGTCGGGACGGAGCCTTCGATTTTGAAAAAAAAATCCCATATATATATATAGAATTATATACGTTCAAAGTAATATCTTGTTCCTAACTCAATTTTATTGACAACATTTGATAACAATGCATTCTGACATTCTTCTCATGAACAGCGCGATATCGATCGGAAGACCCTTTAAACATGCTTAATGCTAGTTTATTCCTACAGACATGCTAGAAGTGTATATGCATAACGTACGAATAAATATAGCAAATAGTTACCTGTGCGGAGTACAGGTAAATACACATCGATATCTACAGTGTGTGTATTATTAGTAGAGTTTCCTATTCTTAATAAATATTTCAAGCGCGGATCTAGTGGTGGATTCAGACTGTAGATCAGAACAATTAACCCCCTAGAATGTGCCAAAAATGTTTAAATCTCTCCTTTTAAGTTTACTTTTTGACAAAGCATGTAATTACAGGCGGGAATCATTCCAGTGGCATCCATCCTGAGTGCTTGCGCACCTCCTGACCCCCCCTTTTCTAGATCCGCGCTTTTGCACATCTACAGATGCACTTACCTTAATAATTTGTACAGCAGAGTCAAATCAAATGCTTCATATCCAGTGGAGGAAACGTCCATAATCAACTCCCTCTGCATGTTTTCAAATCTAACAGGCCTGCCCACTTGTAGTTTTCCAAGCAGCTCCTGGGGTGGGACATACTTTGAGAGTACAGAGCGACAGATATCCCCACCCAGATCCACTACCGCCCTCCCCATCCTGGCTGACTTGGTATGCTCTTCGGTCGTTGAATACAGAGATTTGGCCATCGTTTGTATTTACCACAAAATTTCACAATATCCCTGCTAAGATGTTAAAAAGGCGTTTCCATTTATTCTCCCTTCCCCTTTCCTCCCTTGAGGGGAAGAGGGAGTGCATATGATGACTTTTACATCTCTAAATTACAGTCCAAATACACAAGAAAGACATTGTAAAGTTGACAGTGTTATCGAAGGTGTCTGTACAGGCGTCACTTGATTTATAAATATTTTGAGCGGAAACTTCCGTTTAAATATCCCTCTAGAGACTTTTGTCAATATCGACTTACTACTGTATTTAAGCCTAATTGTTAGATTTATCAGTTAAAGCGATCATACATGGAAATATGTATCAATTACTCATTTTGTTTTAATTAAAAAAAAAACCAGTAGGAAAGGGGTTGAAGGGATTCTAGATCTGGTACGGCACAAGAGCGGTCTATAGCTATAAATATTCTGTCAAATGTAGATCAGATCACAACTTTTGGTATCAGCATACAGGTTTGTAACGATGACACCAACCATTTAAAATTCATGCCCACTATTATTTAAAGTTTTTCAAAAGTAAATTCTATGGGGCGCCGTTTTACTATTTATTCCCTATTTTTTGATATCACAAATTTATTTTTTGATATTACAAATCTATTTTTTGATATCAAAAAATAATTTGTGATATCAAAAATTCATTTTCATTAAATTAATTCATTAATTGTGTGATATCACAAAATATGAAGGAATCTGTGATATCAAAAAATCGATTTTGTGATATCACAAATTCTTTTTTTTTGATATCAAATAATGGATTTTTTTATATCAAGAAATCAATTTGTATTAGCCGTTTTACTATTTATTCCCTATTTTTTTATATCAAAAAATTGAATTTGTGATATCACAAATTCGATTTTTTGATATCACAAATTCGAATTTTTGATATCAAAATTTTTTGATATCACAAAATATGACGGAATTTCTGATATTAAGAAATCGAATTTTTGATATCACAAATTCGAATTTTTTTTTTGTTCACACATTCTAAAGTTGAACATGACATTGAAGGCAAATCCATATATAGTGTGAGATTTTTTTTATAGGAAAGAAAGAAGAGAAGCATTCGCTCACACTTACACTCACAGATTTTCTCAATATAAGAAGGATAACTCTTAATTTTCTTGTTAGAAATTGCCCCTGGTTTCCTGGTCATGTTTGCAAAAAGGACATAGTGAGTTGTCATTAATTGAAATATAATGTAAAAATTTATTAGTTGCTATTAATCGGTGTACTACTCTGTATTGGAACCAAATTAGCTGAGTGTCACTTGTGCTTTTTAAAGTATTTTCATTAATAATCTTCCATTAATTGGTTTGGATTTTGTGCAGAATATGGTCTTGTCATGAGGAATACATTACTTTTTTGTGTGAAATATCAATTAACTTCGGATAACCCTTGCTGCAGTTTCATGTACATGTACGTACATGTAACCTCTAATGATAGAGGCAAATACCGGTTTTACCCACGCAATTGATCTATTCAAAGCATGGAAATTGAAATTCGTACCAGTAACCACATTAATTATGACCCTGAAAATCAAATATGTTAAATATATATATATTCTTTGCTCATCAGTGTTTACTTACATCATAGCAAGGACGAAGATGTAAAATTCATATTTTGCCAATATTGTGTTTATTACATCGTACAATTGACTATGACCTCGAGGATCTCTGTTTGAACCAGTAACCTTCACCAATCATCAGCGAGTGGATCTGAATCCACAGGAGCTTATCACCCTCAATAGCATCCGTCAGTTCCAATTTCTCTCAAGTCGAAGTATTTATAAAAGGAAAGTATAGAGGCGGATGCCATTGTAGGTCTAGGTGTCAAGCTCCTGTGTCTGAATCTTTAAAAATCATAATCAATGGGCATAAAAAAAACCTTTGAAAATACAATACTAAACCAAACAACACAAATCTGCAAAGAGCAAAAGTGAATCAAAAATGTAGATGAGGTCAGGTGCCTGGGGAGAGAAAGCATCTCCTGCTTGCCTTTGTATAATGGTGGAAAAAAGAATGTGATCTCAAAAAGACCTGGTTGCAGCACCCACAGCAAAACATCAAAACAACTGAAGTGTAAACACAGACTGACAGAGTAGACATACTTGTATGTACACAGCAATATACGCAAAAGGGACAAGGAACACCAAACACGACATCAAAACACCGAACACAAAAGACTACACGCGTAAACTGACATCTTCACTAGTCACGGCAATCGATACGCTTTTTCAACTTTTCTCGAGAAGAAGATGAACTGATACATATGGTGAAAAGTAAACTGAATTTAAATTTGTGTTAGACCAAATATTCTCTCATGAATGAGATTTGAACCAATAAATAACAAGTAATTAGCCTTTAAGATATTATAGTTTTATAAGGTATCCTGAGTATTCCAATTTTAAAATCTGACACCTTAATATATAACCAAAATTCTCCTTATACGGATAATCTGTCATGATTTCAACAATGAACCTGTGAATTCCCTATATAACAAAGGAAAACAAGCATTCTGTTTGTATTAAAAGCAAGAAGGTGATGACTTCAATATTGAAATTTTGTGGAATACCGAGTTATTTCCCATTCCAGACTGTATCCGACTTAACACCACTATGATGTCATGAATGGGTACGGTAATATATCATCATATCCCAGAGATTAAGGACCGTTTCCATAGATTTTGATGATGTCATAGTAAGTCTACGTTGGACAAGGTCTTAAACGGAAAGTAGCTCCGACTTGCGAAAAACTGAACAAGTCATAAAGAGGCACGAATCGTTCAAAAATAAGTCAAGCATGACAAAACTCAATCTTGCTATGTAACTGTCCAAGATCAAGCTGTGGATCAAATTGCATCTCAAGAATTAAATCTACACTGAAGATGAGTTGATTTGAAACTGAATTTTGCACTTCATCAAAAGGACATGACTCCTCCAAAAGCAAGCCATTCATGACCAAACTTTACTAGTTTACTTTGAAACTATGCATTAATCAATGTTAATGACCAATTAAGCTACCGGTATGTATCAAGTTTCATTCTGTATCTCGTCATTTGCAGAAAGTGTCCAGAAAACAGACTGACTGACAGGCTGAGAAGAAACTACCGGTAATAGTCCCCTCCAACTTTATCAGCAAGGGACATATAGTCTAGTTATTTCCTTTATTTTATTAAAAAAAATATCAAATGTATAGATTCCTGTTTCTCTTGAGATATTTTCTATCTTTATTCATCCTAACATTAATAGACAAGTTAATGGTTATATCATGGTGGGTAATCTCGCAACGCAGAACAATCGGCCGTTTTTCGATATTTTTGTGCAAAATGGATCATTCATAACAAAAAGGAGAATGTGATCCAGTGTATGAATGTCTTAGCTATGAGTTGTATCCAAAATAAGGTGAATATAAGCTTTTAATAACACATAAACACGATCGGCATTCTACTTTCATTTTCATCTAAATGAATCATGCCAATCGTTTTTTCAGCTTTTTAAAAAGATATTATTGTCTTATTTTGGATAAAACTGGTAGCAATGGCATCCTTACACTGCATCACATTCCCCTTTTTGTGATGAATAATCTTTATCGCATAAAATTATAGAAAAACCGAATGTTCTGCTTTGTGAGATTACCCACCGTGTGTATGAAATCCAGCATAGGAAATCGCAAATGACATTTTAAAATTTCAATAATTATTTTATTTCACATTAAAAGTTTTACTCATCAATTTTTTCAAGCATAAAATAGACAATTGCACATTAAATAATTATGTAATATGAACAATAGTTAGAAGTTCACTTATGATAATTATACAGATGTATCACACTATCTCATTTATCTCTCAAACACAATTATAAGTTCAAAATGATTAGTCTGTGGGAACATGTCTATGGGGATGGCTTTTACAGGGAGAAATGGTTCACCCCAGACCTTCTCACATTCAGGTTGGACCAGTCTGAAATTAATGAATTATTTTTATTCAGTATCATTCAAGTTAATATGTACATTTAAATCATACCGATTATCAACTTGTTTGAAACTATGAATATCACAAATTACAAGCCTTCAAATGATCATTTACAATTATTCTGGTTCAAAAGACCAAAGAAGTTTTTTCTTTCTTTTTTTAATTGTCTCCCGCTTTCACGTCCCGTCTGTCTGTCTGCCTGTCCATTAGTCACAAAAACTTTAACCATGCATGTCCATAACTTTTGAAACGTAAGTGATAGGGCTTTCACATTTCTTTCAACAAGACCTTTGCATGGATACCAAAATTTTTCACTTAGTGATCTTGACCTTTGAGTTTGAACTACTTTTCAGAAAGTTTAACATTAACCATAACTTGATAGGGCTTTCATATTTCACATAATAATATGTATTAATTGTGACAAGACCTTTCCATGGATACCACAATTTTTCACCTTGTGACCTTAACCTTGGAGTTTGACCTACTTTTAAAAAACTTTAACTTTGACCATAACTTTTGAATGGTAAGTGATAGGGCTTTCATATTTCACATGTGTATTCATTGTGACAAGACCTTTCCATGGATACCACAATTTTTCACCTTGTGACCTTAACCTTGGAGTTTGACCTACTTTTAAAAAATAGCAATCCAAGGAATGCTTGTGTCGCCTGCGAATAGTTTGATTATTATTCTAGAAGTGGATCAAAATTATTGGTATCAGTAGAAAAGTCTTGTCAAATGAAATTCATTTGAAATATCAGACCTCTTAATTACAAATTAAAAGATATGGTCATTCTCAATTTTTCAGAAAAGAGTGTCAATCATCTAGGTCAAGGTCACTATGTAAAAATTGGTAACACTAGGGCTCATCAAAAAAAAATATTAAAGACCTATCACCTACCAATTAAAAGATATATACAACCTTAGAAAAGAAAGTCAAATAATAGGTCAAGGTCAAAAGGTAAAAAATAATGGTATGTGTACAATGGCATTGTTACAAGGAAAATGCATGTGAAATATGTGAAATATCAAAGCCCTATCACCTACCAATTAAAAGATATAGCCAATAAAAGTAGGTCCAGGTCAAATATCTAGATCAAGGCCAAAAGGTCAAATTTTATGGTCTGTGTAGAAAGGTCTTGTCACAAGGAATACATATGTGAAATACCAAAGCCCTATCACTTACCAATCAAAAGATATATCCATTCTTAATTTTTTGAAAAGTAGGTCAAATATGTAGGTCAAGGTCAAAAGGTAAAAAAAAATTATGGTATGTGCATTGTTACAAGGAAAATACATGTGAAATATCAAAGCCCTATCACCTACCAATCAAAAGATATAGCAAATATTACTTTTCTTGAAAAGTAGGTCAAATATCTAGATCAAGGTCAAAAGGTCAATTTAATGGTCTGTGTAGAAAGGTCTTGTCACAAGGAATACACATGTGAAATATCGAAGCCCTATCACTGACCAATCAAAAGATATAGCGAATCTTATCTTTTTTCAAAAGTAGGTCAAATATCTAGGTCAAGGTCACAAGGTCAAAAATTATGGTATGTGTAGAAAGGTCTTGTCACAAGGAATACAGATGTGAAATATCAAAGCCCTATCACTTACCAATCAAAAGATATAGCGAATCTTATCTTTTTTTCAAAAGTAGGTCAAATATCTAGGTCAAGGTCACAAGGTCAAAAATTATGGTATGTGTAGAAAGGTCTTGTCACAAGGAATACAGATGTGAAATATCAAAGCCCTATCACTTACCAATCAAAAGATATAGCGAATCTTATCTTTTTTTCAAAAGTAGGTCAAATATCTAGGTCAAGGTCACAAGGTCAAAAATTATGGTATGTGTAGAAAGGTCTTGCCACAAGGATTGCACAAGTGAAATATGAAAGCCCTATCACCTACCAATCAAAAGATATATCCATTCTTAATTTTTTTGAAAAGTAGGTCAAATATGTAGGTCAAGGTCACTAGGTCAAAAATTATGGTATGTGTAGGAAGGTCTTGTCACAAGGAATACACATGTGAAATATCAAAGCCCTATCACTAACCAATCAAAAGTTATGGGCTGTGACACCCAAAGTGTGACAGACAGACAGACGGACAGACGGACAACGGACAAAGTGATCCCTAAGTGTCGCTATGCTTCGCAGGCGACACAAAAACTTTAACTTTGACCATAACTTTTGAATGGTAAGTGATAGGGCTTTCATATTTCACATGAGTATTCATTGTGACAAGACCTTTCCATGGATACCAAAAAGTTTTACATTGTGACCTTGACCTTAGAGTTTGACCTATTTTTTTAAAAAAAATTGACCATTTCTTTTGAATGGTCAGTTATTGGGCTTTCAAATTTCGCCTTTCCCTTGGTAACAAAAGTTTGGACTCCTGACCTTTTCTTAGAGTTTAATATTTTGATATGTAGAATTTAGATAATAAAGGAGATATATTATGAAAACTTAGGAATAGTGGGTGGGGGGAGGGGGGGGGGGGTTGTCTGTAAGCATTCCTTTCAATACAAACACCCAAAAGCAGGAAACCACAATTCCTTGAATTTATCATTTTAAAGTAGGACGTTATGTCAAAGGTCACTTACTCAAAAATATGAAAGCTCTTATCATGATACTTTTTTCCTGCTTAAAATGAAGTAATTACAGTTTGTAAATTTTTATTTTTGTATTTAATTATGTTCATTTAATCATTATTATACATGTATGAATGGCAATCTCGATTTTGAATAGCATACCTTGTAAAATTAACTGCAGCGTTTCCGTATGGTTTACAGGAAACATAGACGATTCTTCGGATGGACTTGTTATGTCTTAATGCTTGTATAACTTTTGAATCTGAAATACAGGTATATTCATATAAAATCTTAAGATAAAAAGATAAAGCCTAAACAGTGGCATTTTGCCTCCTGCATACAACATACTTTTGTCAACATGCATTGCAACTCACTCATGAAGTCAATATGCATTTATTCATATCATCTTTGCATGTCAAGGCTTGGATTCTTTTCAATTAACCTTCGGATTGCGGGAAAAAATGCGAATTTCGTGACATCACAATGCTTTTACCTCGGACAAACAAGCTTCGAACCTCGGTCAAACATCGAAATTGCATTGCGACGTCATGGAATTTCTCAAATTTTTCCCGCATTCGGAAGGGTCAATTATCTCCACCGTAGCAGATTAAGGTCACTTCTCCTACAGTTTTGCAGTGAAATTTAAAAGCAACCAATAAGATGTTGAAAACTTAGCTAGAAAATAAAAAAAAGAATTCATCGAGAACTTGGATAGATCTAGAGACTTAAAGTGGCAAAGGGAGGCACACTTAATCTGGCAATTACATTACAGGAGATGTAAAAAAAAAGTGTGTTGAAATTTCAGGCATGCTGAAACGAAATCCTTACTGACAATAGGTAGGCAACAAATGAAAGCCAGACAGTTTTATACAACAGAAATTAACTTTGAGGTTTAAGCTAAGGTGAGCTAAAAATAGATTAAAGGTTATACTTACTGACACCTGGCCGTCCAGGATTTAAGACCGCTACAATATCGCCATCATCTCCCTGCGTGTACGATGTCAAGTCCCTCACCAGACGATGAGCTTTATTACATACAAATTCTATGTTGTCTACACCTGTTATAAGACAATGAAATAAACTCATTCATATTTAGAGATCACCTGGTGTGGTGCACCTATTTCATCACGGTAATGGAAAAACCTTCTTTATGTACTTACATGAACATAACGGTGTTATGGGTCAGAATACCCCAAAACGCCAGCAAAAATCAGACAAAGACAGAATATAAATTTACAAGTTTAATTATGTACAAAATATATATATTTACAATGATTACAACTTACAATACAATGTCCGGATCAAAGTGTCCGTTACGGTCCACAAAGTCTATCAAAGGTATGGTTTCCGGTGATCACAAACGTTCTCGAAAGATCGGTGTCCAAACGTTGTTAAATGGATTAAAGTTTCAACAAATAAAGTGTCCCAGTATATCAGAATAGATGAATGAATCGTGTCTACGAATGTGTACGAATGCCCCTTAACACAGTTCCTCAGAGGTATTTATACTTAATACCAATGAATTTACCAGAAGCTTCTAGAACAATGACTCATTACAAATGATTAACAATAGAGTAAATTCTAGAAATCACAGTCATGTGATGATAATGATGTAACAAGGAACATACTGGAATATTCTCTAATGAAATAAACATGACATAGTAAAATCTAGAAAGAATTATTATGAAATCATTTAATAAGATGACTAAGTACATGTGTACCTACACATAAAGTAAAACTAAAATAATACATGACCCACAACACCTCCCCCCTTAAAAAAGTTTGAATGTCAATGAAAACTTAGGTGGTAAATTCTGCAAAAATCACTCATGAAACTCTCGATAGTGCATCTGCAATCACATTGTCTTTGCCCTTGATATGGTTAATAATGATATCATACTCTTGCAACAATAAACTCCACCTTGCTAGCCTTTGATTCTTGTTTGACATTTTGTGCAAAAATGTGAGAGGGTTGTGGTCAGTATATACAAGAATGGGATGTAAAGTAACATTCAAATAAATATCAAAATGTTGTAAAGCTAACAATAATGCAAGACACTCTTTTTCAATAGTAGAGTAATTCTTTTGACATTTTGTCAATTTCTTAGAAAAATAACAAACAACTCTATCTACACCATCATCATTTTCTTGAAACAAAGCAGCCCCGATTCCTACGTCACTGGCATCAACAGTAAGCTTAGATTGCTTATCAAAATTTGGAGCTGACAGGACAGGACTTTTCATAAGAACACATTTGATTTTCTTAAAAGATTCGTCACAGTCATTGGTCCATGCAAAATTCACTCTCTTTTGTAACAGATTGGTAAGTGGACCAACAACTGACGAGAAATTTGGACAAAATTTTCTGTAAAATCCTGCCATTCCCAAGAATCTCATTATCTCTTTCTTATTGGTAGGAATCGGGAACTTTGAAATAGCTTCCACCTTGGCCATGATAGGAGTAACAAAACCTTGACCTACTTTGTGACCCAAATATTCTACAGTCGCATGACAAAATTCACTTTTCGCAAGGTTCACTGTGAGGTTTGCTTTCGCCAGTATGTCGAAGAAGGTACGCATGATTCGGAGATGATCATCCCAGGTGTCGCTGAAGATGATGACGTCATCGATGTACGCCTCGCATCCTTAGAGATGATTTAGGAGCGAATGAATCATCCTCTGGAATGTGGCTGGTGCGTTTTTCATACCAAAGGGCATTACTTTATATTGGTATAGCCCATCTGGAGTCGCAAATGCCGATATTTCTCTGGCTCTCTCGGTAAGCGGGACCTGCCAATAGCCTTTAAGCAAGTCAAATTTGCTGACAAATTTTGCACTGCCAATTTTATCGATACAGTCATCGATTCGTGGGATCGGATAAGAGTCAGTTTTGGTGACTGAATTGACTTTTCTAAAGTCCGTACACAATCGGTAAGTTCTGTCTGGCTTCGGAACCAGAATACATGGGGAACTCCAATCACTATTGCTGGGTTCAATAATGTCATTTTCAAGCATGTATTGAATTTCTTTCCGCATGTATTGAAGCTTTATCGGATTTAACCGATAGGGATGCTGTTTGATAGGTGACGCATCACCCACAATGACGTCATGATGAGATGCATTCGTCTTTTTTGGAACGTCCGGAAAGATGGTCGTATATTCCCGCATTAATTGGTGCACTTCCTCTTTTTGATGCACGGTCAGATGTCCGAGTTTCACTTCTGGACTTGTTAGAATTTCAGAATTCTTCAAACGGACACTTTGAGCGAAGTCTTTTTCGACAGTCTCTTCATTACATTCAGGTTCAACACAATTTTCTAATGTATTTACATTGGCCAAAGTGGAAACTGGTTTTACAAAATTTCGGTCACTTCTATCAAAATACTCTTTCAACATGTTAACATGACACACTCTTTTTTCTTTTCGCCGACCTGGTGTCTTAACCACATAGTTAACATCACTAATTTTACTCTCAATCTCATAAGGACCGAAATATCTAGCTTGCAAAGGATGACCAGGGATAGGCAAAAATACAAGAACTTTATCGCCTGGTTTAAAAACTCTGTTTCTAGCATCTTTGTCATACCATGTTTTCATTTTCATTTGTGATGTTTTGAGATTTTCTTGAGCTAATTTGCAAGCATTATATAATTTCTCTTTGAAATTAGACACGTAGTCTAAGAGATTCAAATCGCTAGTCTCAGTCAACCATTTTTCCTTCAATAACTTCAATGGCCCCCTGACCGTATGCCCAAAAACTAGCTCAAAGGGACTGAACCCCAGGGACTCCTGAACCGCTTCTCGTGCCGCAAACAACACGAGGTGAACCCCTTCATCCCAGTCTTTTTCATACTGGTGACAATATGTTTTCATCATAGTTTTAAGGGTTTGATGAAAGCGTTCAAGTGCCCCCTGGGACTCAGGATGGTACGCAGAAGACTTATACTGCCTGATACCTAGCTCATGCATAACCTGCTGAAACAATCCTGACATAAAATTCGAACCCTGATCTGACTGAATAGCCTTGGGAGCACCTACGAAACTGAAAAACTTTGTAAGGGCCTTAACTATGGTCTTTGCCTTAATATTCCTAAGAGGTATGGCCTCAGGAAACCTAGTCGAAGTACACATAATTGTCAGTAAGTACTGATTACCTGACCTAGTCCTAGGCAAAGGACCCACACAATCAACTAACACCCTACTAAAAGGTTCCTCAAAGGCTGGAATGGGTTGGAGGGGAGCAGGTGGTATAACTTGATTGGGTTTACCTACCATCTGACAACTATGACAAGACTTACAAAACTCAGACACATCTTTTCTCAACTTAGGCCAGTAAAAGTGACTTAAAATCCTATTATAAGTCTTATTGACACCTAAATGACCTGCCATGGGTGTGTCGTGAGCTAAACTCATGATGTCCCCGCGATACGCTACTGGAACCACTATCTGGTGAACGACCCGCCATACGTCATTAGGGGGTGCATCGGGTGGTCTCCATTTCCGCATAAGGATGCCATCTTGTATGTAGAAGCACTCTCCGACTTTGTCCGCTTCTTCTCGGGGAAGGGCCCTCTTACTTAGTCGGATGATCTCCGGATCTTTAGTTTGTTCGGAGAGGAGCTGCTCACGGCTTAAGGCATCTGTATCTCTGTCAAATGGCGGATGGTAATCATCACCAGGTACCGTCGGAGACTTGTCAACATGAAGTGGTACTGACGTCTCAGGTACGCTGTCATCAATGGTAGACATGAATGTGTCAGAAAGGTCTATATTTTCGGAGGGATGGTCCTCGTTAAGTGCAGAAGTACTCGCAGCCTCTTTCAGTCTGTTCCTGGCCATCGCCCTGGTAACTGCGCAGGCTGGGTACAAGTCGTCTTCATCATCGCACACGACATCGGACGTGATTTTCTCACAAACAATCGGATCGGCTACAACTTTGCCGCCAGCTAAATCGTTGCCAAGCAACAAGGAAACGCCTTGAACGGGAAGAGTAGGTCGAACACCTACGATAACAGGTCCAGTAATTAAGTCTGACTTCAAATAAATTTTATGAAGGGGAACATCAATGACGCCTAGCTCCACACCCTGTAATAAAACTGACCTACCAGTAAAAGTGTGCTCAGACAAAGGCAATGAACCCTCTAACAATAAAGTCTGGGCAGCACCAGTATCTCTCAAAATCTGAACAGGCAACGCTTCGCTAGAATCACTGAGTGAAACAAATCCCTGTGACAAAAAGGGCTTATAATGATCCTCCACAAAATCATCAGAACTGGACTTAGAACCCTGAATCTCAGGAGTGTCAGAACAAATCGAATCTAAGGCTTTCCTATCATTTCTAACAGACGCACAGGCCTGTGACTTAAGTTCTTTTTTCTTCTTAAGCTTCAAACACTCACCAATAACATGACCTTTTTTCTTACAATAATTGCATGTAGGAAGCGACCCCACCCCTGGGGATGCCTCAGAACGCTCGGACCTAGGACCGGACGTAGAACCACCTTGAGATGGTAACTGGGAACTAATGGACGACTGAGACTCTTGTAAATTTTTCTTTGGAACATCTGAAGTTTTTGCGCTATCGCTAGATTGAGTTTTTGACACAAAATTTTTCTTATGAGTGAGAGCATACGTATCAGACAAAACAGCGGCTTCTTCAAGAGTTTTAACATTTTTGTCTTCCAAATGAGTTCTTAAATCTTGATGTACACACTCTTTGAACTCTTCTATCAGAATTATTTGACGCAAATTGTCAAATGAATTGGGAATTTTCTTAGATCGAAACCACTGATAAAATAAATCTTCTTCTTCTCGAGCAAATTCAACATATGTTTGATTTTCAAACTTTTTGTACTTTCTAAACTTTTGTCTGTACGCCTCAGGTACTAACTGATATGCTCTCAAAATCGTGTTCTTGACCTTGTCATAGTCTGAACTCTCAGCAATACTGAGCGCCGAGTACACTTCAGCCGCTTTGCCAATAAGTACGCTTTGTAATAAAGTTGGCCAAAAATCGCGTGGCCACTTCAGATTGGCCGCGATTTTCTCAAAATGTGGAAAATATTTGTCCACGGACTTTTCTTGAAATTTTGGTACTAATCTGATGTTTTTGGCGGCATCGAATTCAGACTTGACAGGCGAAGGAACAGGATTTTCCTTAGCGCTTTTCTCTAACTTTAACTTTTCTAACTCAAACTGGAGTTCTTTCTCGTGCATACGTTCCTGTTTCTCTCTTTCTTCCTTTTCTCTTTCAAATTGTCTTATTTTTTCTTCTTTTTCAAATTGTCTTTCTTTTTCTTCTCTTTCAATTTGAAATTGTCTTTCTTTTTCTTCTTTTTCAAATTGTCTTTCTTTTTCTTCTCTTTCAATTTGAAATTGTCTTTCTTTTTCTTCTTTTTCAAATTGTAATTGTATTTTCATTTTCTCTAATTCAAACTCAAATTTTGACATTTTGGTTTCGCTTGAAACAGGTTCAACAGGAAAATCGTATGACGAAAAGATTTCCTTAGCTAAAAGCTCTTTAGCCACAATATTTCTAATTTCTTGTTTTCTCATAGAAGATTTTACATCTGACTTCAAGTGAAGACCTAAACCAATCAAATCATCTTTTTTCAATGATTCGAACTCATCTACAGTCGGCGATTTCAAAAATTCAGTGACCGAAAATACCATGATTGATTTCTGCTGGCAAAAGTTTGGAGAATTTTCCTTTTTTCAAAAAACGAACTTTACGTAAAGTGCAAATATGCAGAGATTACTATCCCGGACGAGCCCCCAATTCTGTTATGGGTCAGAATACCCCAAAACGCCAGCAAAAATCAGACAAAGACAGAATATAAATTTACAAGTTTAATTATGTACAAAATATATATATTTACAATGATTACAACTTACAATACAATGTCCGGATCAAAGTGTCCGTTACGGTCCACAAAGTCTATCAAAGGTATGGTTTCCGGTGATCACAAACGTTCTCGAAAGATCGGTGTCCAAACGTTGTTAAATGGATTAAAGTTTCAACAAATAAAGTGTCCCAGTATATCAGAATAGATGAATGAATCGTGTCTACGAATGTGTACGAATGCCCCTTAACACAGTTCCTCAGAGGTATTTATACTTAATACCAATGAATTTACCAGAAGCTTCTAGAACAATGACTCATTACAAATGATTAACAATAGAGTAAATTCTAGAAATCACAGTCATGTGATGATAATGATGTAACAAGGAACATACTGGAATATTCTCTAATGAAATAAACATGACATAGTAAAATCTAGAAAGAATTATTATGAAATCATTTAATAAGATGACTAAGTACATGTGTACCTACACATAAAGTAAAACTAAAATAATACATGACCCACAACAACGGACTCATATTTTAGCAGAACTTGCATGTAAATTTTGCTTCAACCAGAACCCTTGACCAAAATGTTGACAACAAACAGACGGACTGACGGAGAGACAGACAGTCAGACATCGTCAATCTTTAGACCAGAATTGCTTTGCAATCTGGCCAAAAACGAGAATATGTACATGTACATTATGACATTTTTTTAAAAGAAGAACTTATGACTTACCGTTTAATTTAGCATTAACTATAGAATCCTCTATAGCTGCCTGACTTATTTCTACCCCTATCACTCTCTTAGCTCCACGTGAAAGCATAATGCCTATTGTTCCTGAAATATGAGAGGGGAAAACACATCAATAAAGCCTACGCTCACGCAGCAAGATACGCCTGTTGGGATTTTTTTCACAACACTAAAATATCTAAGTCCCATAACTCCATAAGGACAAATCGGATGAACCTGAAAATCGAAAGGCTGCTTCCTCTTCAAAGTCTGATCACAATGTACAAATATCATGAATATCTGTTGACGCATATTCAAGTTATTGCGTTCCATGCACCTATATTTTGCCCTAAGCTTAACATGTATGTGCATCTAACCCCCCCACCCCCCCCCCCCCCCCCCCCCATTACACATAATTTCTGGATAATGTGACAAAAAATTTAAGAATCCGTTATATATGTGAAAGAACATCCTTTCTACTTGAAGTATACAAAATTTCAAAACATTTTGACCAGAAATAGATTTTTAAAGAATTTTTAACTATTTTAGTATATTTTTACATTGTATCTAAAATATCTAAGTCCCATAACTCCGTAACGACAAATCCGATGAACCTGAAAATCGAAAGGCGGCTTCTTCTTCAAAGTCTGATCACAATGTAGAAATATTATGTAAATCCGTTGACGCATATTCAAGTTATTGCGTTCCATGCGCCTATATTTTGCCCTAAGCTTAACATGTTTGTGCATATAACACCCCCCCCCCCTCCCATTACAAATATCTCAGTTATGCGACCAAAAAATTAATAACCCGTTACATATGTCAAAGAGCATCCTTTCTACCTTTAGTATACAAAATTTCAAAACGTTTCGATCAAAAATAGATTTTTAAATAATTTTTAACTATTTTAGTATATTTTCACTGTATTTTAAAATATCTAAGTCCCATAACTCTGTAACGACAAATCGAATGAACCTGAAAATCGAAAGGCGGCTTCCTCTCCACAATCCAAACATAATGTATGAATATCATGAAAATCTGTCGACGCATATTCAAGTTATTGCGTTCCATGCGCCTATATTTTGCTCTTAGCTTAACATGTATGTGCATATCACCCACCCCCTTCCCATTACAAATATCTCAGTTTTGCGACAAAAAAATTAATAACCCGTTACATATGTCAAACAGCATCCTTTCTACTTGAAGCATACAAAATTTCAAAACATTTCGATCAAAAATAGATTTTTAAATAATTTTTAACTATTTTAGTATATTTTCACTGTATTTTAAAATATCTAAGTCCCATAACTCTGTAACGACAAATCGAATGAATCTGAAAATCCAAAGGCAGCTTCCTCTCCACAGTCCAAACATGATGTATGAATATAACCCACCCCCCCCCCTTCCCATTACACACAATATCTCGATTATGCGACAAAAAAATTAAAAACCCGTTACATATGTCAAAGAACATCCTTTCTACTTGAAGTATACAAAATTTCAAAACGTTTCGACCAAAAATAGATTTTTAAATAATTTTTAACTATTTTAGTATATTTTCACTGTATTTTAAAAATCTAAGTCCTATAACTCTGTAACGACAAATCGGATGAACCTGAAAATCGAAAGGCGGCTTCCTCTCCACAGTCCAATCATAATGTATGAATTTCATGAAAATCCGTTGATGCATAATCAAGTTATTGCGTTCCATAGGCGGATGGACAGACGGACAGACGGACGGACGGACTTCGCCATACCATAATACGACCCGTCAAATGACGGGCGTATAAAAACCCAAAAGAATCATAGCATTTAATGTTGTATACAGTGACCTTGCTTTCCAATCACGCAAAATTCAGCCAAAACTAATGATATAACAATTTATTTCGATGTTTGACCAAGGGTCAAAGCTTGCGTGTCCAGGGTTAAAAAGATTGTGACTCCATAAAATTTAGCACCATCTTTCTCACAATAGGGAGGGTCAATAAGTAAAAGGGAATGGTAAAATCAACTAGACTTGTCAAAATATTGTGAATATTTCATGGCATGGAAACGGGTCAAAGTAAATCGTTTTGGTATCCAAATAAAGTACAGTACTGTAGTACTTGTTCTTGTTTTAGGAGTAAAAACCCTATTCCCTATGCTGTAAGATAATCTACTTTTAATTCAAACTTCAACTAACAATACTTACATTACAATGTAAATAACCTTTAACCTCTGTCATCCACAATCTAAGCGATATTCATACCAATGAAGGTTTCAAATATTTAGTTCGAATGTAAATAAGTAATGACTGTCTTACTTTTGGTGATCATGGATGTATAATTCTGGTGGGCCACAAACAAATTTTCTGAGAATCACAGAATTTGCACATGAGCAACCAGAATTATATATCCATGAACAGCATAAGTAAGACAGTCATTTCTTAACAGAATTACATCTACATCAATTAATAGAACAGATTGATAGCCAAGGACATTTGGTCTAGTTGGAATAATTATTGTAAAATCATATTTTTAGGTAGCAAAATTTAAGTCTCGAAAAGCATTAACTTTGTGTACATTTTTATTCAGGTAGTGTTATTTTGTACATAGGACAGATATTGCATGCAATTTGGGTTAAATTTATCCAATTTAACATTAAGAAAAAAACAACAAGAAACTTCAGGGTTATTTTCAAATACATGTAAATACCTGTACCACAGCATACATCCAGTACTGTTGTATTATGGGTAATATTCGCTACTTCTCGTACGGTACTATATAACAGCTCTGCTCCCTTGGTGTAAGTTTGAAAGAAAGCTGCAGGCGATATTCTGTATAATACATGTACAATAAATTTGAGTTAATAAAAATACCCTTTTTTGATCAAGGTCAAATCCAAAGTCAAAGATATTTGTTCCAATAGACTTGATAGAGAAGTCTTGTCACAGGAATGCACATGAAATATTTAGGATATTTTCTGACTGTGACAGTTAATCTTTCCCGAAACTCACTAGCCCGACGCCCGAAACTACCAAAATTTTTGCTGAGCTAGTAGAAATTCATTAAGAAACTATACATAAAAACTAGAAAAATCTATCTTCGGGCTAGTGGCTGAACAAAGTTTTCAGAAAGACTGCTGACTTCATGTACGTTCCTTACAACAAGTGTATATAGAGTTTAAAGAATGATACATGTACATACATGTATGGACTCATGACTTACTTCTTGTCAGTATACAAATTATTTGAAAGAATGAAAAACAAATTTAAATGAAAAATAAAACCTGTGTTTGTGAAACAAGAATGCCCCCATTGGCATCTTTGTCTGTAAAACAGATGAAAAGTAGTTTCACATAAATTTTGCGGTCAAGGTCACAAGGTCAAATTTGGGAAGAGTCAGGTAAAACGGAGGGAATTCTATATTTCAATTTTGTGTAGGGTACATGCGAGCCTGTAAATAATTATGTTTCTGATGTTCTGATTGGACAATAATTACAAAATTGGTCTTTTTAGAATAGAAACATTTCTTGCTATTTATTAATACAGAGAAAATTCCTGAAAACCCATTCATTAATATCTAAAAGCTGTAGAAATTATGCTATTTTAGGGGCTAAAATAACTGCTCCATTTAGTGCAGATTTTAGGGTGACCTTGAATTACACTTCCTGTCTTCTGGTTCTAATGATAAAACGTTTTTATTCTGACATATTTTTGACTCGCTAGCGTTGACGGTTAATTTCATGTATAGATTGTAAGCGTTGAAGTTGTATATGTGAAATGCGACAAGATTTCGTTAACATTGCGGCCTATGGGAAAATGGATGAAAATGAATTACTGGACTCTCCCCATTTAGTATCCATGGAAAAGTCTTGCCACATGGAATTCATATGTGAAATATGAAAGCCCTATCACTTACCATTCAAAAGTTATGCCCAAGGTTAAAGTTTTTCAAAAGTAGGTCAAACTCCAAGGTCAAGGTCACAAGGTCAAAAATTTTGGTATCCATGGAAAGGTCTTGTCACAAGGAATACACATGTGAAAAATGGAAGCCCTACCACTTACTATTCAAAAGTTATGGCAAAGGTTAAAGTTTTTGCAGACTAACAGACAGACAGACAGACAGACAGACAGACCAAAAACTATATGACCCCAAATCTTCGATTACAGGGGCATAACAATAACATGTATGTGTTTATAACATTTATTTAAAATTATACCTAGTACATGAAAGTATTGCTATATTGCTACATGTTTCCACAGATCCTTAAATCATATCATTATAAAAATACATAAATTTTATGTATAATTGAAACTTAACACTGATATTATACACAGTGGGTAATCTAACAATGCAGAACATTGGATTTATCTAAAATTTCCTGTAATACAGGTAATTTATCACAAAAAGGGGAATGAGATGCATTTTAAGGTTACATGTGTATCTTAGCTATGAGTTTTAACCGAAATTGAAAAGCGATCAGCATGATTCGTGTAGATTTTGGTGAAAGTAGAACACCGATCATGTTTGTGCGCTATAAAAAGCTAATGTCCACCTTATTTTGGATGCAACCCAAAGTTAGGGCATTATTACACTGCATCACATTTCCCTTTTTGTAATAAATTGTTTTGCACAAAAATATAGAAAAATAAATTGTTCTGCGTTGCAAGATTACCTATCGTGTATAATATGAGATGAACAAACATTGAAATTTTGACTTCAGTCAGTTCTTAGTTTATTGTGCCGGACCCCGGTTCAATTGAACCACAGCTTGATTGAATAGACCATTTTCGGACCTTGATTAAAAACTCAAAATGTCCGAGTCAACATCTTTTGGCGTTGTTTTTCATTATGATGTCACAGTTAAAAGAAAGAGTGCACTGAAATTGCCTGCCTCAGACATATTTTTGTAATTTTGTCAGCCATTATGGATTTTGGCAAGTGGTCTATTAGCGAGCTCTATTATTGAATGTGATTTTTAGGAATGACAAAATAAAACTCATAACCTGAAACTGCAGTCCAGTACTTTTTCAGTGATGTACTCTTTACCAAGGAGGTGGATATATTCGACAGTATTTGTATTATAAAAACGTGCGGATCTGGAAAAAAAAGAAATAACTCAAAGAAATGAATACAATGTAGATATATCTATGTATCGGGTAAATTTCATTTACATGTATGTTTAGGGCATAGTATCCACATTAAATTTTTTATTTAATGTATGTATGTTTTACCTTTATACATGTAGTCAACAGTTGAATTAATGTGATAATTATTGATAAATAAATAAAAAATAGTAGGAAAGTCGTAAGACAATAAATTACAGTGTTTGATAAAATATACATGTACCAAGTCATTTAAAACATTTTAAAAGCAGTTGCATAGAAACAGAGCCATAGGCCATGATAACATTTTCAGTTTTGATGGAGCATTTCAGTTGCTACATGTATTTGTCTGGCTTTTAGCCCATCAGAACACTTGTTTTAAAATCATTGTGGACTATTTCAGTTTTATTAAGCTTTTAAAAAAAATTCAAATCTTTCATTAAAAAGACGTTTAAGCATGTTCACAATTATAAGCATGTTCACAATAAATTACAAAGTTGAACTGGGCTATTGCACCAAGGAATTGTGAATGAGCTCCTTCTTATTGGACATCTCACCTGTTAACCATATACAGACTAGTAACATCAAACATTTTCCCTGGGCCAGTCTCAAAAAACGTCTTTAATTCTTCTCCTGCAGCTTGAACATGATCTCTCTAAGACAGAAAATACAAAATTCATCAAGATCTTTCATATTCACTATTACAATGTAAGTCATTAATATTCTGAAGATTTTCATAAGTGAAACGATATGCTATGCTCAGAATACGATATGTTACATCGTATATCACGATATTTGCTCTCGGTACGATTCGTATTACAATACTTTGATTTATCAACTTCAGATATCTAGAGCTTTGGGAACTCTCAAATTATATTTTCTAAAAGTATAAAAGAAGACTCACAATATACAAGCAATACTATGAAGTTACTGTAAGAATCATTTTGATATATCTTGCATATGTCTCTATATAAAGTATCTTGTACATAATTCATTTTGAAACTTTATTTGCAAATGTCTTACATGTAAGTTCTTTATGAAGTTGTTATCCAAATTTATCAATAAAGCTTGATACAGAGACAGTGCCATACCATGTATCCAACCGTTTACAATAACTGAGGTTTTTCGACAACCGCGGTAAATCGTTGCAGCCCTAAACTACATCATTTGTTAGTAATGTGGCAGATAGCCTTCCTGAGTCAACACCGATTTCCTTTTCATCGTGTTGGTTTATGTGTAGTTTTTTGTGTTTGGAGTTTTGATGTTTTCTTGTTTTCTTTTGTGTCTGGTCTTTGAAAATTCTATAAACTGACCTTTAATTCATGGATTCCACTGAAGCTAGCACATATCATTACTTCTCCAAGTGAGGTGGATCTAACTAATAAAGCATGCCAATTAGTGCCTTTGGAGCATGGTGGATCCAGGAAACTGTACTTTGATTTCTCAGTAAACTCTTGAAATACCTAAAATAAGAATGAAAACTTTCTTGAATGAATGAGACATCAAATTGCTTTCAGTGCTGTCAATCATACCACTTTTGGGACCAAAATTTCACACCATTCAAGATGGAAAATACACGTAGTTTACAATTTCTCAAAAACTAATTTAAAGTTTTCCCATATGTTCATTTTAAGATTAGATTGGTCATGATTCCCATATTGTTTTAAACTATTTTCTCAAAATTCATTGATAAAATGATTTACATGTAGTAGATAGGAAAGAATTATTTCAATTTGTTGATTCATCTTTAATCTGCCCAACATGGGCTTTCATTCAAAATTATAAATATTTCCCTGAGTCCAGACTAGACACAATTAATATTTTGTCCAAAATATGCTAGCTCTAGCCAAGGCTTCACCAAAGGAGCAGGTTCGGGAACATGGAAAATCGGCCCTAATTTTAGAATGTTTTAGATTTCGATTGTATTTCGTATCAAGGAAGCTAAATGTGTGGTTGTTTGAAATACCAAATAAATATTTTAATTTACGTGCAATACACCGAAAGATATGGCTTCAAAATCGGCTTAAAGTCATAAAATACTGAAAAATCGTAAGAAATTGGCATAATTCTGGTCAAAATTCATGAAAATAAGTAGGGCGCCAGCCCTCACCCAAAATAATTTTTATATAAAAAGTTAGATTTGCAATCTATCTTTCGATCATTGTAAAATTTATGTTGGGTGAGGGTTGGCGCCTATACTAATTTTAAAGATTTATGCAAAAAATGTGGCGATTTTCGTTCATTTTCCGTCCTGCAGAGCAAATGACGTCAAAATGTGACGTCATAACTAACGCACGTGACGTATTGACAATGAAAAATATTTACTTTCTATATCTGCAGGTATTTGAGATAAATATAAGAGATACTGAATCAAAAATTTCATAAAATTATTATTCGCAAAAATTTAGGGCCGATTTTGTTAGTTAGTGAACCTACCCCTTTGGACAGGACAACTCAGTTTAAGAATCAAGCATCAAGACTCTGAATGATGTAACAATGAAACTTAATAATTTTCCACAACCTTTATACTGTATTACAAACATAGGGTAATCAAAGATTACATAGCTCGCCTATACAGGTTTTTGTCAGAAACCAGGTTCAAGTTTTTGAAAAGTAGGACAAAGTCCAAGGTCACTAGGTCAAAGGTCGTGGTCTCAAATAGGTCTCGTCACAAGGTATCTACATGTTAAATATCAAAAGCCTACCCCTTATAATTCAAGAGATATAGACCAGGTTAAAGTTTTGTCTACGGACGACGACGACGACAACGACGCAGAGGGTATGGCATTAGCTCTCCGGACTTTTTCGTCCCAGCGAGCTAAAAATGTACATAGAATCATTTGCGGTGTTTTAACCTTCCTTACGGTCAGCTTCATGCGAAAAAAGTTTGTCACAATGAACAAAAATACTAAATTCATAATTCAATAGCATTAGGAACGAATCTGCGAATCATTGTCTAAGCAAAAGGGTTTACTTTTATAAAACAGAAAATCAAAGTACCAGCCATTGATTCTACTTATACAGTCTCAAGTTGAAGGAACTGTCCAAATAAGAATAAAAGAATCTAGTACTACTTTGAGTTCCGAAAAATATCAGTCGAGGGTGGGATTGATCAAGTCCAAACCGAGGCGTTAGCCGAGGTTGGGACGTTGATCATCCCACCCGAGACTGATATTTTTCTATCCGGAACTCAAATGTGTTGCTTGATTATTTTTCTTGCATATTGAAACCTTCAAAGTCCTCTTCATGTTTATGCTTCAAAAAAAATGACTGCACATCATGCTAAATGTATGTGCACGTGAAATAACGTACCTCAGTTTGTCTGTGACGTCATTAAAGAACAATCAACAGTGCCGGATCAGGGGTGCCGGATCGAATTCTCCAGCACCACTGTAAAGAGGAATCAGCCTATCCAATGTGCGAGAACAGATGCTTTCAAATTTGACCGGTGTATTCCTGTGCTGAATATCTTTCAAATGATACAAATTTACTGGGAGTAACAGATGATACATATTTTTATCACTTCAGATCTGTTCTCCGATTTACCTTAACAATTTCCAGATGTAATTTCTTGGTAATCAAACACAAGTCTGGGCTAATTCCAACTGCAGCTATTGAAGAAATAAAATAGATCAAACATTAAATTATGAGGTACAAACAATTCTAAGAAAAAGATTTTCATGCATCGAATGCCCATTTCAACAAATTCTTTTTGTCTGTCAATTACATTTGGATTCAAAGAAGAGGAGGTGGACAGGGTGAAAGGGAGGGGGGAGGAAGGAGGAAGGAGAGAGGGAGGTAAGGGAGGAGGGAGGGAAGGGGGAGAAAGAGGAGGAAGGGATGGGCAGAGTGAGGAAGGGGGATGGGAGGGGGGAGGTAAGGGAAGGGCAAAAAGGAGGGCAAGGGAATAAGGGGGGGGGGGGGGGGGGAGAGGTAAGGGGGTGGAAAGGAGGAGAGAGGTACCCCTTCCCCCCCCCTCCCCCCAAAGAATGCAGCTAATCAAAGGAATCTTCAGCCTTGTGTAGAAAATAATCATTCAACATTTTACTCGCTACTTTTAAAAATTGCTTTAAACAAATAACTTTTTCAAAACAACTTCTTTTACGTTTGTATTTTGGATGATAAATTATACATGTATATCCCATGTATCCATAGATACTCACAATCGGCTTTTCCGATCTGGAAACCCAGTATTGGTTTTCCGTTCAATCCTTTATGTGCGGTAAATTCGTCTTTATTTCTGTAGTTGAAATGTGTATCCTGGTGGAACAGTAAGAGTATTGGGTATTAGGCGAAAACAAAAAAAAATTGTCTGTTTCCGCTCAATAGGTCAGAAAAAAATAGCTAAATAGGCATTTTTTTCTCTAAAGGGGTAGGGCCACGAAGCCTGATATTGGCCCTAATTTTGATAAATTTTGAACATTGTACTTCATAGAATTTTTAACTGTTATTTGACATTTTGAAACGTTCTCTACTGAACCACGAATCTACTTTTTGTAAACATTGTTTTTATCAACACCTTTTAGCCCTTTGAAAACACCAAAATAGGTCATATTTGGCGAAATTGATGCAAAAACTCAATATTTCTATTAAATTAGCAATGGAAGCATGCATTAACTATGATGGAAAATTTATATGTGAAAGATTATCATTATATCCTTTTGTCATAAACGTTTTATCTCAGTTAACCCATGCGGCCACATTGAATTCTACGACAAAAGACAAAATTCCCAGCAATTTTCGTCATATTTTATCAATAACGTCAAAATGACGTCACTTCATGACGTCATTACAGTTAAATGGCAAGTTGTTTGGTGATATTATTCATTTCATGAAAAGCGGTAAACATTCGTGCATTTTCATGAGAGATATTGAGTATTCCTCATGAAATTTATTTTAAGAGAAAAATCAAGGGCCGATTAAGGGGTCTCGTGGCCCTACCCCTTTACTTTCCTTTAGACATATTAGACGTAAGGGACATTGGTTTGCTTCAGTTCAGTGGCCCCTTGTAATAATGTTAGGAAACAATGAATTGACACTTTGAATAAAGAATAGAACCATTATAAAATGATTATGTCAAAAATTATTTTATGATAGAAAAATACATCTTCGCAAAAAATAATAAATTAGTTCAGTTTTATAACAGATGGGAAATTTTGAAACACAATTTTGAGTAATGTATTTACTTTTATCATTATGGAATATTATGATTATAATTATAATGATAATATGAAACAAAACATACTTTGGATTAATATTTTCAGGTACGAGTCTGTGAGTGAAAGTTGTCCTTTGTCTTTACATGTATGTTGCATAAAATGATAAAATGTCTGCATAAAAATAAAAAAAAAATGATTATGTCGCTATTAAAATATTAAAATGCAGTCATGGTATGAAAAAATTAACTATTACAAAAATACTTTGAAATAGCCCCCCCCCCCAAAAAAAATTTAAGGGTCGGCAACTCAAAATAGGGTAACTAGGGAGAGTGAAAACAGATATTTTAATTTTTGGCCTTATTACAAGTACATGTATAATAATAATTATTCATAATTGATATAATTCATAATAAGTATTCATTCATCAAAATTTCCTTGAAGCAAATTTCACAGAATTTTTAGCATGCTATAAAAACCATTGTACAACATTACTATAAAATTTAATACAAACAAATCAACATTGCATCAATTAAAACTAGAAGTCTCTGACGGGACTGAAGCTCTCCTGGTTGTTTAGTAAAATTCATAACTAAATGACACAACTATTTTCTAAAGCCCCGTATACACTATCAAAGTTTTCTTGAACAGGAAAAATTGGTCAAAGTTTTTGACGCAAACTTTGATAGTGTAAACGATCCAAGAAAACTTTGATCAAAGTCCGTCAAAGAACTTGGATGGACTTTGACGGAATAGAACTCCATCCTATTTTTCTTGAAACTTGGATGGACTTTGACGGGAATCGACCAATTAATATAGAGATTCAAAATGACACCAGTAGTATTTAAGTATTGAAGAAAGAAGTAAAAGCAGTTTAGAAATGTCAAAACTAAAGAATATTGAGACAAAGACAAACCATGCGATGCAGTGAATTTCATCTGCGATAATTTTAGAAATCACGGGAAAATTTCCTTGAAATTGTGTCCATATTATGTAATAACTCAAATGAGCAATAACAAACAAAAAACATAATGTTTTCATGAGAAATATTTACAATATTGGCAGGATTAACCTTAATTTGATGCATATCTACCGCGTTTTCTTGTACAAGTTGTCAAAGAACTTTGATAGTGTAAACAGACGACTTTGTCTAAGAAAACTTTGACCAAGTTTTCTTTGACTGACTTGACCAAGAAAACTTTGTAAATGCGGCTTAAGACCCAAGGGTCAGGGGCTAAAAAAGTATTATCAGATGCGCAAGCATAACATTAAGCGTAAGTCTAAATATAATACAAAAATGTTTTTGTCAGTCATACTTTCTAAGTAATGGTATTCAGAAGATTACATAGAGTTGTATACTAGACCAGAAGTCTCTGACGAGACTGTAGCTCTCCTGGTTGTTTTTTTCTAAAACATCAATTTCCTTTTTTTTTTTAAAACAAGACCATAGGGAGCAGGCGCTCTAACAAATTATAAGTAGCATGACAAAACAACATATCCATTAGACTGCAACTATTATAGCACTCATATATAATTCATAATATCCAAGATAAAGTATTTCAAAAAGAATGCCACACCCATTTTCCAAGGTCCTATGGGCCAAGGGCTGCTAGCTCAAATGAACTATCAATGACACATCAAGACTACAGATCCTCAATATTGGATAAAGAATTAACTCCCCATCATTAATAGCTTTAAACGAGTAGAGAGCACAACTATATAGGAAAAAATTACCACACCCATTTTCAAAGACCCTTGGGGTATAAAGCAAAAACAAAATATCAGGTGCACAACAAGACCACTACATCATTTATAGTGTCAGAGGAGTTGCAAGCATAATATTACATTGACTTACATAGGAGAAAATGACCACACCCAATTCTAAGACCCTAAGGGTCAGGAGCTGAAACAGTGCGCAACTAGACCACAGACCCATCATATTGCAATAAGAATTAGTATCCATCATTTATAGTGTCAGAGGAGTTGCGAACACAAGATTACATAGAGTTATATAGGAGAAAATGACCACACCCATTTCTATGACCCTTGGGGTCAAGGGCTCAAAAAAATATATCAGGTGAACAACTAGACCACAAACCCATCAAATTGTATAAAGAATTAAGTCTCCATGATTATAGTGTCAGAGGGGTTGAGAGCACAAGATTACATAGTGTTATATAGGGAAAAAAAGACCACACCCATTTCTAAGACCCTGGGGGTCAGGGGCTCAAACAAAATATCAGGTGCACATGCAGACCACAGAACCATCACATTGCAAAAAGAATTAAGTCTCCATCATTTATAGTGTCAGAGGAGTTGCGAGCACAAGATTACATAGACATGATAGAGTTAATATACAATGTAGGAGAAAACGACCACACCCATTTCTAAGACCCATGGGGTCAAGGGCTCAAACAAAATATCAGGTGCACAACAAGACCACAAACCCATCAAATTGTATAAAGAATTAAGTCTCCATGATTTATAGTGTCAGAGGGGTTGAGAGCACAAGATTACATAGTGTTATATAGGGAAAAAAAGACCACACCCATTTCTAAGACCCTGGGGGTCAGGGGCTCAAACAAATTATCAGGTGAACAACTAGATCATCACAGACCCATCAAATTGCAAAAAGAATTAAGTCTCCATCATTAATAGTGTCAGAGGAATTGCGAGCACAAGATTACATAGACTTATATAGGAGAAAAATGACCACACCCATTTCTAAGACCCTGGGGGTCAGGGGCTCAAACAAAATATCAGGTGAACAACTAGATCACAGACCCATCAAATTGCAAAAAGAATTAAGTCTCCATCATTAATAGTGTCAGAGGAATGGCGAGCACAAGATTACATAGAGTTATATTGGAGAAAATGACCACACCCATTTCTGAGACCCTGGGGGTCAGGGGCTCAAACAAAATATCAGGTGCACAACAAGACCACAGACCCATCAAATTGCAAAAAGAATTTAGTCTCCATCATTAATAGTGTCAGAGGAATTGCGAGCACAAGATTACATAGAGTTATATAGGAGAAAATGACCACACCCATTTCTAAGACCCTGGGAGTCAGGGGCTCAAACAAAATATCAGGTGCACAACAAGACCACAGACCCATCATATTGCAAAAAGAATTAAGTCTCCATCATTTATTGTTTCAGAGGAGTTGCGATTACAAGATTTTAGCGAGCTCGACTGCAAAGGCCCGAAGGGCCTTTGCGAGCGAAGCTCGCCCTTATGGTAACGCGTATACACATATCTTATTGAGAAAATATGCTGAATCAAAGAATGATAATGTACTACTATGCTTTCAAAAACTTTCGTCCCCTCGTAGACAGAGTTGCTGCGGAGATGCTGGATATTGCCATTTAATTTTTTTTTTTGACTCCAAGTAGACGTATATGTTATACTCAATTTTTGTTTATAAGTTCAATTTATTGAAAATATTTTTCATAAATCAGGTAACGATAAAGCATCAAAAAGGCGGCGTAACCACGGGAAATCCGACATTTCCGGTTTTAAACGAGATGTATCGCTCTGATTGCTTTTCTCGTCTCGGATGGTTTCGTACTGTCAGAAGTCGGAATATGTTTGTTTTTTCTTTTGTTCTTAAGTAATTTATTTTCAGCTAGCCTAAACATTATTCTTACAAAATTAAAATTAATTATAAAGGACCATTTTTTAAAGAGCCATATTTTAAGCCCCCCTCCCCTTAAAATGTTCATCTGCTGGTCTAGATCAATTTTACAAATGCTTCCGTGTTTCCACTTGCCTTATACTAGAACCTTTTTTGGCAATCATCAAACAGAAAGTTTTGTAAGATAAGATCAATAAACCATCATTGTCAAAATAAAAAAGATAGATCTTTTTTTTTTTATTTTATATAATCATATCTATTTTCTCTCCGCTCGTACAAAAAGGCTTTGCCTTGATTCATATTATAGAGTTATATAGGAGAAAAGGATCACACCCATTTCTAAGACCCTGGGGGTCAGGGGCTCAAACAAAATATCAGGTGCACAACAAGACCACAGACCCATCATATTGCAAAAACATAGGTAATCACAGATTACGAAGCTCACCTCGTGGCAGTAAAATTCAATTCAAACATATTTCTAACTACATGTATATTGGCTTTTAAAGGCAAAATCATTCAAGCGGAAAAAAGTAGGTCAAGGCCATTTTATGAAAGTTTGATCAAAAATAAATCATATATGCAAGTTTGGTACATGTAGTACTTATACTTTGCTCAATATTGGCTTTTAAAGGCAAAATCACTCAAGCGGAAAAAGTAGGTCAAGGTCTTACATGAAAGTTTGATCAATGATACATCCAATAAGCAAGTTTGGTACATGTAGCACTTATACTTTGCTCAATAATGGCTTTTAAAGGCAAAATCATTCAAGCGGAAAAAGTAGGTCAAGGTCATTTTATGAAAGTTTGATCAAAGATACATCCAATATGCAAGTTTGGTACATGTAGCACTTATACTTTGCTCAATATTGGCTTTTAAAAGCAAAATCACTCAAGTGGAAAAAGTAGGTCAGATGCTGCATCCGATGCATGGATCCATCTCGGCATCCAAAGATGAATCACTTGTGCAAGTTTGGTTACTGTAGCATTACAACTTGGTCAGATACTGAGCTACCCCAAACTTCTTAACCAAGTCACTCAAGCGGAAAATGTACGTCAGATGCTGCATCTGATGCATGGGTTCACCTCAGCATCCAAAGATGAATCACTTGTGCAAGTTTGGTAAATGTAGCATCAGTACTTTGTCAGATACTGAGCTACCCCAAACTTCTTAACCAAGTCACTCAAGCGGAAAATGTAGGTCAGATGCAGCATCCGATGCATTGGTTCACCTCAGCATCCAAAGATGAATCACTTGTGCAAGTTTGATTACTGTAGCATCAGTACTTTGCCAAACACTGAGCTACCCCAAACTTCTTAACCGGACGCGGACACGGACGCGTACACGGACGCGTACACGGACGCTGAGGCGCGGGGGTATAGCATAAGCTCACTCAACTGCGTTGAGGTGAGCTAAAAATTATGTCTCTATCATTTATAGTGTCAGAAGAGTTGTCTGGACAAGATTACATAGAATTTTAACGACCACGCCCATTTTCTAAGACCCTGGGGTTCAGGGACTGAAACTAAATGTCAGGTGCACAACTAGACCATGGACCAAGTAAAATGCAAAAAGAATTAACTTTCTATCTCTAACAGTTTCAGAGGAGTTGTCCCGACAAGAATTGTTTACGGACAGACAGACGGACGGACGCCGGACAAAGGGTGATCGCATTAGCTCGACTGGTCTGAGACCAGTAGAGTTAAATATGACCACATCAATTTTCCAAGACCATGGAGGTCATGGGGCTTAAACTAATTATCAAGTGGATAATCAAACCACATACTCTTTACATATGTATTATGCAAAAAGAATTTATACTCTATCAATAATGTACTCTCTTCACGGGAATTGGTGTTCACAAGAATCCAAAAATATATAATATATATAGGAGAAAATGACCACATCCATTTTCCAAGACCCTTGGTGTCTGAATCTCAAACAAAACATCAGGTATGCATGTACACAACTTGACCAAATTGTCACCATGGACCCATTATGTTGCAAAAAGAATTGACTTTGTATCCTTTATACTTTCTGAGAAATGATGACCACAAATTACAGTAAGTTATATATTATATAGGACAAAATGACCACATCCATTTACTAAGACCCTGGGGGTCAGGGACTCAAATGAAATATATAGGGGTACGATCATAAACCTTTTATATTGCAAAAAGAATTAACTTTCTATCATTCATACTTTCTCAGAAATGATGACCACAAGATTACACAGAGTTTTATTGAAGAAAATGACCACACCCACTTTCTAAGACCCTGGGGTCAGGGGCTCAAACAAAATATCTTGTGTACAGCTTGATCATAGATCTATAATATATCAACAAGAATTATCTTTCTATTATTTATACTTTCTGAGAAATGGTGACCACAAGATTACATTGAGTTATACATGTTATATATATAGAAGAAAATTACCACACCCAATATCTAAGACCCTGGGGTCAGGGGCTCAAACAAAACTTCAGTTTAACAACTAGCTCATAGACCTTGACTATTGCAAAAAGGATTAAGTTTCTATCATTTATACTTTCTGAGAAATGGTGACCACAAAATTACATAGGGTTATGTAAGAGGAAATTACCACACCCATTTTCTAAGACCCTGGGGGTCAGGGGCTCAAACAAAATATCAGTTGCACAACTAGACCATAGACCAATTATGTTGCAAAAAGAATTAACTTTCCATCACCAACAGTTTCAGAGGACTTGAAACCACAAGAAATGTTTAACAGACAGACAGACAGACGGACGGACGGACAAATTGCCATTCAAAGAATTGCTTGTTGAGTCAGAGATTATGACATCATAATGTTTAAAGGTCCACCGGCTGCATGCACAGTGATGGACATTCGGCAATCCAGCAATAGTCCATTTTTTAAGTTTTCGGAAAGCAACTTTTCAAACTTTTGATTTGTTACATCATAACTTATCAAAGTTTTTTTTTTTCGTTATGTTGCCAGTGTCGTAATAATGAAACATAGGTAATCACAGATTACGAAGCTCACCTCGTGACAGCAAAATTCAATTCAAACATATTTCTTAGTACATGTATATTGGCTTTTAAAGGCAAAACCACTCAAGCAGAAAAAGTAGGTCAAGGTCATTTTATGAAAGTTTGATCAAAGATACATCCAATATGCAAGTTTGGTACATGTAGCAGTTATACTTTACTCAATATTGGCTTTATAGAGCAAAATCACTCAAGCGGAAAAAGTAGGTCAAGGTCATTTTATGAAAGATTGATCAAAGATACATCCAATATGCAAGTTTGGTACATGTATCACTTATACTTTGCTCAATATTGGCTTTTAAAGGCAAAATCACTCGAGCGGAAAAAGTAGGTCGAGGTCATTTTATGAAAGTTTGATCAAAGATACATCCAATATGCAAGTTTGGTACATGTAGCAGTTATACTATGCTCAATATTGGCTTTATAGAGCAAAATCACTCAAGCGGAAAAAGTAGGTCAAGGCCATTTTATGAAAGATTGATCAAAGATACATCCAATATGCAAGTTTGGTACATGTATCACTTATACTTTGCTCAATATTGGCTTTTAAAGGAAAAATCACTCAAGCGGAAAAAGTAGGTCGAGGTCATTTTAAGAAAGTTTGATCAAAGATACATCTGATATGCAACTTTGGAATATCTAGCACTTATACTTTGCTCAATATTGGCTTTTAAAGGCAAAATCACTCAAGCGGAAAAAGTAGGTCAAGGTCATTTTATGAAAGTTTGATCAAAGATACATCAAATATGCAAGTTTGGTACATGTAGCACTTATACTTTGCTCAATATTGGCTTTTAAAAGCGAAATTACTCAAGTGGAAAAAGTAGGTCAGATGCTGCATCCGATTCATAGGTCCATCTTGGCATCCAAAGATGAATCACTTGTGCAAGTTTGGTTACTGTAGCATCAGTACTTTGTCAGATACTGAGCTACCCCAAACTTCTTAACCAAGTCACTCAAGTGGAAAATGTAGGTCAGATGCTGCATCCGATGCATGGGTTCACCTCAGCATCCAAAGATGAATCACTTGTGAAAGTTTGGTTACTGTAGCATCAGTACTTTGTCAGATACTGAGCTACCCCAAACTTCTTAACCAAGTCACTCAAGCGGAAAATGTAGGTCAGATGCTGCATCCGATGCATGGGTTCACCTCAGCATCCAAAGATGAATCACTTGTGCCAGTTTGGTTACTGTAGCATTAGTACTTTGTCAGATACTGAGCTACCCCAAACTTCTTAACCAAGTCACTCAAGCGGAAAATGTAGGTCAGATGCTGCATCCGATGCATGGGTTCACCTCAGCATCCAAAGATGAATCACTTGTGCAAGTTTGGTTACTGTAGCATTAGTACTTTGTCAGATACTGAGCTACCCCAAACTTCTTAACCAAGTCACTCAAGCGGAAAATGTAGGTCAGATGCTGCATACGATGCATGGGTTCACCTCAGCATCCAAAGATGAATCACTTGTGCAAGTTTGGTTACTGTAGCATTAGTACTTTGTCAGATACTGAGCTACCCCAAACTTCTTAACCGGACGCGGACGCGGACGCGTGGGGTTATAGCATAAGCTCACTCAACTTCGTCGAGGTGAGCTAAAAATGTTGCCAAAGTATGTCATGTCTGTAGTCTGGCTATCAAATGAAATCAGAAATTGTCTCTAATTTAATACAACATCTTAGTCTCATAAGACCTCTTGAATTTCCATCAATTATGGCCCAGAGTGTCACACCTTCACTTTTTTAATCAACACACGAGTAACGACCAAGTAAATTTGCAAAGATGTCACAGAACGTTGAGGTCACTGGCTAGTCCTTGTATGGTGGCTGGAGAATGTTGGTGTGTGCATGCAAAAAACTGTCGACGACTGCCTAGCATCCAATCGTAGGTTATGGAGTCGTTAGGAGGTCTTTGGGAGGTCGTTTGAAAGTTGCTGGGCATGCATTCCCGTGTGCTGTGCTAAAAACGTTGACAGTTCACCAATAATTCAAACAACCGTGTAACCACAGAGGAGCACTTGTCTAACACATACACAGCGACCCTCTAGCGATGGTCTAACATCCTCAACATTTGCCCAACAACAGCCTGATGACATGTGCTTAAAGTCTCAACATTATCATAGCATTACAAAATATTTTCTGAAAATTAAATTTTCCTGTAAACGTTGTACATATAGGTTGTTAAAAGTTCGCTGGCAGGTCGTTTGCAAGTCGTTAGACGAACGTTGCGAGGTCATTGAGCATGCCTTATACATGTTATAATAGGACATTTGCAGATAAATTGTCAACTAGTTTTGTGTGTTGGGAAGATGCTGAGGTTGCTGAGGTTGCTGGGCAAACGCTCCCTGTTCACTACAAGGTCGCTACGTGCACGTTGAAAATGTTGCTTCATAACGAGTTTTTCGACCAAACCCTGACGTTTGCCAGCGTGTTGAAGGTCGTTTCTCGTGCATTGGCAAAAAAATTGAAGGTATAGCGTGGGCTTTACATAATTATATAAATGATACATTCGGACTATCTCTGCATTATCTTTATCATATGAAACAGCAAAGCAAGATTTGAATTATTTGACGTATGGTTTCTTACTGTTGATCTGATTGGTTCCAGGGGACATAACCTTCTCTCTGATTGGTCACATATTTGTAGGGCTGGATTATCATCATCTTGAACTTTCAAAACTTCATGTTTCAGTTTTTGATAGCATTTCTTCAGGGCAATATTGGCAAAGAAATGTTTCTCCTATAAAATAATGATTATCATACCAATATTATATAAATCAATAAAATCAATAAAATAATATATTTATTAAATAACAAGTACTGTAAAGCCCCCTTCACACTTTCGAGGATCGGGCCACAGGGCCACGGGCCACGGATCGAGAAAAAATTTACATCCGTAGCAATCCATACCAATCCGAAGCTCAATCCAGCCTGAAGTTGTAGCTATCCTTGGCAATCAGTAGCTATCCGGGATGAGACAGAAAATTTTTGAGCATGTTCAAAATTTTCTATGACTTCTCTACGGGTACATTTGTCGTAGCGGAGCCAAAGCAACCAATAGTGGAGTCGTAGCTATTTGTAGGGGAGTCGTAGCAAGCCGTAACGCATCCGTTGCAATCCGGGATCATTGTTGTGATAAAAATAGTCATAAGACTCTCCTACGGATTGCTACGACTCTCCTATGGGTTGCTATGACTCTTCTAGGGATTGCTATGACTCTTCTATGGATTGCTAAGACTCACCTATGGATTGCTACGGATAGCCACGGATTCGAAAATGAGAGGCTATGGATAGCCAAGGATTGTGTCTTATATCAACTTCAAATCTACCAGTATTCTGTGTGTTAAAGTTTAGAAGGAGTTGCAATTGCAATAGCAAGGTTTTACATTTATAATTATCATGATTATAGTATCATTAGACAAAGTTTCTCGTTTTGAATTAAAGAGAATAAACGTTAAGGAAATTCTTATGCTTTTACAATGTGCAATGTTCATGCAAATAAAGAAGTTGGATACATTGTACATATAGAACAATTATTAAACATACATTGAGAACAGAATCTATCATATTTTGGCATACAGCTTCCCAGCAATCAACTCATTTACATATTTCAGTGATTTTTTTTACAATTTTGCAAAGGTGTCTGTGCCTTTCAATTTGGGAAAAATCAGCAGCATAATCAAAAAGATTGGGAATATTTGGAACAGTTAATTATTAAGGCCATTTTACATGTTTTCTGCAAACTCTGGCAGTTTAGAGTAAAGTCACTTTGTATTAAATTATTTAATGTTGAATCAAATTTTACCATCAATTTTTGTGAATTTAGGTCATTTTTTTTCGTCCCCAATTTTCTAGAAAAATCATTTATTTACTGTATTGAGTCTTTGCGGAATACAGAGTTATTTCCCCTTATATACGGTATCTGACGTATAACCATTGTGACGTCATGAAAATGGTATGGTAACGTCGATTTTACACCTTCATTTCCCAGACTTTTAGGACTGTTTCCATAGAATTTGATGACATCACAATCAGTCTACGTCAGATACCGTCTCAAATGGGAAGTAACTCTGCTTTTCGAAAATAGCGAATACTGACCATTAACTGAATAGAGTAAGGTTTTCTCCATAATGGTGTGACAACATCATCTCTTCTGTGAATGAAAAAATCTTCTTAAAGCCTAGGCAACAGAAATTTAATTTTTAGTTTTACGGATTTTATTTTTCTAAAATAGGGTAGGAGGAGGGAATAAAAATAAATTAAAAATCCAGAAATTTCAACATTTCATGTTTTGTGCCATGATCACAATCTTAATTCAGTTTGTTTATCATATGTTTTCAAAGACTCATTCTCTAAAACACTTGCAAGATAAAGATTAAGTGAAAATGAAAAGAAATAACCAGTAATTCGGATGAGCGGAAGAAAAAAATGTACAATCAGTTCATTTTATTGTTTTTTCCAGTTGTGGTAAAATTAGGGTTGGCGGATTCGTAAAACTAAGAATTAAATTTCTGTCGCCCTATATACATATAGATCAAAGTAATGATGTGACGATAGTCGTCAACTTTTGATAATCAATCGCAATTTCCGATAACCAATAGTACAACTGTCATTCGATTGTTGCTCCTGACGATAATCTCAACAGCACTCACAATAGAGCACAAAATTAAAAATCGACGGACCCCTAGCAAGCTAGAGGTGGGACCAGGTGTCCGGGAGGAGTAAGCATCCCCTGTTGGCTAGCCGCACCCGCCGTCGATGTTAATGAAGCATGGAAATGAAAATATATAAAATTCATGCACTGTCTGACGCTAGGTCTATATCGAAAGTGCTATGGTGACAATGTCAGGGAAGTATATTCAAAACGCTTACTGTCAAACCCCTTGCGGGGAACTTTTTTACGAGCTCCACACGGCAAAGTGTGACACAAATGAGTTAAAGAAGATCCTGATGATAAGTGTAATATTTTGCTTATGAAAGTGTAATTTTAGGGACTCGAGCATAATATAAACCAAAAGAAAAAAAAACATCGTCTTTTGTCCACTTTGACAATTGTTACAAATTTTAAGAATTTATGTGTTTGCCTATATGATACGGAAGACATAATTTGTTAAAGTAAGTGCTCAAAAAATTGAAAACAACAATTTCATCAAAAGTGTGTGTAAATTTTAGGCTTAAAATGGAATTTTGCAAAAGCATAGGGCGTAATTAAAGGTTGAAATCGTAAAAATTATGCCAAAATCATGTATTACACTCAGTTACATTTTCGTAAGTTTTGTCAGCATATGATCCTGTTTTAGTTCCATATGCTGTCTTCAGGAAAACTCTTTTAAGGTATCCGATGTACAATAGGGCACTTTTCCATGCCTAGTATTTACTAAGGTACTATAAACGATACATTTTCTGAAAGGTTATAATGCCCACTGCTCAGAAATAATAATTTTGGGGCCAGAAAAACAAAGGGGAATAACTGTTGAAGCATTCAAATTGTCTATTTTCTCTATATAAAATATGCAAAATAACAAAGTTATACAAGAGTTTTCCCCTCTGATTTTTAGGACCTGGGAGTCTTATATCTGTACTCAGTGCATCATTACCTTTCAGAAAATATATACTTTTTAGTACCTTACCAGGCATAAAATTTACCATACTTTACTATGGAGATGATTAATGACTCTATTGTACAACGGATACCTTAAGCCCGACTACTAGAAGTTTTGCCGAGCTAGTAGAAATTATACGACAAACTATACAATCCGCCAGTAGAATGTTTTAGGGCTGATGGTTAAAATAAGTTTTCATGACTAAGTCTGTATGCTACCAATGTTTATTCAGCATGACTGTTCAGAATTCTAATGTGAACATGTAATTACTTACAGCATGTACTGGTTTTCATAGGTACACCTGACTCCTATCTGATACCTATTACTAGACCTGGGTGCTCTTGACTTGTTTCTACTGCTCAGTTGTAAAACAATTACCACTAGTGATCTTCTACAAAACAAAAATAGTAAGAAAAAATAATTGGATGGCTCAGAGAGTATTACAATTTGACTGCAACACAACAGGTCTAATGTATGTAAACTGTGGTGTTGTACATCGGAAGACTTTTAAGAATCGATAATCGGAAAATAATCAGAAAGAGTAAACCGATCGATTATCGATTTAAATCGGAAAACAAAAGTCCATGAAAAATGAAACATTAAAGATAAAAAAAATTGTATTTTTCTGCTTAAAATTCAGAAAACTTTTCTGAAAACAAAATATAAAGCATTCAATTTCAAAGTGTCTGCCTGTTTACATGCAAGACAACAAGTTACGGTTTAAGTGACATGTGAAAAGAGGAAAATAAATACCTTTAAACAAAATACCTTTCTTTCAGCGACAATCCATTGTAAGAAAATGAAATTGATAATCGGAATCGAAAGATTTTTAGCGATCGACAATCGATTGTCGGCGACAATTTGTTCATCACTAGTAAACTGTCTTTTATTCGCGGTGTCTTAGGTTCGCAAAAACAAGTCATGTGACTGGTTCACAGCGTTTTACTTTTGCAACATGGTATGTGCACGTACCAATCTTACTACAAATGTATTAGGACAAATTTGCGGCATTTATATTTGCGAATTGATGGACCTCGTGAATTATGTGAATACTGCGAAATTAAAACGCTCGCAAATAAAAGACAGTTTACATTATATAATATGTATAATTCAATTTAAAATTTACTGATTTTAGCAATGGCTGATTTGATTTAACAACCACTGATATTGTGTGATAAATTAGCTCAACTCTAACAAAATGTAGCTTACCATCAAAATACATGTGCAATCAAAACTACATATACATTGTAATGCCATTCCATTCAAATTCAAATTCAAATTGTTTATTGGCATATAACACATTTATACAAATGGCTATGGCCCAAGTAAAACAAAAAAAAAAACAGTCAAAGGAAAAAAAAAAAGAAAAAAAGAAGCATAACAAACAGTAATTAGATATACATTTTAGGTATTATAGTTTTGAAGTGATACCAAATTTCGCGATTTAATGGTAAAATAGGGTGCCTTTATTTTCACAAGAACGATTTTTCGTGATTCCTTAATTACAAACAAATATGAACACACGATGTTACTGTTTTGTACCTTTTAGCATTGATTTGAAAATTAGTATCTCGCTAAAATTTCTCGTTATACGGTATCTTACTAAATGTATATACACTTGCATGTATTTTGACCTTGGACCCATGAGTCATGACCTTGATAATCAACAGAAATATTCCTGAGCTCTCTCCTTAGACAACATTTCTGGACAGCTGGGTAAATTTATGCTTTAAGTTTAGTTCCTTTCATGTTGAGATATTGTCCTGAGTATTTTTTTACAAGTAGTGCAATTTTCAAGGTCAACACACAGGTCATTCTCTCTGTTTTGGGAGAATGGTTACCATACCCTTATTAAGAGATTCTGATGAAAGTGGCAATGAAAAAAAGAAAATGAAAACAAGTGTTTTTTCTCACTTTTTGGGGATGGGGGTCAAGGCTAGGTGGTAAAATTTCCACTCGCCCACTCACATTGGCGACTGAAATTGACCTGTGGGCAACCAAATGTCATCAACTTGGTCGCCCACATGGCGAGCGACCAAAAAAAAAAAAACATTTGGTATATGGTATATGTTTTCATTTCCGTTAATTCCTTAGTGTTCCGTGGCACTAAAATTTCTAAAAGTGTGACAAATCTACCGGTACAGAGCATCCCACAGCCTTTGAATTTCCTTTTCAAATGGAACATTATCATTTACATATCACTTCTCCCTATATAATACGGTCAGCAGTTAGTAGATCTACTTCAGACTTTTCTGACCGCAAGGTAGATTTAAATCCACATGAGTGACTGACAGTCAGGAGCTCTCAAGTGGCCAAACTAAAGGATTAAAGTGACTATCTGATCAATGTTAGGTACCTGTATTATAATAACGTACCTGCAGGGATATTTTAGATCAATGAGAAAATGAGCCAGTTTTTAGATGACAGAACTTTTTCTAATGCGTGTAATAGTAATTGGAAATTGTTCCATGATTTCTATAACCTGAACAAACAAGGATCTGCAGGGGTAGAGGAATTAAGACCTCCTAGAATTTGCAAAAATGAAATCCTTATTTTAAAGGGTTTTTCTTTAAATCATAGAATGGAACCCATGGAAAAAGTAAATTTAATATGTGGGCTCCTAAAATTTTATGTGGGCCCCTACATTTTATAACTTAGGGGCCTACATGGCTCCTGAGGATTTTTCATGAATTTTACCCCCTGCAGGGCCCATACGTGGGAGAAACTTACATGAGTAAGCGTGTGATCAATCGAAAAGAGGGATTTTTGAGTAAATAAATTTCTTGCAAAAACTCTATTGGAATGGTTTGAAGTATGGTACAAACGTGAACATTATAACAACCATATTTACCATTCTGATTCATTTCTAATGAATTTTACACAGTTTAATGGGAAAAGTTTAAACATAGAGAAAAATCCTTTATTTTGGGGAAAATTTTCTGACAGGAGGGGGAAAATGTATACTCCAGGGAAGGGGATTTTGGCTCGAATACCGCCTGATTTTTTCCCGAAAACCTTGTTTGTGAGCTAGAACTTGAACATGTTTAAAATGAACATGTATAATGAATTCATGCACTCTTTTTAAACATGCTAAGCAAAGTTTTTTTTTTAAATTCATGAAATTTCATTCGGTCTAGGTGATTTGGTGAAGGGCCACATGAATTTCAAATCATGTGGCGGGCTTAAGTCTATGTGATTCAAAAGTTTTTCGTAATAGGGATTATTTGTGGAGTGATGGGAAATCGGTTCAGAATCATAATCGATAATCAGTTAAGATCGGTTGGTGTATCCGATGCGATTCTACCGATTATAATTGGTCATAACATTTTCCTAAATATTTCCAGACTTTTATCATGTTTATCATTTTTTATCCAAATAAGACATACGTTTCATTCATTACTTATCAACAAAGCAGCTCTATGTGTTTTAATTACATGCACTTATTGTAAACAATCAAAATCAAGGGGCTTTAGTCTCCTTACAGTACAGTTGTTTCATTAAAATATTGTATGATGAAAAGTATACAAAAACAAATCATTTTTGTGGAGCGTGTGGTGTGGAATGGGACGGGGGTTCACATTCGCTTGCAAGTACAGTACATGTATCTGTGAAAGCAAACAGTAACATCAAAATTCAGACAGGAATGCTCAATAAATCTCAATCAAATATTAAATCAGTTTTAACTCTAAAATTGAAAAGGATTGAAGAAATACTGTCACTGTCGGTGCGTTGGAAATATGTAGTCTGTGGAGATTGCAATCAATTTTTTTACAAGTTTACTCTCTAATTTATCAGGGATCGCCTTATGCTACTAACTCTACATTATTTATAACAACGCTCATTTCCTCAGTAAGAAAGTTTTGAACAACAGATAGAATTTCCTCTGATCTTGGTCTCTCTCCCACCTTTTCCTGCTATTGATTATTTTACTTTCAAATCGATTATCAAAATCAGATGACTTCAAGACGCAGCTAATTGATTATTATCGATTATCGGCCCATCACTAGTGGGAGGTTAGTGATACTACGATGATCGCTTTGTCTTCTATGCTGTTCATAAGGATTTCATGCCTAAGTCCAGTCCACTGTGACCTTGATCTTAAGTGGAGAATCAGTTACAGTACGGTTCATCCTCTCCCCAGGTGGAACATTTATGTATAGCTTAAGGTTTAGTGATCTTATGATGATTTATTTGTCTTCTATCATGTCCACAAGAAAATCTGGAGTCTTATTTCAGGTGTTTTACTTGTGTGAGGTCACAAGGTAATTCTACTGATTCCTTTTTATTTGGCCCATGACCTTGACCCCCATTATTTAGGGGATGGACAGGGTGAAAGGGAGGGGCGAGGGAAAGGGGAGATAGGGTGAGGGAAGGCAAAAGGGATCGGAGAAGGGAGGGAAGGGTGAGAGGGAGGGGGAGAGAAGGGTGAAAGGGAGGGGAGAGAAGGGTGAAAGGGAGGGGGAGGAAGGAGGGAGAGAGGGAGGAAGTTGATAGGAGGGAGTGGCAAGGGGGCGGGAGGGGAAGGAAATTATTATTCTTCTGCAATTTTAACATAGCAGAGATGGATGAAGTTTGATAGTTGTAATCCAAGGATCCAGGAGATAACTCTAGGAAATATTTGGCCATGTGGGAACTTCTTTTTCCTCCACTTATCAGATCACTCCCCAGAGGGGATTACATATTAAACATAACATTATATATCAAGACAACCATTCACACAGTACCCTGGATTCAAATTATTTTTGATTCACAAGCAAGTCAAAGTGGAAAGGGTAAAAATATTTCCAATACCACTCTGACAATCACTTCGAAATAACTTTCCTTGTATGAAATGATGTTCCTTGAAAATTCACTCCGATCACAGGGGCTACAGTAAACAAAGAGACTACAGAATGAATACCCCCTCCCCTCCACTTATAATTATACATAAATAGACAAAAGGGGTGACTCGAATGTAGATATCACCCGATTCACTCAATCAATTTCTAGCTCAAAACTTGTACCCAAGACCTTCCGAAGTGCAATTTGGAAGGTCTCGGGTACAAGCCTACATGTATATGACGAAGAGCAAGGTGAAGGTCAAATTGCTTTCATGTTTCCTTCGACATGGTTCTCGATACAGGTGACAGATTACACTCAATAACAGAGAGTTGCACAGGTAAATAACAAAGTTGACCATTCTTGATGTCAGACTGGTCAAATGACCAAATTTCTGCCATGTTTACAGGGGGATGTTCCTTTAGATTTTTCACTGTGCCCTTTGAAAAATCCGTAATTTTGTTTGCTCCTTCTTCAAATCTCGTTTCATATTTGGAGTTGAGGAGCTAAGAGCTAATTCATCAATAGTCCCTTCAATGAATGCTAGTAGATTTTTACTCGATTTAAACGTTAGATTCGAGATATAAAGCAATTTCCATACACTATGCTCTATGATAAACACCGAGTTTTTCCCCCCAACTATTTTCGAAACTTCTCTGTGCTTATCTCTAATTGAACCTTGTGTGACATCACGCCAATGTAGAGAATGTACTCAGGAGGAATAGACATTTCTTGATCGATCCTCACCAAGTTTTCACCAATTGCACAAAATTTGAACTATAAATTAATTGAGTGAATTGGGCGATATCGTCACCCCTTGTGTCTATTTATGTATAATTATAAGTGGAGGGAGGGGGGCGGGTGGTATTCATTCTGTACTCTTTGTTTACTGTAGCCCCTGTGCTCCGATTTGTTTTGACCAATGTGCGAACTGTTTGCGGGCGATATAAGTAAAATACGTTAGCTTCGAATAAACTCTGACCAAAGATAAATCTTTCGCATTTTGTACAATATTTTACCTTCTTCTGAAAGAGGTTACTGAAAACATTTCTTCTGAATAATTCAAAACAGATTAACGAATGAATTTAGACATATCTTTCTTCTTTTTTAAAGTTTTTTTTTTTAAGACATGTGCCCGCTTTTTCTTTCTCCTGATCCCGATAAATTGAAATTTTTAAATGCACAAAAATTTTAACAGGTTAGGCAGCGAGCAGGAAAGGACAAAATTAAAAATGTTCATGATATCTTCATATTGAATAAATAAACTTAATAGTTAATAAGTACTGTAATTAAAAAAAGTGGACATTATTTAGAACAGAAGCGTCCGGACAGCGACGAACTGGACGCGTTGTCCGGTTTGTTTACATGTTGTCATGGACCAGCGGTTTTCTGCATGAGGCAACACGTGAAAACATGTTGCTTTCACTTTTGTAAAAGGGGACAATTGTTGCATAGTAATACAGATATATAGATCAGACAGTCAAGGTAGTTTTTTTGTATTGATTTATTTATTTAGAATTTCCTCAGTCTTAATGAATTTCTCTTTTCGTTAATCAGATTTTGAGCATATTTATCAGTACTGTTATCTGGTAATGCATAATGTATCTATATATCTTTCATTCTCAAATTGTTTGGGCTATTGACTTGACAGTGAGCATGTGGTTTAATTTTTTAAAATGTGTGTTTAAGTTCTTGTATAAATTATAGTGCAACAGAGAAGTGAGAATCATACATGTCAGATTTTTTTCAGCCATTCTGGGACATTGATGAAAATTTCCGGGACAAATGACAAAATTCTTCAACAAATATTTTTAAATTCTGGGACACATTCCTCAACATTTTTCTGTCCTTATAAACAAAATGTTATCATATTCTCATATGTACACAATCTTGTCCCGTTGCACACGACAAGGACTCATCGTTTTATTTTCCAGGTGAGTCCAATAAGTTGGTCATATTGACTTAATTATGACACATAAAGTTTGTCTCCCGAGGAGTGGAATCGATATTTTACAGCATTTAATATCAAAAGATTAAGGTAAGCATAAATTAAAGCACTCGGTCATATGTAATGTACTCGCAGTAATATTCAAGTTAGCTTATGTACGTATGTTTCTCGAGCGGTCTTCTTTGCGAGCCATTGCTACTTCACTGGAAGAGGGGTACATGGCTGAGTCGTCAACGAGTACAACTGTTTGACATATTATCTTTAAAAGATATGCGTGAATAAAGTCTGACGTAAGCTAGCATATTCATCGTGAAATAATTCGTAACATAAGGGCGTAGGAGAAAGGGGCGCAGCGGGGACACATGCCCCCCACTTTGAAAAGTGAGAGGGCACAACTGGCACTACCATGTTTGTGCCCCCCCCCCCCCCCCCCCCTTTTCAATCACAAAATTTCATGATGCATTAACATTGTTTAAAATCAGTCCCCACCTGGTCTCGCCAGACAGATTAATTTTTATCTGAAAAAAAGTCTTGTCGATGTAAAATCATAGCAGGGGCGGTGTCTGAAAAACAACCAATGGGCCTAAGATTCATAATGAAATAAAAACGAGTAAGCTAACGGTAATCTGACTATCAAAACATGTTTTCACACCTATAATCTCAGGTACATTTTTTTGTAGATCGTTGATCAGCTGTTTAGCCAACAATCACGTGACTTTCTTTGAACGATGAAAGAAAAAAAAGCCTTTGCACTGAAATATGGAACATTCGGGACAAATTTTAATTTTACGGGAATTTTCGTGTCCCGGCAGTTTTTTATGTGTGATTTTCCGGGATATTTCTGTCCTGCTGGGACATCTGGCATGTATGGAGAATGCACAGTAAAATATCACTTCTCCTTTGCACTGTAACTAGTTCAAGTGCTGTACATATAAATGTAAAGGAAACAGCTAGTTGAAAAGGAAATGAATAATTTCGTATTGTGTCACATATTATTTCCTTGTATCATTTCAACATATTTATTACAATGTTGCAGTAAACCCAAGAAAGCTGCTATAATTGAATATGACATGCCAATCATTAACATGATAAATGACTTTTCTGCTGAGTGTGATTTACTGAAAACAGAGATGTAGAAAAGTGTCAGTCCAAAGGAAATATATATATCTGACAAAAATTTGTTTGGACTGACAAAAGTAATTTGCAAAAATTGTCGCTGATTTTTCCCAAATTGAAAGGCACAGGCACCTCTGATTCTCTGAAAAATAGTAAAAAAAGATAACTGCTAATTGTATTATAAGACAAAGCATGAAACTGGCCAAGTTACTATATAAAGTAGCTTTAATAATTGTATTAATTTAATTCTTCTTTATATTCTTAACAGATGGGGAAGCGGAAAGGACCAATACTTCCTACGAACAAAAATTCAATCAAAAATAAACTTGATGCACCCATATTCGCAAGCCGGCAGTTTCCGATTTCGATTTGGGGATTTCTATCGTCCTTGATATTCTGGTGTATTATGGCATTCCTTGCTGTGAAAGCATTTCAGTTTCTGAGTGTGTATCACACTTTAAACAACGAAGACATTGACGGGGATTGCGATCAAGAAATTTCAAAATCAATGGACGAAAATATGCGGATCATAGAATCATACCCCATGGGTGACGCAAAGCCATATTTAGATCGAATCGGAAGTCAGAGGTTCACAGATTCTCTAGTAGGAACACCAGCTCCACAGGAAATGACATCATTGCCTCCAGTTGTCATGGCAATAGCCTCGGAGGATTTCCAAACCGTGCAGAGGTCCATTTCTAAAATCAAAGAAAATAATGACAAGGGGAAATTTGTTGTCCAGCTGATTATTTATGATATAGGCCTGTACAAATCAGAGAAAGAAATAGTATGTATATTGATTGGAATTTCACATGTCACGGTGGGTAATCTTGCAACGCAGAAAATTAGGTTTTTCTTTAAATTCATATGATAATATTAGATTAATTCTCACAAAGAGGGGAATGTGTTGCAGTGAAAGGATGCCATAGCTATTAGCTTTATCCAAAATAATAGAATAATATATTTTCATAAATTTGAAAAAACGATCGGCGTGATTCATGTAGACGAAAGTGAAAGTAGAACGCTGATCTTTTATATGTGTTAATAAAAGCTAATATTCACCTTATTTTGGATACAACTCGTAGCTAAGACATTCTTACACTGCATCACATTCCCCTTTTTGTAATAAATGATCTATATTGCGCAAAAATATAGAAAAACAGATTGTTCTGCGTTGCTAGATTACCAACCGTTATGTTCAACTCTTTGATTTTCAAATAAAAATCATTAAAATTAATTCATTTTATAGTGAACATGGTGAAATCAAATTTATGGTGTACCATATATGAATTTAAAAATTTATTCAAACTGAAAATTGAACCTTTTTTATATCGTATATCAATTACTAAATCATATGAATTTTATATGCCAGGTAGGCAATGGTGTTATTTTTGTGTCGCCTGCGAAGCATAGCGACACTTAGGGATCACTTTGTCCGTTGTCCGTCTGTCTGTCCGTCCGTCCGTCCGTCCGTCCGTCCGTCCGTCTGTCTGTCTGTCACACTTTGGGTGTCACAGCCCATAACTTTTGATTGGCAAGTGATAGGGCTTTGATATTTCACATGTGTATTCCTTGTGACAAGACCTTGCTACACATACCATAATTTTTGACCTAGTGACCTTGACCTACATATTTGACCTACTTTTCAAAAAAATTATGAATGGATATATCTTTTGATTGGTAGGTGATAGGGCTTTGATATTTCACATGTGCAATCCTTGTGGCAAGACCTTTCTACACATACCATTATTTTTGACCTTGTGACCTTGACCTAGATATTTGACCTACTTTTGAAAAAAAAGATAAGATTCGCTATATCTTTTGATTGGTTAGTGATAGGGCTTTGATATTTCACATATGTATTCCTTGTGACAAGACCTTCCTACACATACAATAATTTTTGACCTAGTGACCTTGACCTACATATTTGACCTACTTTTCAAAAAAAATTAAGAATGGATATATCTTTTTATTGGTAAGTGTTAGGACTTTGATATTTCACATGTGCAATCCTTGTGGCAAGACCTTTCTACACATACCATAATTTTTGACCTTGTGACCTTGACCTAGATATTTGACCTACTTTTGAAAAAAGATAAGATTCGCTATATCTTTTGATTGGTAAGTGATAGGGCTTCGATATTTCACATGTGTATTCCTTCTGAAAAGACCTTTCTACACAGACCATTAAATTTGACCTTTTGACCTTGATCTAGATATTTGACCTACTTTTCAAGAAAAGTAATATTGGCTATATCTTTTGAGTGGTAGGTGATAGGGCTTTGATATTTCATATGTATTTTCCTTTTAACAATGCCATTCTACACATACCATTATTTTTTTACCTTTTGACCTTGACCTACATATTTGACCTACTTTTCAAAAAAATTAAGAATGGATTTATCTTTTGATTGGTAAGTGATAGGGCTTTGGTATTTCATATGTCTATTCCTTGTGACAAGACCTTTCTACACAGACCATAAAATTTGACCTTTTGACCTTGATCTAGATATTTGACCTAGACCAACTTTTCAAGAATTTTGATCCACTTTCTAGAATAATAATCAAACCGCTTCGCAGGCGACACAAGCATTCCTTGGATTGCTATTTTATAATATAAGAGTTGTCTTTCTTTGTCTGCTAAATTGAATGAATTTTCATCAGTACTTAAGGTTATAATTTTCATCAAAGTTTAATCTAAAGCTAATTTGAGAGTTACTGTGAAACAAGACTTTGTAAATCATAGTCATAAATAATGATAAGTGAAATTCAAAAAGAATATTCACAAAAAATTGTTGATCCTATTATGCAGTAAAGTGAATATTCATTTTATAAAGAGGAAAATTAATGAATATTGTTTTTCATTGAAATTGATCATGTTGATAAGGAAAAACAAATTTCATCATCACAATTTTTCTTTATATTATAGCTGAACAAATACTGTGGATGTGAAGTGCGGACATTTGACCCAAAGATCTACCCCGACCATGTAGCGTACATGGCAAATAAAGCCTACAGGCCAATAATCATTCAGGTAAGAAAGTTGACAAAAAGTTAACGCCGTGGTCTAGTTGATAAGGCGTCGGGCCAGTGACCGAAAGGTTGCTGGTTCAAGCCTCACTAGGACCACGAGTCGGTCGACATATATACTCATCTATGTTCTGTGTTATATACTAAACATTCTGTGGTCTTTTTAAAAAATAAAAGGTGAAAAAAAGCAATATAAAGGGTAAAATATCTCTGGTTTTCACATGATTGAATAAGGGTAGGGAAATGTTTAAATTACAATTATGTTTTGGTTCACTCTGAATTGGGTCTGCACATGCCACTTTCAGAAGATTATTGAGTCTTTTTGCGAAATACAGAGTTTTTTCCCCTTACAGACGATATATGACGTAAAACCATTGTGAAAATTGTATGGTAGCGTTGATTTTATACGGTCATTTCCCAGACTTTTAGGACTGCTTCCATAGAATTTGATGACGTCATAATCAGTCTACGTCAGATACTGTCTCAAATGGGAAGTAACTCTGGTTTTCGAAAATAGCAAAAAATTCATACAAAGTTGAATGATAGCATGTATTGAACGTTGAATTGAGAAAATTCAATTGAAAAATATGACTAACCACTCCAAAAAGAAAAAAATTCTGCTGGCCAATAGAATGATTTTCCAGTTAAGATTCATTTGGTGGACAAACATCAGACATCACAGAATTTGGCGATATTTTCATTATGACATTGAAATAGAAAACATGACAATGCATAAAGTCAGTTAGTGCAATCAAATTTGACGTCACAATTCAAAATTTTACCAAATGATGATGTGATGTTTTGTATCTATGCATATAACATTAGAAAATCAAGGTTTAAAAGTGGTCATTAATATTTCCTGGAAAATGGACTATTGAATAGCAATAGAACATTACTATCAGAATGTCTGGAAGCTGCATCAGACATACATGTATTCATAACAATTTTTAAAAAATGTAAATTTCTTCAGTCTGAAAAGATATTTATGTATTTACTAGGGACTGCTGCTTTTGTTTGTATTACCTTAGACCATAATGACAATTTTATAACTAACAGATTTAACATCATAATTTCAGACAATCATTGAGGAGTTTGGATCCATTATTTGGCTGGAACCCTCTTCTGTTTTGAAAAACGTGAATGATCTACAGATGTTGAAATATCGTGGAAATCGGCACTTCTTTCTATGGGAGGAACCTGCCTATGAGGCTATCACGGCATACACTCATCCTAAAATGTTCGATTATCTTGGAGAAAAAAGGTGCTCGTTTAAAGACTTGGGAATGCTAGATATAAGAAACTTGGTTTTGTACCGAACCAATGAAACATGGTTCAGTATTATGAAACCATGGTTGAAGTGTGCGTTGAACCGTGACTGCATCGCACCTAAAGGTGCTCGAGGCACAGAGTGCTTCCATTATATGAAGCCAAAAATGACGGGATGTCACTGGTATGACCAGTCTATTTTTAGCATCATAATGAATCGGGCGTATCAGTTTAATCATCATCAGGATCAGTTTTCCGTTCCACGTCTGGTATCGTTAGAACAAGAGGAAATTTTTTTTTATTTCCCAGAACAACCTTGGTCTTACCCGGAATTATTACTATGTTTTACATTACCGTTCGTTGTTTTATTTGCTCTGATATTTCTGTATAAACGACAGAAATCTTTAAATAGATTGGAATATAGAAGTAGATAATGTTGACTTAAGCTGTAGGCATAATATTTTTAATTTTCATTGTGTTCAGAAATTCAAACAAAGATTTCATATCTTTGGCTTATAAATATATACATGATATGATATGACTCAGTCTGTGTGTCTCTTATTATATCACTAAAATTTTTTGAGCAGGTCCATTTTTAAATCAATTTTAAGTCAAACGTCAATTTGTTCAACTGTTCTTACTGCATTCTCTTGACAGTTAGAACACTTGTGCATAACTTTCAATTTTGTAATTTGTAATCTTAATATTTCTCAAGATTTCTTATTTTATGAAAATGAACATGCATTGCTTTTAAGTTGACAGATCTAGAGTGGTTAGGTCCAGTTACCATGGTTACAAGAAACGCACATATTTTTGTATCTGTTTTGTGTATGACACAAGCTTTATTTATGATAATAATTCTGTCAATTATATTTTTATGATAGAGTATTGTACATTTCTTTCTCAGGCTTTATTTTATGTGATCAAGCTCAGTATTTCATATCAATATATCTACATGTTGTTTGTTAAAATGCATCAAATTCCAGTCACGTTTCTCGTCGACGCTTTAAAGTGCAAGTTGAAATCTTCAGTCTTACAATTTCATCGTTAGAAATTTATGTAACATTTGTAAATTATTAATTTTCCTAAATGGTTGAAAATTCTAATATTTTGTTGGTCTACATGGAACCAGATTTCCATTTGATTCAAACATTTTTATTTTTTTCCTTTAAAGCTGAATTCTGCTTCCTTGATTAAAAAAACCTTGAAGTTTTGCCTCCAGAATTCCGCTCTCAATGGCCTAAAATATCTAAGAATAGACCATTTTACGATCTTGTTAGAAAGCACAAAATGTCTGAGTCAACATCTTTTGGCATTGTTTTTCATTATGACGTCACTGTTACATGTGTTAAAAGACGCAATTTTATAGTGACGTAACAATGAAAACGTGGGCTCAAATTGCGTACCTCGGACATTTTTCGTCATTTTGTCAGCCATTATAAATTTCGGCAAGTGGCCTATTACTTGCGTAAAGAATGCACAGCAAGGTAATAAGGTTTGGAACCTTCATTATACCAGAAATTTTCACATGACACTAATTTATGCTATATTCGGGAGTGATTTGGAATCGCTAAAATATATTCCTGCAAAAAATTGTTTTTGATAAGGTATATCATAAATTTGGATTATCAGTTACATTTTGTTTCTATTTTACATACATGTATGCCATTTATCACTTATATCTGAAGTGAATTGAATGTATTATTATTTTTATGACAAAACTAACTAAAAATTCAATAATGAAAGGTACAAAACAGTAACATCATGACTTTTTTTTGTGTTCATATTTGTTTGTAATTTAGGAGTGGGGGACATGGAAATAAATATTTTACCATAATATCGAGAAATTTAAAACTCACGAAAATTTCTAGTTATAAGGTATACCTGTGAATTTTTATCAGCAGTCTTCATGAAAACTTACCAGCCAGAAAATTCTACTGGGCTAGTAGAAATTGTCTAGTAAAGTATGAAATTGTCTCAGGCTACGGATTCAAAAATTCGAAGATGTCCAATAGCGTACAGAATTTCAATCATAATACTGAAGAGTCTTGGGGCAGCTTTCTGATTGGCTCATTGTTTATTTTAAATCTAAATTTGACCCGACATAAACACTTACCAATCTTAGTGAGCAGATATTAACTTTCATTTCACTTAGATTGGGCCAGATACTGTCTATTTTAGTGCTAGAGCATAGGTCATGATAGGATGATTATTGATTATTCAGTATACCTAACTTTATAAACATTTTGTTGTGGCAATCGCACAATTTTTTAGCTCGCCGGGACGAAAAAGTCCGGAGAGCTTATGCCATACCCTGGGCGTCATTGTCGTCGTCGTCGTCGTCTGTAGACAAAACTTTAACCTGGGCTATATCTCTTGAAGTATAAGGGGTAGGGCTTTGATATTTCACATGTAGATACCTTGTGATGAGACCTTTCATTTGAGACCATGACCTTTGACTTAGTGACCTTGACCTTGGACTTTGACCTACATTTCAAAAACCTTAACCTGGTTTCTAACAAAAACCTGTATAGGCAAGCTACGTAATCTTTGATTACCCTATGTTTTTATAGAAGAGTGTGTAACCATCGATATGTGTAGTAGAAAGAAATATTTATGCTCAGAAGTTGTGAGCTTGCTCAATTTAAGATTATACATATTGTAAATATAGATTCAGAAATATCTGTAAATTTAGTTATATTATTAAGGTTGTTATAATATATTGAACAAATTGTATCTTAAATTATATCTATGCAGAGTGGATTCAATTTTTCAAATACATCTGATTAAGCCAGACAGAACCATGAGTGACGATAATGAATATATCTGTTATGTTATTCGGAATATGTCAGGGATGGTTCGTTTGAAATAACTTTTTTTTTTTAAATTGATATCATTATTTTAAGTAAAATATATCTTTGCCCATCATGATTAATAAAAAAAACATCCAGAAATATTAAAAACCATATCACATATATAATCTTTCTGATAAATTTGTGAATAATTTTTCACTTATAGTGCTTTTTAAATGTATGAGATATGGACAAGAATAACAAAAGCACAATCATTTTGTCATTTTTTTCCCTTTTTTACCAGTGACCTGAAATTGCTATGACATCATGATATTCTATTGGAAACAGCATTACTTGTACATTCAGGGGACCTTAATTTTCAGACTCCAGAGGAGTAAAGTCTCTGGGTTTGATAATCATAACTATGATTGCAGTCCAAAATAAAAAAAAATCTTTAATACAGTAACTCTGTTTGTTTCCTTGCACCTCAGGATAGCATAAGAACACTTAGTCTACACTTAAATATACAATGATATTGACTTGGGATGAGGGCAATATAAGATTTGTTGGACCTGATGACAAATTTTTGCCCGAGGCCGATTCTTAGTCTGTTAATTATATTTTCAGCAAGGAAATAAATGAGTATGTTTACATTAGCATTTTCCCATTTTGAGAAAGAGGGCAGAGAATATGTAGGGTTTATAAAGTAATCAATGACTGCTAATGACTGCTTGGTCTAAATATCTTAATTCATAAGCAATTTTGCTATACAGTTTTCATATAGGGATACTGATAAGGGTTACATAACAATGTCTCTTGTTACTAATGTATGAATTAAATATGTGACAATCACAAAGGTATAAGAAATTAAAGGTCTGAATGATATGGAATTCACAGAATTTTTAATCATGAAATATCGACTTAATAGATTTATTTAGTAGACAGACTTTTTAGTATACACATCTGTCTGATATTCACGTGGAAATTATTTATGATGTGAAATGTTATACCTGTAAATTACATTTTTACTACAATCTATTTTTAATGAGTTGCAAGCGAACAGACCCTTTCACACTATATACATCTGTGGTACTGAATTTGAAGCTAAGTTCCCCAGGACAAACAATAAATTGCACATTCATCAGTGATGTAATATGAATTTTTTTTTTTTTTTTTTTTTTTTTTTTTTTTTGCGGAACAAACGAAATATGATTCCACGCCAAAAGTTCTTGAACAATCAAATGACGTCACTGGTGCATGAGCAATCTATTGCATGTCCCCCAGAATGTTACAAGCTCAATGCCATCAAATTTAGTACCGCTGAGATAATGTAAAGGGTCTAGGCATATATCCAGTTGTTAATCTGATATTTAACTTTACATGCATCATTCCAAAGTTTTATGTCAGCATCAATAAGTTTGATGTTTTAAGTATTAGAATTGAAAATGATCAAAATGGCATAATACTTAATTGATATAAATAATTACAGTACCAACTTTCCATAGATTTTCATAGATACATTATGTGCAATATCTGTACAAATTAGGAAGGATTTTTTTTTTATGAAAATAGGTTAAGACCTTTTTCAACAGAAAGCCATGTTAATTCAAAATCATAAACAACATTCCTGATTGTTCTTTGCTGGTACATTGCATACATTTATTTTTTTCTATGTGAAAAAGAACATGGCATTTATAGTATGGATATCACATTGTCAAAATATAGATATTCCTTGACTAAGTATAGTTTACATAGTAATGATTGATACATCTATATTTAAATCTTTGGACATTTACTTCTCTTTGTCACCTATAATTTCTTAATTGCAGTCTTATGTAAGAATTCTAAGTTGAAGACGAATGATGATATTCTCAACCTTCATATAAAATTGTTCTTAAGCCGTCACCTGATGCTCACCCATGGGATAAATTTTATGTAAAAACTACAGTGGCAGATTCAGGGGATGTGCCTAGGGGGCATCTGCTCCCCTGGCACTGACCCAAAAAAAAAAACCTATATTTTGGTTTATCTGTAGTAAAAATCGGCAAAATTTACCACTTGGCTCGACAAAGGGGGCGCTGGATCTGCCACTGAATTATGTACATGTAACCTGCATGGTACCAATTACATCTATCCTATGTTGTTCTAAAGCTTTTGACAGGATTATTGCATAATATTATAATTTTTATCATTCAAACAATTACTGTAAACATGGTGGTAATTTTCCTGCTCTTCTCAATTGTATTGTTATCGCAAAAATAGCAACCCGTATTAAAAACTTCAGGGAATACTGTCGATTTTACCAATGTTACCCCCACAAGTATTTTTGCAATAGTCATTTCACGAACATTTCCCCAAGCTAAAATAACCACATTTACAGTGCAGTCATCTTATCAAGTCTGTATGTACATTATGTAAAACATTTCCTTCCTTATCAAATCTTATTATATAAAACTTTGTCTCCTATATAAGGAATGCTCAGAGATTTCTTACGCATCATAACTTGAGGAAATCAATTATAGCAGAAGTGATCATGTGTTTTAGGATTTTACTCTGAAATTCACTTGTACTGATGAAAATGTAATGCAATGTACATAGACTCTTATCTTGTCGTATATAAGCTATGAGCAATACTTAAGGAAGACAAAGTTATATACAGTAAACATAGACATTTTTGTATGGGGGTAATTTTCGCCTATTTCGTGATTGTATTAATTATCATCGCGAAGATACTCCCTGCTTGAAAATTTCAACTAGTATTAAAGGGGGGCAGACAGGGGGTACCTCTCTCCCCTCCCAGCCCCTTACCTCCCTCCTCCTGCCCCTTCCCCTCCTTTTCACCCTTCCCTTTCCTTACCTCCCCCCTTCTTGCCCCTTCCCACCCCCTTCTCTCCCTCCTCCCACCCCCACTCTCCCCTACCTCCCTTTTTTGCCCCTGCCCTCCCTCCCCTTCTCTCCCTCCTCCCACCCCCTTCCTCCCGCCTCCCTTTTACCCCGTCTCCCCCCTCATTAAAGATTCCCAATTTCGCCAAAATTAACCCCACAGGTACTGTTGCAACAGTCATTTCGCAAAAATTTTCCCCAGGGAAGATAACCACGTATACTGTACGTGGATGATATTAGACAGCCTCATGTAAATATCAATGGCGGATCCAGCGCCCCCCTTTGCTGGGGGTCAAGGGGCAAATTTCGCCGATTTTGACTGAAAATGGGCCAAAATATTCCTGTTTTGGGAAAATTTTAGGTCAGTGCCGGTGGCGGGGGGGGGGGGGGGGGCGCCCCCTCCGCACCCCCCAGAATCCGCCACTGAATATGGTCGAACGTAATCTTGTCTCGAGACAAAGATCATACTGTCAAGATCATCAAAGCTGCTGTTAACCTCTTTGTATGATGTATGAAAAGTTTATTCCTAATATATACATTTATTTGACATCATAGTTTTTGGCCGGATTGCAAAGCAATTCCGGTCTATAGATTGACGATGTCCGTCCGTCCGTCTGTCCGTCCGTCCGTCCGTCCGTCTGTCCGTCTGCCGTCAACATTTTGGTTAAAGTTTCTGGTTGAGGCAAAATCTAAGGAACTATATGCAGTAGAAACTTTATATTATACATGAAGGTTGCCCATGACAAGACCTTTCAATTTATGCCGTAACATTTGACCTAGTGACCTTGACCTTGGACTTTGACCTAGTTAAAGATTTTGGTTAAAGTTTCTGGTTTAAGCAAAATCTATGGAACTGTATGCAGTAGAAACTTTATATTATACATGTATGTTGCCCATGAAGAGATCTTTCAATTTATGCCGTAACATTTGACCTAGTGACCTTGACCTTGGACTTTGACCTAGTTAAAGATTTTGGTTAAAGTTCCTGGTTTAAGCAAAATCTATGGAACTGTATGCAGTAGAAACTTTATATTATACATGTATGTTGCCCATGAAGAGATCTTTCAATTTATGCTGTAACATTTGACCTAGTGACCTTGACCTTGGACTTTGACCTAGTTAAAGATTTTGGTTAAAGTTCCTTGTTTAAGCAAAATCTAAGGAACTGTATGCAGTAGAAACCTTATACATATAGGTTGCCCATGACAAGACCTTTCAATTTATGCCGTAACATTTGACCTAGTGACCTTGACCTTGGACTTTGACCTAGTTAAAGACTTTGGTTAAAGTTCCTGGTTTAAGCAAAATCTAAGGAACTGTATGCAGTAGAAACCTTATATTATACATTTAGGTTGCCCATGATGAGACCTTTCAATTTATGCCGTTACATTGGACCTAGTGACCTTGACCTTGGACTTTAACCTAGTTAAAGACTTTGGTTAAAGTTCCTGGTTTAAGCAAAATCTAAGGAACTGTATACATTAGAAACTTTATATTATACATGTAGGTTGCCTCTGACAAGACCTCTCAATGTGTGCTGTAATATTTGACCTAGTGACCTTGACCCAGTTGGTGACAAAAACTTACTTTGCAATCCGGCCATACCGTCTTTAGCGGTGTTTTATTTTAGTTCGTTATCACATAATATTTACATGTGTTTGTTTAAATACAATCAATTGAAATAACATTTTTTTTTCACATTTAACTTATTTTCATTACACTGTGTTATGATTTGTCCATGCAGGTTTAAATTTTTACATATTAAATTTTATTTATTGAGATTCATTCCAGGTAATGTTTTTTATTTGTCATATGTTATTTTATTTTCATTTCTGATGTCTTATTTTAATTGTTTTGTTGAATATGTGTCTTCCTTTCTTTCAGATTATTTTGATATTGCTCAAGCCAATAAAGGAAAAATCAAAACATTTTTGATTTTTGGAGTCTTTTCAATAGTATTTTGGGTCAAAATGCAAAGAGGTTATTTGCAATAAAGATCTAAATATTAACGATTTCAGCCTCCCTCCCACTGCCTGCTTGCTTGCCTGTCTGTCTGTCTGTCCATCCATCTGTCTAATGAATTGCGTTATGGTTGAATCATCTGGTTGAAGCAAAATCAAACCATAATAAGTAGAAACATATTTCTTTGCACATACAATGTAGGTTGTTTGTTCTTGCTAAGATCTATTACATTTGACCTATAGTCACCTGGGACTTAGACCTTGTTAAAAAATCTTAGCTGGACCACGTGATAAATTATCATTGTGCTACATCGATTGCATAGTACTTTAAAATCAGACTCGGTGAATGAAAGTCAAAAGAGACACTTACTATCAGACAGATACAATAATATCACGCCGAATCTTACGCGTCTTCAAATTCATAGCATCGTTTAAGAACAGATAAATTTGCAGCATAGACCAGACATGCACGTTTCTGGTATTTAACCCTTGTCAGTGATCCTCAATCAAAACTGAAATATAGCCAAAGATTATGAAAGTTATGAACAAAAATACCGAAAGACATAGCAAGATGGATGGGATATGATACTGTATATGCGTTGATACACGACCAACATGTTGATAAAATACACGTCAGCTCACTAGGGAGGTATCACAGTATACGTCCTTGATACGAGGGACTTGCATTTACTTGCATAAACTTCGAATATTAAATTCTTATCAGTGATGCTTCCAACGGAGCCACCAAAAATAATTTCAGTAGCGCCCTCTTTATATTAGTTTTTTAAGTTAGATTTGTACATTTACATTACAGAGAGTGCGCGGCTCCAAATTTCTTGTAGGGTCGATTCAGTAGGAAAACCAAATAAAACCTATGTCAAAATAGCATTGGAGGGATGGTGCTAAGATGTTAAATGATGCTATTGAGTTTGAAGACATTTAACATTTGAAAAATATAAAACTGAAAATGAAAAATATGCATACAGCATAACCAATACATACTCTGATATTTAAGCTATTCGCTCTCGGTACCTTCAGTGCTTTGATCACCTTTGCATCCATCGCCTCCGATGCCCCTCGAACAACCATCATGCCATCAAATTACCTAGCTTTAGTTAGATGATTTGAAGCTTATGAACGAACAACCTACTAAACATTGTAATAAAAGCTTAAGTTTGTAATTCTGGCAAAGCCCTAAAATATTTTAGTCTACTTTTCTCCTTGTAATGAGAAAGAGCCTTAGGTACAATGTCATTGCAAAGCAAGTTGATGAGTGATTAATATCTCAATTTATCACATGATTCACCCGTTATGCAGTTTCAAAAAGCCATTTCATAAATATATGATATGATAACACGTTACATATCACTCTGCTTGAATGCGATTGGTCAAGTTTGGAACCTAACTCATAAACCTTGACAAATGTGACCTTTCAAATATCGGTCAACTGTTAAATTCAGACCAATGATTAAAACTGTTGTTGTTGAATTAATTTTTGCATTAAAATACTATTCAAATTTGAAATACTTTTCTCTTACGCACAGAATATCTATACGATGGGGGCACTATTTCTCATGGCGTAGCAGACGACTTCTACATCACGGCGTGATTCGCCTCAGTAGTTCTCGGAAACGTTGATTTCACGTTAGAAATACACATTTTTAGGCAATATCATGTGATAAAAAGAATCTCAAATGAATTTTCATTTCATACGATGTACTATGAAACTCGTTGTGCGTTTTATATCCCCTCGCCAAGGCTTGGGGATATAAAACTCACAACTCGTTTCATAATACATCGTATGAAATGAAAATTCATTTGAGATCCTATATTCATCATATGTGAATATTCTTAAGTTGGAAATATTTCCCCTTATTAAGTTGAATTCATGCCAATCTATCTCATTTTTTTTATTTAAATACAGTAATGACAATTCATCTTCATCTTCATGTGTCTCATTTACTCCTCCGATGCCTTGGCTACATTTTTCTTTTCATTCAATTAATCCTCTGTCATTATAGTCCCTACTCAACACATTGACCCGCTTAACCTTTGCAAATTATATGTAAGAAATTTTACAATCAGACTAAGGAGCGTTTTACTTAACGATTTTTTCAATTTGCTTCATTTTGACTTAAAGTAGCCTGTAACGTTCATTATCCGACTTATGCATGTCTGGTACATCGTTACAAGAAATTTCTATCTAGAATGCAGAGATAGTCACAATTCGCTTTTCTAAATTTATGCACATTTTCAAATTGTAAAAATGCATCTAAGTAAAGTTCTCTGTCAGTTAAATTATCAACTTAAGCAGGAGAGCAATGTAAAACAGTGGTGAATTCCATGCTACACATTCGCCACTGTATGAACATATTTCTGCCAGTCTTCTCTTTTTGTGGAAGGCCTCAGCGAACGATTTCAGAGCACCATCGAAGTCATCCACTTTTCTTTGGCAGATGCCTGTCATGAGAGGAACCATATAATCTTTCTCTAATTCAGTATTTGGACTTTTCAGTTTATAAAGATTTTCCATTGCTCTTCTCCTTTGACCCAGTTCAAGGTTACAGAGAAACGAAAGGAACAGACTGTACGCAAGGGGATGTATTGATAAAATGTACGAAGCGCTTCCAACAAGGAGCAGTTCTGGCAAGAGATCTTTCGGAAGAACTGGCAATGTCGAATAAGCTTCAAACCCACATGACAATGCTATGCTAGCCTTCTCGTGCATCGACAAATTCCTTCCGCATACTGCCTCTATGTAGAGATCTTTCTCTCTTTCGGTTACTCTCAGAGTCCCAAAGTTTGCTTTACGGGGTAGATATATGACGAATGGTTTGTTCTTGAAACGAAACGTGTCCAAACATTCCAGAGCAATGTGTAAATTTCCCAGGAGATAGAATACAGTGGCTATACTTAAATATCCCCTGCTGATATCCCCTTCTAAGCTGTTGGTCAGATGATATAGACTCCGAAAGATTCTGCCTTTTAGTCTCTTATTGGACAGACCAAAACATTCAGATCTTGTTTCATTGAATAAGGCAATGCCTGCTTCACATGATAGTCTGTGATGTTGTGCCTTGGCGACATCAAATACGAGAGGGTCGAATTGCTCACTATGGAACATCCCATCTGCCGCTTGCAGAGCTTCCAGCGAATGTCTCAGGTTAGGTACGGCGTCTTGAATGGATACCATTGCGCTGAAGAATTCCAAGTCTCGAATGTATTCATTTTGAAGTGGATCCGATTCCAAGTTGATATCATAACCGAGATTTAGAATGCCCGGTTCATTTCCGGTGTTACGTGCAAGTTCTAATCTCTCAAGTGAATCACCGAGATTCGGAAGCAGGGAACATCTCGATATAAATCTGAATCCAACAGAGTATAAATCTGTCAAAGTGTCGTATACTTGGCACGAAATAGTCCCGAATATTTTGCCATGGAAAATATTCTGTGTTGGTATGAAGTAATTAGGACAGTATTCATTATACACATAAGACATCAACTTTTTTAGGCATAAATCTAGTAACTGGATGATATTGTCCTCACGCCAAATAAAAACAGGGGATTCTTCAATGACCCAAAACACCGTCGTTTTTATGAAATAAGAGCAGAGAGTGTTCTCTGGGATGCGGTGTTTGAGGATGTCGTTGAGTATCATTTTCAGCAGTCCGTATATCCTGAATTGGACTCCGCTAAAGGAATGTACCATCAATATTTCAGCAAGAGAAAATGAGTACCTCCATTCAATACTGTCATGCTCCCATTTTCCATCATAGGATCGTAATCTCGATCCTATGGGTACAAGGTGTATGCCTTCACTTGATATCTGTTCAAGCATTGAGGATGATGGCCAACCGAAATCTCTTTGACGCGTGAAGAACTCAAGTATATCGTCTGGCCAGAAATGACACCGGAGGCACGTGGCGCTGTCTTGTTCACTCCCCAGAAGTGATGTTGATCTTATGCATGGACCATTAATCGACTCAAACCTTGAATTTTGCGATGAGATAGTGAAGTAATACTGCGTGAATTTCTTGCTAGCAACAAACTGTTTGCCGTCAATGTTTGTTAGCGAAAATCTCACATCTTCTGTCGCCGTATCCGTGGTGAGGCATTCGATTTTCACAAAGCCCGGTTTCTCTGGATTAATGTTCATCAGTAGAATATTCGGTTTGCGGTGTCGGTGGTGGGGAATGAGGGATCTGTCTTGTACTATTATATGGTCTTTTTTCCAATGCATGACGTCAACATCCGACCCCGGCAACTTTATTCCATCGGCCGTGCTTCCACTGAGCATTCTACCCATTTGACCCCTGGATGACCAATGTAGTTTGTGGAGAGTCTGTTGTATCTTTCTTTGGAATACTACATTGTCGTATTTGCCTAATGTAATCTGGATGCATGTATCAATTATTCTGGACATCTCCGCGTCATTTTCCCAATGATCAATCCTGCAAAAGAAGACAGACATGTAAATTACTAGTTTATCGAATAGAGGAAGAAGGGAGGAGATCTCCAACAAGACCCCGTTGCAGCATCAACAGCAAAACACCAAAACACCCGATGCAAAAACACAAAAGACGAGTACAGCACGAGACGGAAAAGAGACACACGACATGTAAACATCAAACACAAAAGACTACACATAAACCGACGAGACCAATGGGTAACCGGTGTCGACGCAAGTAGCAAATGGTGTGATTATCCTGGATTACGTGCGCACAACCCTCTCACTTCTCCAATTACCCAGAGGTCTTGAAGAACGTACAATTGTGGTGTAAAACAACCTCCTCACTGTAAGATGACACACAAACAAGACCGTAAAACGCAGAGGCCCCAGAGACACAGATGAATATGTAAATGGATATAAAAAGAGGGCATGCGTAATACAGTCCGTGCTCTGCCGGCTGTAGCGAGCTCATGTATGTAATCACCCGAGGGTTCCGACTGACATTCAGAGAGGACAGGTGGTTGGGGCCCTGTCTTCTCTAAAGAGGTTTGGACAGGGCCCGTCATGGAGTCCCGTCGTCACAGTCAGTTAGAGTGCAAGTCTCAAGGATGCGCTTGTACAAGACTGTAGATTGGTCAAGTACCAAGCCTAGTGTCCGTCTGGTGACATTAGGATCATATCCACGGTATAAAAGGCGTTTGATGATTCTGACGCATTTTCGATGGTTATGCTGCCTACCTTTGATCCTTTTTATTTTGTTTATCATATCACCATAAAAGACAGGTTGTGTAATACCCATAGTAATGTACTCTGTTGCATGTATAGATCCGAATTTTAAAAGAAGTTGATTGTAAGTTTTGTAAAATTTCCAGAAAGTGTTAACTAGTTTATGAAAACGGAAACCTTGACCTAAAAGTTTTTTGGTAATTTGTAATTTTCTACTGTGAAGAGTATAAGTTTGATTAAGTAGTCTCGACAATCACTAATAAGGCATTATTTGTTGAAATGTTCATACATGTATCATAGAAAATTCATTTAAATGTAGACAGAATGTACAACAAACGTCTTCAATGACACCATCAAGAACTGCTTTTTCAAACAGATGAATGTTAAACGTCTTCAAATCCAATATCACGACTTAAGAACAGATGGATTTGCAGCAAGGACCAGACGTGCACGTTTCATGTACTCAACCCTCATCAGTGATTCTTAATCTAAACAATGTAATATGGCCAAAGTGTATGAAAGTTAATATGGTCAAAATGTACCGAAGAAAATACCACCAAAACGCCGTACAATGATAAAATATTTAGATATTTGCCTTATCTATAATATTTTATTATATAGTCTGTATCTATTTCCACTCTCATTGGCCGAGAGCTGTCACGTGACGATACATTGTCACATCATATTGACCTGTGAGCGGCGATTTCATTAAATAACACTCGAAAAATTTTTGCTTCCGGTTTACCATGAAATATCGAATACGCGCGAAAATTATATCTGTGACGTCATTGAGCAATAAAATATTTGAATTTTGAACCAATCTAAGAATAACGAAGGAATTTGACGATGAAATCATCTTCATGAGACTACTTGAATGATTATTATATTACGTTTAGTATAATTCAGCGACAGATTATGCTTATTTTGTCTTCGAAATATTTTTAAAAGAAAAGTCGGTTCTAGCCATTTTCGAAAAGGTATTTTTATAAATACTGAGTTAATTCACTATATAATAAAACAATTGTGGACTCTTCACTCGGTGTACCACACCATATTCACCTCGAAAAAGTCCATAATTGTATAATGTTTTAATTCGTTAACATGTTATTTTAATGAGGCATCATATGCTAAAACGGCATTCATAGCATACTCGAAACGTGCATGTCTGGCCCATGCTGTTTTATCTGCTTTGAAATGATGCAAATGAATTTGAAGACGTAAAACATCTATGGGTTGATATCCCTGTAGGTGGACTCCTCAGTGCATAGCACTGTCATTAGCTGTATCCTTGGCATGCATTTAAAAAAATAAACTTTATTCATTTTTACAACGTTAAACAAGCAAGTTATAGAACTTATATTAATGTCTCACGTTGGCTCAGATGTTGGCGTGAGGGGGTTCAAGGAGCAGGAGGAAACCGGAGTACCCGGAGAAAAACCCCCTGCAGAGGCCTGGATGGGGGACCACCTACCCTTCCACACAATACCCTTCGCCGAATCTGGGATTGGACCAGGAGTCCCCGAGGGCACATGTAGCCAAGTTCGATCAATTTCGGTTGATCGGTTCTTCAACGCATTCTAAATTTATGTTATCAAAATTTCTTGAAATTTCTTGAAAAGTGGGTCCTGTAGAATCATATCCCACCCATCCTGCTACGTCTTTCGGTACACTTTTTTCGACAAAGTAACTTTCATACTTTTTTTGGCATATTACATTGTTTAGATTTAGGATCACTGATGAGGGTTATGTACCCGAAACGTGCATGTCTGGTCCACCTTGCCAATTTATATGTTCTTAAATGATGCTATTCAATTTGAAGACGCTTACATTCAAACCCGGGACCTTAGAGGTGAGAAGCGAGCGCGCTACCACTGCGCTAACCCCGGCCTTAGGCATGCATTTTAGTCCATGCTTTATGGCATATCACACAACATAAGGTGAGTAATATCACATAGCAGACGTAACCTTGGAGGAAAAATTGTGCCACGTCGGTAAGTCGGTGCCTGAGATACACATTTCCGGAATTCAGACTTTTGATATTATTTATAATTCTTTCAGATAATAAGATTACATAACAGTGACTCGTGACAGACATGTACATGGATTTAAATAGATTTCGTTTTCCTTTTACTTTGTTTTTGTTTTTTGGCTTTGTATAAAATTAAAAACAAGCTATTTATAAACAAGATATAAGGAAAGAGACAGGGAGAGAGATACAATAAACTATAATAACGACTAAAAAAATATAAGGAAAGGGAAAAAGAAGATAATTTACAATAATCTATTACACAAAATATAAGGAGAGGGCGAGAAAGAGAAAAAATAAAATAAAATATAAGGAAATAGAAAGAGAATGAAAAATAAACTATTATCATAATATGTAAAACAAAATAAAAGAAGAGAGAAAAAGAAAGAGGAAATGAACTACATTAATTGAATAAACAAAATATAAGAGAGAGAGAGAGAGAGAGAGAGAGAGAGAGAGAGAGAGAGAGAGAGAGAGAGAGAGAGAGAGATTGAAGTACAATGATCTATTGAACAAAATATAATGAGAGAGAAAATAAACTACATTCATTAATTAGATATAAGGAGGGAGAGAGAGAGAGAGAGAGAGAGAGAGAGAGAGAGAGAGAATATGCAATATGTAATATTTTAGGAAGGTGGACGGAGGGGGGAGGGGTGATAATCTGGGCACGGAGATCCAACTAGGTTAGTTCCATAGTAGAATTAAACTAATTTGTGAAAAAGTATTTGAAATATTTCTAGAAAACTTAAAACTACCCGCTTAAAACGATCATTTTCCTGAAAACCTACGATTTTGTCCTTAAAGAATAATTTTCCATAAATCCTATGGTCTTTCCAAAATTATTTTGATCAGCAAAGAATCAATCTGATGGACTCCAGATGACAAAGGCTAGACAATATCAGGTTATCCCAACAAAGGCAAAAAAGAAGAAATCAAAGCTTTTTTATATATAAATCAAACAATGGTCTTTATGTGTTCACTATATGTTCAATGATCTTGCTTTGGTCAGATGCCGTTAAGATTACATAAAAAGAGGAAATACAATAATCATTAGTAATTAGTAATTATTAGTTAAGAGAGTTCTCCGTGATCTGATGTTTAGAAGTGTATTAATTACTTCTTTCCAGCTCTGTCGCCTGAATGAAGCTTTGTTTTGGCCTTTTATCGATTTGGCATCATAGATATTATTTTGCTTTTTCGAAATTATAGGAGGTGAACATCTTAGCAGCATCCCCCCTATTCTGTTTTGAATATATATTTTATTTGGATATGCTACTGAATCGACCCTACAGGAAATTTGGAGCCGCGCTTTCTCTGTAAAGTTAATGTACAAATATAAATTCAAAACATTAATTTAAAAGAGGGCGCTACTGAATTGAATTTTGGTGGCTCCGCTGGAAGCATCACTGATGAGAATCTTATATTCGAAACACGCTCTGGTGCAGGAAAGATTGGTTTGGAATTTTCTTAATGAAGGTAGAGAGTTGGAACACTTATAAAGATTGATGCACCATATGCGCATTTCAACAAGTGATGTTTCATGAATGAAGCACGAGGTCGAAATTGACGAAAATCCAAATAATGAATAATTTTATTCATTAAATGAATAGCAATGTTCTATACATGACCTAAAATTTATGCAAACGAACCAGCTAAGGACAGAGCTATTGCTTCCTTGATTATCGACGGCGGGTGCGGCTTGCCAAACAGGAGATGCTTACTTCTCCCGGGAACCTGGTCCAACCTCTAGCTTGCTAGGGGTCCGTCGATGCTCAGTTTGGTGTTTTATTGTGAGTGCTGTTGAGATTATCGCCAGGATCTTCTTTAATTCATTTGAGATAACACATAGTCAATTGTGCCTCGGAGGGTTGTGCGCACGTAATCCAGGATAACCACACCATCTGCTATTAACGTGGCAGATGGCCGTCCTAAGTCGGCACCGGTTGCCCATTGGTCTCGTTGGTTTATGTGTGGTCCTTTATGTTTAATGTTTTTATGGTGTGAGTTGGTGTTCCTTGTCCCTTTGGCGTCTCTTTCTGTGGGTGTCTGTTCTGTGTTTTTTTTTTTTTGTATTGGGTGTTTTGGGGTTTTGCTGTGGGTGCTGCAACCTAGTGTTGTTGGAGATCCCCTCCTTTCTTTCGTATGAACTTATTTAGAAATTACATGAACTTTATGTAAAAGTCCACGTCTTCAAATTCTGAATCATATTAATTTCCCTAGTATTGCTTTACCGTTAAAATTCTTACATCAAACAATCATTATTACCAACCATAAGTTAAAATGCTTCATTCGTGCCAACACTCAATACTATTTATTTCTTAACTCACGATTTTTGAATAATTTCGTCTGGAGAAATCTTGAATTCCAATGCACCAAACTCGTCAAATGGGCTGTACAAATCCTCGTTGTTAAGCAGGATTTGATTCATCGCCCCATCTAAAGACAAATCTTCTTCGGGCTGCAATTCATAATTTGGGTCCCAGTACGCCATCGTGTTTATATACTAATAACCTACAGTCTTCTCTCTGTATATATATAGTATAACAAACGGAAAGTTTTGTTTATTTTAAATTCAAGTATACTACTTTATCATATATGACAAACAAGGAAATGAAACTCTAATCATTATTGTACTTTGCTTTATTCTATTTCCTGAATTGTTTCCTAAAAATGAAGCAATATTTGACTCATTGTTCAAGAGGAATAGGATATAATTGTCAATATTGAAATACAGTTTCTTAAGTACCAATTTTATTGTACTAGGCACGTGTTTCGGATATTGGATCCTCGTCAGTAGTACTTTATGTCAAACAGTTTTAATTAAACCAAAGTGAATTGTCATAGCGCCGTCTACAATATATACTTTTAATTTCCTCTTGCAAAAAAATGAGAGCTCCAAATTTTGTGTAGGGTGTATTCAGAAGCGTATTCAAGTGAACAATATGGCCATGGAGCTTAATTCTAAATAATAGAAATTGCAATGAGTTAAAGAAGATCCTGACGATAATCTCAACAGCATTCACAATAGAGCACTATGTTGAGCATCGACGGACCCCTAGCAAGCTAGATGTGGGATCAGGTGCCCGGGAGGAGTAAGCATCCCCTGTTGGCTAGCCGCACCCGCCGTCGATGTTAATGCACAGTGAAGAACACAGTATACGTAGTATAAGTTTAATATTATAATTATTATTAGCCGTAAATCGAGAATGTTGTATGCGAGTCCATAAATCATTTGCAGATCTAGATATATTTTGCTCAGTTGAACGAAAGACTGATATACAGAAAATCACACGATGTCCCTCCTTCCCTCACGTTTGTCCGTTACCTTTTCACATTTTCCAATTTTCCTCTGAGTATACTTTCAAGATTTTGATAAAATTTGATACGCACGAAGTGGAAGGGTCCTCATCCATCCATGTATGTTCAGTTCCTAGCGAAATAAGTCACAGAGGAATATCTTTTATGATAGAACCGCTGCATGAATTGAGAAAGGAGCTGATAAGTTAAGGGCGGTATGAAGCCTAGAATCCCGTGCCGCATATCTTCCGCATGACAATTCGTATGCGGAAAAAAAATATTACTGAAGTATAATCTATAGGAGGTTTGTATATGTTTTACATTTCGGTGAAGTGCTCCTAAGATTTTAGAACTAAGGTCGAAAGACGTAGGTGGTACTCGAATTAGAAAAAAGATCATATTGACACTGACACTTTAAAAACACCATTTGTGGACCTAAATATCAAAATTGTAAACGGAAAGATTCATACAAGTGTATATGACAAAACAGATGATTTTGGATTCAACGTAGTAAATTTCCCCTAGCTCGACGGTGGTGTTCCCAGACTACCGTCATAGGGCATTTACATATCACAGCTCATCCGGTACGCTGGAGAATTTACTAATATTTAGGACTTTTACAGAAGAAATATACAAATTACCAAGAAACTTTTAGGTCAAGGATTCCGCTTTCATAAACTAATTCAAACTTTCTGGAAATTTTACAAAAATTACAGTCAGCTTCTCTTAAAATTCGGATCTATACAAGCAACACAGTTTATTACTTTGGGTATTACACAGTCTGCCTTTATGGTGATATGATTTATAAACAAAATTAGAAGGATCAAAGGTAGACAGCATAAGCATAAAAAATGCGTCAGTGTTTTGAATATACTTCCCTGACATTGTCGCCATTATAGTACTTTCTATATAGACATAACGTCAGACAGTGCATGAAGTTTTTATATTTTCATTTCCATGCCTCATAAATGAGTTAAAGAAGATCCTGACGATAATCTCAACAGCACTCACAATAGAGCACCAAATTGAGCATCGACAGACCCCTAGCAAGCTAGAGGTGGGACCAGGTGCCCGGGAGGAGTAAGCATCCCCTGTTGGCTAGCCGCACCCGCCGTCGATGTTCACGCACGAAAATGAAAAGAATATGTAAAATGCATGCACTGCATAAACATAAACATCGACGGCGGGTGCGGCTAGCCAACACGGGATGCTTACTCCTCCCGGGCACCTGGTCCCACCTCTAGCTTGCTAGGGGTCCGTCGATGTTTAATTTTGCGCTCTATTGTGAGTGCTGTTGAGATTATCGTCAGGATCTTCTTTAACTCAGCAGAATAATTCAAACGCCTTTTATACCGTGGATATGATCCTTATGTCACCAGACGGATACTAGGTTTGTTACTTGACCAATCAACAGTTTCTTCAGACTTGCACTCTGAGGAACAAAAGGGGATGATCTCCAGCATGACCAACATGCACTCACCCTGCGGAACAAACCTACAAGAAAGAGATACGTAAATGATATCAGACAAAGCTACAAACCACATAAAATACACGACAATAATCACTTAAACATCATACAAGACAATCGAAACAGACGTACAGAAACATCGAACATCAAACATTAATGACAACACATAAAAGGAAGGAGACCAATGTGCACCCGGCGCCGACTTTGGACGGCCATCTGCTATAACCAAATGGTGTGGATATCCGGATTACGCCAACCCTCCCACTCATCCGGATACATAGAGGTCTCAATAGAGGCACAATAGTCGTATAAACATAAAACTTCTCACTGTAAGGTGACGTCACAATCAAGACAGTTAAACACAGCGGCTTTTTGTAACACAAATTTTATGTAAAAGGATCTTACAAATTCTATGGCATGCATATAACAGCAGACTCAAGATCAATCATCCGAGAAGTCTGACACACTGTCAGATAGGACAGAGAATCAGGACCCATTCTTCTCTGACGAGATTTAAACAAGGTCCGTCATGCCAGTGTGCAACGTTGGGAAAGACACTAGAACAAAACTGTAGATTAGTCTAGTGCCCAGTGTTCTTTTGTTAGGATCATATCCTCGGTTAAGCAAGCGACCGACTATTTTCTAACATTTGTTGCTGAAGTTTGATCTGTCTTTGATTCTTCTGATTTTGTTTACTGTCACCGTAAAATGAAGTTAATGACATTCCCAATTATACACACTCTGATGTTGGAGTTGTCCAAAATTTTGAAAGAATTTCAGAATAGTTATTGTTAAATACTGGGGTATTAGTCTGATTCTTGCTTTGAACCCGGTGAAAAAGATCAAATCCTTTGTTTATAAACTCAATTTTGATAAATCTTCTTTTTGGGGTGAATACTTTTGATAACCGGATAAAGTTTATTGAAACAAAAGCTAATGATGATGTTAAGTTTAAATCAGTCCGTATTTTTGTAATACGCTTGTAGAGCCTCATCCAAGACAGATTTGAGTTTAACAGTCTTTCGTTATTGCGAGCTATGACTAGTAAATCGTCTACCGAGCGATGTATTCTAGATTGCCTTCTTAATTTTCTGTTACACCGTTTTCCGTGTGATCTGTTTCCTTTTCATTGTAGGGCGGATAGAAAATACATTAATGTTTGTAGGAGATGAAGAAATATTTCCCTGTCCAAAAATATGATCATTCAGTCCTAGGGGATAAGCAGTTTGTAGTTTAGTGATCCAGGTATATTCTGCCTGTAGTCTGCGTTTTTTAATATTAGTTTTACTTCTGATTTTGTTTTGGAAAAGATTGAACGCTGACGTGATGGTACTATGAGAAAGACAATGGTTATATTTAACAAAATGATTATACAGATAATTTCTTAATTTTTTGTTAAAGTTAATTTCTAATTTTATAAGAATGATTTTGAAAGCGAGATTTCAGGCTTTTTCCCGTCTCACCAACGTATTGCACCCCACTTCCCCCGGCATTTCAGGTTAACTACATCCTGACTAGATCAATCGATGTCACTTTCGAACGGGACATTGAACTTTGCCCGTTCACACTGAAAGTAATGTAAGATTTGGCTTGAAGTAGTTGACACATAAAACACCTTTTCCCATTACACGCAAATTTGTGAAAACCCTCTGTATTTGTTATTGAAAGTAAAACCTGGAGATGAAATATATGAAGTGACAGGAGATCTAAATTTAGTATTTAGTGGTGAAAGAATGGTGACACAAATAGTTTCTTACTGTTGAATTTCGAAAATGGAAAGGTACTGTTGGATACAGAGGGTATTCTAAGAGGTGTTAATTTATCTCTTGGAGACTTTAATAACTTGGGCATTAGGTGAAAGGGGTATAGCGCTGAGGGAAAATAACTGACAGTGACGACGGGACTCAATGACGGACCCTGTCCAAACCTTTTAGAGAAGACAGGGATCCGGCAACCTGTCTTCTCTGAATGTTTAGTCGGACTCCTCGGTTGATTACATGGATGAGCTCGCTACAGCCTACAGAGCACGGACTGTATTACGTCCCCCCATTTTTATATCCATTTACATATTCATCTGTGTTGCTGTCATGTCTTTTGGTCATCTTACAGTCAGGAGGCTGTTTTACACTATAATTGTGCGTTCTTCGATACCTTTTAGTGACCGGAAAAGTGGGAGGGTTGTGCGCACGTAATCCGGATAGCCACACCATTTGCTACTTGCGTAGCAAATGGCCTTCCTTAGTCGGCATCGGTTACCCATTTGTCTCGTTGGTGTATGTGTAGTCTTTTGTGTTTAATGTTTCTTTATCGTGTGTCTCTTTTTCGTCTCTTGCTGTGCTCGTCTTTGTGTTTTCGCATGGTATGTTTGGCGTTTTGCTGTTCGTAGGGCAGCATGGTCTGGTTGGAGATCCCCTCCCTTCTGGTTCTACTACTACTGCCTCTTCCTCTTCTTCTTCTTGATTGAAAGGAATGTACTTTTCAAGGCAAGTCTCTAACAGTATTACACTCTACTTTTCCATAGAAATAGAAGAGGACCTTGACCTAAACCAAAATACCTCCAGAAATAATTATCTAATTTTTTAATGCCAAACGAAAGTAAGCTCATGTAAATATTGGTTATACAATTCCCCGCGACCAGATGTTTAAAGTATTTTAATTCCATTATGTTGTAAAAATCAAGAAGAAGAAGAGGAAGTAGTAGTGGTAGAACAAGAAGGGAGGGGATCCTTCTTTTTTTTTCTCTCAAAGATAATACTGTATGATTTATTTATGAATCTTCTCTGAGTTAACACATTTTATTGCCAAACTAAATCTTAGTCTCGGCCACGGTATCTAATTTAATGGACTCATTTAACATGTAAATAAAAACCGTCTTTGTATGATAAACGTTCATGTGAAACTTGAATGACTTAAAATCCTTCAAAACTTATAAATTTGGTCTTCTTGGACATGTTAGATTTGAACATCTTTTACACGCATAGAAAAAAATAGAGGTAATGCATGTTCTTTTCTCATAAATCCCACGTTTTACATCGCCCCTTTGTCCGTCTAGATTATGATTGATTTCATATTATTATTTTCATGTGTTATTCCAAATTTTCTTTAGATCCAACCAATGGTGTGCTACTACTTATTCAGCCCTGTTCCCTCGTCAATGAGAAGTTACTAAAGCAGAACCTTACTACCTAAGATTATCAATTCTAGGGGAACCTTTCATTGACCTTAAGTTTCTTTTAAGCAGAAGAGCAATATAAAACAGTGGGGAATTCCACCCTACACATTCGCCACTGTATGAACATATTTCTGCCAGTCTTCTCTTTTTGTGAAAGGCCTTTGCGAACGATTTCAGAGCACCATCGAAGTCATCCACTTTTCTTTGGCAGATGCCTGTCATAAGAGGAGCCATATAATCTTTCTTCAATTCAATATTTAGACTTCGCAGTTCATAAAGATTTTCTAATGCTCTTCTCCTATGACCCATTTCAAGGTTACAGAGGAACGAAAGGAACAGACTGTATGCAAGAGGATGTATTGACAAAATGTACGAGGTCTTTCTAACCAGGAGCAGTTCTAGTAGAAGATCCTTTGGAAGAACTGGCATTGTTGAATGTGCTTCAAATCCAAAAGACAATGCGAGGCTTGTCTTCTCGTGCATCGTCAAATTCCGTCCGCAAACAGCTTCGATGTAAAGTTGCTTCTTTCTTTCGGTTACCATTGGAGAAGCTGAGTTCCTTTTACGTGGCAAATATATGACAAACGGTTTGTTTTTAAAACGAAACATTCTCAAGAAATTCAGAGCAATGCCTAAATTACCCAAGAGATAGTGAACGGTAGCTGTTGTGAGATAGCCCTTACTAATGTCACCATCTAGGCTGTTGAACAGATGATTAAGGATGCGGTAGATCCTGCCTTTTAATCTCCTATTTGAATGACGAGAATCTTGGATTGTGTCATGATATAAGGCGATACCGGCTTCGCACGAAAATCTGTGATGTTGCGATTTAGCGACGTCGAAAGTGAGAGGATCCAACTGCTCGCTTTGAAACATTCGATCAATGGCCTGCAAGGCTTTTAATGAATGTATTTTGTCTGGAACTGCGTCATACATAGGCAGCATTGTGCGAAAAAAATCCAAGTCTCGAGAAAATTCATCTTCAAGTGCATCAAATGCCTCCAGACTATCGTTATTACTCATAATTTCTTGTCGACTACCAAAAGTACGTAAAAGTTCTAATTTCCCAATTGCATCATCTAGAGTGGGTAGCAAAGAGCATTTCGTTAAACATTTAAAACCGATACTGTATAAATCTTTTAATGTTTCGTAAACCTGACACGATGTTACCCCATACATTTTTCCATGAAATATATTTTGTGTCGGTATAAAGTAATTTGGACAGTACTCAATGTAAACATAAAATATAAGCTTCCTTAGACAAAGGTCTAATAAATGAATAACATTATCATTGCGCCAAATGCAATTGGGTGATTCTTCGATCACCCAAAACATTGTCGTTTTTATGAAATATGAACATAATGTGTTCGCTGGTATATGAGGTATAAGTAAGTCGTTGAGAATCATTTTCATTAGTCCATATATTCTAAATTGGACTCCGTTAAATAAATGCACCAGAATTTTTTCGGCAAGAGAAAACGAGTATCTCCATTCTATACTGTCATGTACCCACATTCCTGAAATCGTTTGTGACCGCGAGCCTATGCTTACAAGATGTATTCCTTCGTTTGATATCTGTTCAAGCTGGGAAGGGGACGGCCAATCATATGTCCTCCTACGTCTAAGGAACTCGCGTATATCATCTGGCCAAAAGTCACATCGAAGGCAAGTGGCTATGTCTTTCTCGATGCCCAGAAAGGTTGTTGATCTGATACAAGGTCCATTAATTGATTGACTTTCTGAGCTGTGAGCTTTATGATAAATGTATCGAAGGTATTTTGTACTAGAGACAATCTGTTTACCGTCGATGTTCAGCAGAGAGAATCTTACATTTTCCGATGCCGTTTCAGTGGAAATGCATTCTAATTTTACAAAGCCTTGCTTTTCTCTGTTGAGATGCATCAGAAAAATATTTGGTTTGGTATGTCGATACCGGGAGATAAGGGATGAGTCTTGGACAATGACATGATCGTCGTGCCATTGCATAATATCTACGTCAGAACCCGGCAATACAAATCCATCGGCTAAGCTTCCACTTAGCATTCTACTAGCAAGACCACAGGATGACATCTGTAAATTGAAAACCATCTCCTGTATCTTCCTTCTCATTACAATATTGCTGTATTTACCAAGGGTACTTTGGATGCTTTTGTCAATTATTTTTGACATGTGTGTGTCATTTTCCCATCGATTGATACTACAAAAGAAGGAAAGTAAATGAACTTTGAAATGCAGAGGGGTTTTTTTTTTAAATATTTACTATGTATGTATAGATTCCCTATATTATGTATAGTTTCCTTATATATACTTCAAAAATTTATGTCATTGAATCTTTTTTTTTCTGTAACAGGGGTTTCTCTTTTCTATCTCGGTACAGCTTTTTATCAAGTTTTAGTCTTGTGATTGTCCTTCAAAAGGGAGTTAACAAGCACCCATATTTTGATACTTTCCTTGAATAAAGCGGCACCTGACCTCTTAATTCAAATGTTATGCGTATCATTAATGATGTTACATTTATGAGAGAATAAAACATTCAATTTTTTAAGTTTTCTTGCATCTTATTGTAAAATGACTACATAGGTTATCTCCCCAATATTTTAATATCAATAGATGAAAATTGAATTGGTTGTGGATCGATTCTTCTATGACATCATAGGGATCGAGAATTACGGAAAAAGTCTAAAATTTGATATTTAAACTGAGTCTTAATTGACTTACTATTGTTGAATAATTTCTTCTGGAGAAATCTTGAACTCTATTGCACTATTAAACACTTCACTTTGGCTGATGGTACCATTGCAATCAGGCAGGTATGGATTCTGTCCATACAAGGAATATTCGTACTCTTCAAGCTCATTTCGAGGTATCCAGTGCGCCATTTTACATTGTGTTTTTTTAAAGCTAAGCATACAGGAAGATTTTAGTGTATTTGATTTATAGGTTTGATATTTCCTCTTATGTTCAACGATTTCATTTTAAATTTGTCAGGGTTTTTTTCAATCGGAATATAATCCTTAATGCAAGGCAAAAACTAATACGAAAGGCGACTCCACTTAACAACTATATTATGTGCTTGTTACATGTATCACTATATAACATTTCAAGTTGACGAACGCAGGACTTCACACTCATCGAAGTGAGCAACTAAATCTGTATCGATCGTTTTAACTAAACTTTGTCAGATATCAAACCGATCTTCAAGAGTACTACGATGACAAATATGGGCAATGAGCATATCCCAATTCACAGTACAAAATCGACAATTTAGAAAATCATAAACAGAAGGCATACAAAATCAGTATAAAACGGGAACCAAAGCAAACAAACAAAAAAACTTCACCACATGAAAAGAAGCAAACTCCCAATATGGTTGTGAGAACATGTGACCAGGAAGAGTCAGTATATCCTGCTTACATGCAACACCCGTTGCTTCAATTGAGTAGAATTCTTACATCCGGTTACTCCTATTTCGGAAGATTGATTTTGTTTGCTTTGGTTCCTGTTTTATCCTGATTTTGTATGCCTTCGGTTTCTGATTTTCTGAATTATCGATTTTGTACTGTAGACAGGGATATGGTCATTATCCATATTTGTCATTTTTACCACTGTTCATGTGTCACTGCTGGTGGACAAATTGTCCCCGAGGGCACTTGTCGAGTAGTCTTTTGCTTAAATGGATAGAACTCAAGAGACCTACAAAGTGGCTGGGGCGTCGCCCACTATAAAAAGGCCCCAACCTGTTGCGTCTACGGACACATACGCAACAGGTAACTTAGAATTAACTTACACGACATTAGAGATGAAACATTTGTAGTTAGTAACAACCATGAGTTTTGGTATAAACATGCAGATGGGTATATTAAAATCAAGCCCTGTAAGATTGAAGTGGTCGATATACTAAAAGAGCACCTATTTTCACCAAGCGATTGCTCAATTTCTAAGTGTGGCATGAAGAACTGCAAAACTTGTAACATCCTAATAACAGACACTTCATTCTCAAGTAATCTCACAAAACAAACATTTAACACGCATAGTTTTGAAAACCTTAACTGCATGACATCTAATGTTGTGTACGGAACAGAGTGCTCACTTTGTGGATTGATTTATGTGGGCGAAACCAAAGGCCAGCTCCGAAAAAGAATGTCAGGACACCGGTCAAAAATAAATAATAAAGGAAGTCAACTCCTTTATCGACATTTTGACCAGGCGGATCATTCTGTTTTATCTATGAGAGTCAGAATCCTGGAGAAAATATATCACCCCACAAACAATCCCAATTTGAGCACACCTCTCCGTCGCAACAGAGAAGAGTTCTGGATAAAAAATCTTAACACTGCAGCGCCTTATGGGTGCAACGATAACATCAGCACTATAGGAACCTTAACAAGTCCCGGTTGTCAATCGGTAAATGTGACTAGCTTATTCACCAGATCACAAAGAAGACCTCGAAGTCATGGCATTCGAAAATATAATAGGCCTGAGATACATAGTTTCTCCTTCGATGACTTGGTTCCATTTTTGAATGAGCCTCTAGGCCTACATTATATTCGTACCAAATTATACTCTGTTCCTTTACGGAAGTTACACGAAATCTACGATTATACGAAGGACCTCGCATATACCGATACACGTTCCCCAGAATACAGACTACAAGGAGTCATCTTGGACATTTCTACTTTTCGTTTATTTCAAGCAGTTAGATCAGATAAATCAGAGGAGAAAACAAACCGCCCTTTCATTAAAGTAAGATTTGCAAACAAAGGTATTGATAACTTGAATCTTGGTCAAATTTTGAATCACAAAACTGTCACAGAAAAAATCCCACCATATTTCAAAAGAAAAGAAACTCCTTGTATTTCCTATAGCTACACACCAACAGTTGCATCTAAAATTTACAATTACAAACGATTCCTGCAGTGTATTGATTTAAGTAATCCCTCATCACATCCACTTCCCTGCGAATGTTCTTCATCGGATTTCAACTACTCTCCTTGTGGACACGTTATTACTGGTGACCTTAGTATAGTCAAGAACGACAAGTTGAGAGAATTGTTAAAAATGGGTCCCAAATACAGAGAAAGTATGTCCTTTACATGGAACCAAAATGTCAAAATTATCATGGACTCTTGTGAGGAATATGCAAGACGATGGGCAAAGAAAGAGGATGTACAGCTCGACACCCTTTCCGAATGGATAAAATTAATCCGAGGGTTACTTTTATCTAGAATTAACCGATTAAAATCAACTGTGAACACCAGATTCGTGTCTATATTTAAAGACCCTGATGTTATCACAGAACTTACCTACCTCCAAGAACATTATGTCATCACACCAGCGGACAAAGCCTCAAATAATTACACATTTACTTGCAAAAAGTACTATTTCAACAGTCTAGTTAAAGAGTTGGGTTTAAGTTCGACACCTGGAAATCCCACTTACACCCCAACAAACCTTTCTGCCTCTGAAATAATAGATAACCACAAATCAGCTCTTGCTTCCTTTGGCTTCGACACTACCAATTTAGATTTAGATTTACCATACTTATACTGCATACCTAAAATGCATAAGAATCCGTACAAACAACGTTTCATCGCTGGTTCCTCAAAATGTTCTACCAAATCTGTATCGATCTTACTCACCAAAGTTTTATCTGAAATCAAATCTGGGCTACAAAAATATTGTTCGACAGTATATTCTCGCAGTGGTATCAACCAGATGTGGATTTTAAAGAATTCGAAGGAACTTTTAGAACATCTGAAATCAACTCATTTTAGTAGAGTCCATTCGATCAAAGCCTTTGATTTTTCGACACTTTACACTACAATTCCACATTCTAAATTGAAAGAAAGACTCGCAAAAATTATAAGTAATGCGTTTACAAGTTAGAACGGTAATCGCAAATACAAATTTATTGTTGTTAACTATGACAAAACCTACTCTGTAAAAGAAAAGTCAGATTCTGAAAATAAGTACACTGAAACATACATTATTCAGATGTTAAACTTTCTGATCGAAAACATTTTTGTGGTGTTTGGAGGAAAGGTCTTCCAGCAAATTGTCGGAATTCCAATGGGGACCAATTGTGCCCCACTCCTTGCCGACATTTTCCTTTACTCGTACGAAGCTGAATTCATTCAATCTTTGGTCTCTGAAGGGAAAAGATACTTAGCTTCTGACTTCAACTTCACTTACAGATACATAGACGATGTGTTGTCCATCAATAATCCAAAATTCGCGGATTACCTGAGCAGTATCTATCCTTCGGAGCTTGAAGTCAAAGAAACTACAGAGACAAATAATTCAGCATCCTATTTGGACATAATGTTGTCCTACGACACTGATGGTCACATGAACACCTCACTCTATGACAAACCTGACGACTTCAATTTCAGCATTACGAACTTTCCTTTTCTGAGTAGCAACATCCCTTCATCGCCTGCTTATGGCGTGTTCATATCTCAGTTGATACGCTATGCCAGAGCAAGTACCAAATATACGGATTTTGTTCTGAGAGCTAGGCGTCTTTCAGATAAGCTTCTCAGTCAGGGATATGTTTGTGACCGACTAACATCGTCACTGAGGAAGTTCTACGGTCGATATGGGGAACTCATCATACACTATGATGTCCCACTATCCAGAATGGTGGATGATATTCTGTCATAGACCATTTGAACCATCCAACCAAAGATTGTACTCTATATCTTCCAAAATGGAAGTAACCGGATGTGACAGTTCTACCGAATTGAAGCGACGGGTGTTGCATGCAAGCAGGAGATGCTTACTCTTCCTGGGCACCTGGTCTTACTCTCATATCGGGAGTTCGCTTCTTTTCATATGGTGGAGGTTTTTGATTTTGTTTGCTTTGGTTCCCGTTTTATCCTGATTTTGTATGCCTTCGGTTTCTGATTTTCTGAATTATCGATTTTGTACTGTAGACAGGGATATGGTCATTATCCACATTTGTCATCATACAAGTATATTCTGTGGTTTGATGGTTAATGACAAATATGGACAATGGTCATATACCAATACACAGTACAAAATCATTAATTAAAAAATCATAAACCGAAGCAAAATCAGGATAAAGCGGGAACCAAGGCAAACAAACAAACAAAAAACCATAATATGAAAAGAAGCGAACTCCCAAATTTGGAATGAGATCAGGTGCTCAGAAAAAGCCAGCATCTCCTGCTTGCATGCAACAACATCTGAATAATATCTGTTTTAGTGTACTTATTTTTAGAATCGGACTTTTCTTTGACAAAGTAGGTTTTGTCATAGTTAACAACAATAAATTTGCGAATGCCGTTCTTGCTTGTAAACGCATTACTTAAAGTTTTTGCGAGTCTTTCTTTTAATTTAGAATGTGGAATTTTTGTGAAACGTGCCGAAACATCAAAGACTTCGCTCGAATGGACTCTATTGAAATGAGTGGAATTGAGATGTTCTAAAAGTTCCATCGCATTCATTAAAATCCACATCTTGTTAATACAGCTTCGAGAAAACATTGTCGAACAATATGTTTGAAGTCCAGATTTGATTTCAGATAAAACTTTGGTAAGTAAGTTCGATACAGATTTGGAAGAACACTTTGAGGAACCAGCTATGAAATATTGTTTGCAAGGATGATATTTATGCATTTTAGGTATACGTGTACATTATGGTAAATCTAAATCTCAAGTGTTTGTGTCAAAGCCAAAGGACGCGAGTACTGATTTGTGGTTATCTACTATTTCAGAGGAAGAAAGATTTATGGGATGTAAGTGGGATTTCCAGTTGTCGAATTAATCCACATCTTTCACAAGGCTGTCAAAATAGTACTTTTTGCAAGAAAATGTGTAAATATTTGAGGCTTTGTGTGCTGGTATGATAAGATCTGTGATAACATCAGGGTCTTTAATGATAGATTATAAGTGGTAAATTCTAGATAAAAGTAACCCTCTGTTCGGAAAGAGTATGGAGCTGCTCATCCTCGTTCTTAGCCGTTCATCATCTTTCTCATCCTCTTCTAAAACACAGTTTATTGTCTACTCCGATTGATTTTGGCTACTTGAAGGAAGAAAGAGACGATCTCAACCGTAACAGTGTTGCAGGGACCACATTGGAACACACGCTCACACATGAGACCAAAAACAAAAGGCATCACTTAAAATGGCAATATAAAAATACGACTTTGTATTCTATTGTAAGATTACATTGCACCCTATGCGCATTTGAACAAATCATTCTCATCAGTGATGCTCAATGCCAAATGAAGGAATTCAAATAATATGAATATATGAAGAGCAAAAGTCGAAACCTGACCAAATTCTACCAAAGAGCATGCTTAAAAGGACTAATAGGTTATATCACGATCTACTGAGTGAGACATAAGAATTTATACGAGTGACGAAAATTTCATCTTTTCCCTCGTTCCGCTACGCTCAACTCGGGAAAAGATGAAATTTCCGTCACTCGTGTAAATTTTTATGTTTCACTCAGTAGAAAGTGAAAGAATATATTTCTTCTTCCATGAAACATAAGAAAAAAGTAACTTCAAACAACGCTTCATGCCACCTAACGCTATGTTTTCTGACGACGTTACTTTGACGTCACAATAAGATTATCTTTTATTCTTGGTCCATTGGAGCCTTTGAGACAACTTTATATGCCTCTCACATAGGCTCTCTCACGGGGTACAGGCAAAATTGAAGAAGAATGAGCTATGTCAGGGAGATACCACTTAGATTTAGGACTTTGATATTTTCAAAAAACAGTTGAAGGCAATAACAACACACCATTACGACCAATAAACGAGGCAAAACAGTTAAACATAGAAAGAAAGGCAAATAAACTAAAAGTACCTAACACTTGTTCAGTTTCAAAGTCGAAATCGTGAGAATTCCAATCGAAACGGTTGCGAACACCGAAATGAACAACACTCCGAAGTGAGACAAGGAGCCCGCGGAGAGTCAGTGTCTCCTGATTGCATGCAACACCTGTTGCAACAGCTCCATGGAAACCTATCAAATTCGGTGATTGAGTGTACATTTTGATGTACAGATCAGATCAGTATATGTCTTGTTTGGTGATTACTACAGACATTCAATCACAATTGTTATGGGTCAGAATACCCCAAAACGCCAGCAAAAATCAGACAAAGACAGAATATAAATTTACAAGTTTAATTATGTACAAAATATATATATTTGAAATGATTACAACTTACAATACAATTGTCCGGATCAAAGTGTCCGTTACGGTCCACAAAGTCTATCGAATGTATGGTTTCCGGTAATCACAAACGTTCTCGAAGATCGGTGTTCAAACGTTGTTAAATTAAATGGATTAAAGTCTCAACAAATAAAGTGTCCCAGTATATCAGAATAGATGAATGAATCGTGTCTACGAATGTGTACGAATGTCCCTTAACACAGTTCCTTAGAGGTATTTATACTTAATAACAATGAATTTACCAGAAGCTTCTAGAACAATGACTCATTACAAATGATTAACAATAGAGTAAATTCTAGAAATCACAGTCATGTGATGATAACGATGTAACAAAGAACATACTGGAATATTCTCTAATGAGATAAACATGACATAGTAAAATCTAGAAAGAATTATTATGAAATCATTAAATAACATGACTAAGTACATGTGTACCTACACATAAAGTAAAACTAAAATAATACATGACCCACAACACCTCCCCCCTTAAAAAAAGTTTGAATGTCAATGAAAACTTAGGCGGTAAATTCTTCAAAAATCACTCATGAAACTCTCGATAGTGCATCTGCAATCACATTGTCTTTGCCCTTGATATGGTTAATAATGATATTGTACTCTTGCAACAATAAACTCCACCTTGTAAGTCTTTGATTCTTGTTTGACATTTTGTGCAAAAATGTGAGAGGGTTGTGGTCAGTATATACAAGAATGGGATGTAAAGTAACATTCAAATAAACATCAAAATGTTGTAAAGCTAACAATAATGCAAGACACTCTTTTTCAATAGTAGAGTAATTCTTTTGACATTTTGTCAATTTCTTTGAAAAATAACAAACAACTCTATCTACACCATCATCATTTTCTTGAAACAAAGCAGCCCCGATTCCTACGTCACTGGCATCAACAGTAAGCTTAAATTGCTTATCAAAATTTGGAGCTGACAGGACAGGACTATTCATAAGAACACATTTGATTTTCTTAAAAGATTCGTCACAGTCATTGGTCCATGCAAAATTCACTCTCTTTTGTAACAGATTGGTAAGTGGACCAACAACTGACGAGAAATTTGGACAAAATTTTCTGTAAAATCCTGCCATTCCCAAGAATCTCATTATCTCTTTCTTATTGGTAGGAATCGGGAACTTTGAAATAGCTTCCACCTTGGCCATGATAGGAGTAACAAAACCTTGACCTACTTTGTGACCCAAATATTCTACAGTCGCATGACAAAATTCACTTTTCGCAAGGTTCACTGTGAGGTTTGCTTTCGCCAGTATGTCGAAGAAGGTACGCATGATTCGGAGATGATCATCCCAGGTGTCGCTGTAGATGATGACGTCATCGATGTACGCTTCGCATCCTTCGAGATGGTTTAGGAGCGAATGAATCATCCTCTGGAATGTGGCTGGTGCGTTTTTCATACCAAAGGGCATTACTTTATATTGGTATAGCCCATCTGGAGTCGCAAATGCCGATATTTCTCTGGCTCTCTCGGTAAGCGGGACCTGCCAATAACCTTTGAGCAAGTCAAATTTACTGACAAATTTTGCACTGCCAATTTTATCTATACAGTCATCGATTCGTGGGATCGGATAAGAGTCAGTTTTGGTGACTGAATTGACTTTTCTAAAGTCTGTACACAATCGGTAAGTTCCGTCTGGCTTCGGAACCAGAATACATGGGGAACTCCAATCACTATTGCTGGGTTCAATAATGTCATTTTCGAGCATGTATTGAATTTCTTTCCGCATGTATTGAAGCTTAATCGGGTTTAACCGATAGGGATGCTGTTTGATAGGTGACGCATCACCCACAATGACGTCATGATGAGATGCATTCGTCTTTTTTGGAACGTCCGGAAAGATGGTCGTATATTCCCGCATTAATTGGTGTACTTCCTCTTCTTGATGCACGGTCAGATGTCCGAGTTTCACTTTCGGATTTGTCAGAATTTCAGAATTCTTTAAACGGACACTTTGAGCGAAGTCTTTTTCAACAGTCTCTTCATTACATTCCGGTTCAACACAATTTTCAAATGTATTTACATTGGCCAAAGTGGAAACTGGTTTTACAAAATTTCGGTCACTCCTATCAAAATACTCTTTCAACATGTTAACATGACACACTCTTTTTTCTTTTCGCCGACCTGGTGTCTTAACCACATAGTTAACATCACTAATTTTACTCTCAATCTCATAAGGACCGAAATATCTAGCTTGCAAAGGATGACCAGGGATAGGCAAAAATACAAGAACTTTATCGCCTGGTTTAAAAACTCTGTTTCTAGCATCTTTGTCATACCATGTTTTCATTTTCATTTGTGAGGTTTTGAGATTTTCTTGAGCCAATTTGCAAGCATTATATAATTTCTCTTTGAAATTAGACACATAGTCTAAGAGATTCAAATCGCTAGTCTCAGTCAACCATTTTTCCTTCAATAACTTCAATGGCCCCCTGACTGTATGCCCAAAAACTAACTCAAAGGGACTGAACCCCAGGGACTCCTGAACCGCTTCTCGTGCCGCAAACAACACGAGGTGAACCCCTTCATCCCAGTCTTTTTCATACTGGTGACAATATGTTTTCATCATAGTTTTAAGGGTTTGATGAAAGCGATCAAGTGCCCCCTGGGACTCAGGATGGTACGCAGAAGACTTATACTGCCTGATACCTAGCTCATGCATAACCTGCTGAAACAATCCTGACATAAAATTCGAACCCTGATCTGACTGAATAGCCTTGGGAGCACCTACGAAACTGAAAAACTTTGTAAGGGCCTTAACTATGGTCTTTGCCTTAATATTCCTAAGAGGTATGGCTTCAGGAAACCTAGTCGAAGTACACATAATTGTCAGTAAGTACTGATTCCCTGACCTAGTCCTAGGCAAAGGACCTACACAATCAACTAACACCCTACTAAAAGGTTCCTCAAAGGCTGGAATGGGTTGGAGGGGAGCATGTGGTATAACTTGATTGGGTTTACCTACCATCTGACAACTATGACAAGACTTACAAAACTCAGACACATCTTTTCTCAACTTAGGCCAGTAAAAGTGACTAAAAATCCTATCATAAGTCTTATTGACACCTAAATGACTTGCCATGGGTGTGTCGTGAGCTAAACTCATGATGTTCCCGCGATACGCTACTGGAACCACTATCTGGTGAACGACCCGCCACACGTCATTAGGGGGTGCATCGGGTGGTCTCCATTTCCGCATAAGGATGCCATCTTGTATGTAGAAGCACTCTCCGACTTTGTCCGCTTCTTCTCGGGGAAGGGCCCTCTTGCTTAGTCGGATGATCTCCGGATCTTTAGTTTGCTCGGAGAGGAGCTGCTCACGGCTTAAGGCATCTGTATCACTGTCTAATGGCGGATGGGAATCATCCCCAGGTACTGTCGGAGACTTGTCAACATGAAGTGGTACTGACGTCTCAGGTACATTGTCATCAATAGTAGACATGAATGTGTCAGAAAGGTCTATATGTTTGGAGGGATGGTCCTCTTTAAGTGTAGAAGTACTCTCAGCCTCTTTTTGTCTGTTCCTGGCCATCGCCCTGGTAACAGCACAGGCTGGGTACAAGTCGTCGTCTTCATCATCGGACTCGACATCGGACGTGATTTTCTCACAAACAATCGGATCGGCTACAACTTTGCCGCCAGCTAAATCGTTGCCAAGCAACAAGGAAACGCCTTGAACGGGAAGAGTAGGTCGAACACCTACGATAACAGGTCCAGTAATTAAGTCTGACTTCAAATAAATTTTATGAAGGGGAACATCAATGACGCCTAGCTCCACACCCTGTAATAAAACTGACCTACCAGTAAAAGTGTGCTCAGACAAAGGCAATGAACCCTCTAACAATAAAGTCTGGGCAGCACCAGTATCTCTCAAAATCTGAACAGGCAACGCTTCGCTAGAATCACTGAGTGAAACAAATCCCTGTGACAAAAAGGGCTTATAATGATCCTCCACAAAATCATCAGAACTGGACTTAGAACCCTGAATCTCAGGAGTGTCAGAACAAATTGAATCTAAGGCTTTCCTATCATTTCTAACAGACGCACAGGCCTGTGACTTAAGTTCTTTTTTCTTCTTAAGCTTCAAACACTCACCAATAACATGACCTTTTTTCTTACAATAATTGCATGTAGGAAGCGACCCCACCCCTGGGGATGCCTCAGAACGCTCGGACCTAGGACCGGACGTAGAACCACCTTGAGATGGTGACTGGGAACTAATGGACGACTGAGACTCTTGTAAATTTTTCTTTGGAAAATCTGAAGTTTTTGCGCTATCGCTAGATTGAGTTTTTGTTACAAAATTTTTCTTATGAGTGAGAGCATACGTATCAGACAAAACAGCGGCTTCTTCAAGAGTTTTAACATTTTTGTCTTCCAAATGAGTTCTTAAATCTTGATGTACACACTCTTTGAACTCTTCTATCAGAATGATCTGACGTAAATTGTCAAATGAATTGGGAATTTTCTTAGATCGAAACCACTGATCAAATAAATCTTCTTTTTCTCTAGCAAATTCAACATATGTTTGATTTTTGTACTTTCTAAACTTTTGTCTGTACGCCTCAGGTACTAACTGATATGCTCTCAAAATCGTGTCCTTGACCTTGTCATAGTCTGAACTCTCAGCAATACTGAGCGCCGAGTACACTTCAGCCGCTTTGCCAATAAGTACGCTTTGTAATAAAGTTGGCCAAAAATCGCGTGGCCACTTCAGATTGGCCGCGATTTTCTCAAAATGTGGAAAATATTTGTCCACGGACTTTTCTTGAAATTTTGGTACTAATCTGATGTTTTTGGCGGCGTCGAATTCAGACTTGACAGGCGAAGGAACAGGATTTTCCTTAGCGCTTTTCTCTAATTTTAACTTTTCTAACTCAAACTGGAGTTCTTTCTCGTGCATACGTTCCTGTTTCTCTCTTTCTTCCTTTTCTCTTTCAAATTGTCTTATTTTTTCTTCTTTTTCAAATTGTCTTTCTTTTTCTTCTCTTTCAATTTGAAATTGTCTTTCTTTTTCTTCTTTTTCAATTTGAAATTGTCTTTCTTTTTCTTCTTTTTCAAATTGTAATTGTATTTTCATTTTCTCTAATTCAAACTCAAATTTTGACATTTTGGTTTCGCTTGAAACAGGTTCAACAGGAAAATCGTATGACGAAAAGATTTCCTTAGCTAAAAGCTCTTTAGCCACAATATTTCTAATTTCTTGTTTTCTCATAGAAGATTTTACATCTAACTTCAAGTGAAGACCTAAACCAATCAAATCATCTTTTTTCAATGATTCGAACTCATCTACAGTCGGCGATTTCAAAAATTCAGTGACCGAAAATACCATGATTGATTTCTGCTGGCAAAAGTTTGGAGAATTTTCCTTTTTTCAAAAAACGAACTTTACGTAAAGTGCAAATATGCAGAGATTACTATCCCGGACGAGCCCCCAATTCTGTTATGGGTCAGAATACCCCAAAACGCCAGCAAAAATCAGACAAAGACAGAATATAAATTTACAAGTTTAATTATGTACAAAATATATATATTTGAAATGATTACAACTTACAATACAATTGTCCGGATCAAAGTGTCCGTTACGGTCCACAAAGTCTATCGAATGTATGGTTTCCGTTAATCACAAACGTTCTCGAAGATCGGTGTCCAAACGTTGTTAAATTAAATGGATTAAAGTCTCAACAAATAAAGTGTCCCAGTATATCAGAATAGATGAATGAATCGTGTCTACGAATGTGTACGAATGTCCCTTAACACAGTTCCTCAGAGGTATTTATACTTAATAACAATGAATTTACCAGAAGCTTCTAGAACAATGACTCATTACAAATGATTAACAATAGAGTAAATTCTAGAAATCACAGTCATGTGATGATAATGATGTAACAAAGAACATACTGGAATATTCTCTAATGAGATAAACATGACATAGTAAAATCTAGAAAGAATTATTATGAAATCATTAAATAACATGACTAAGTACATGTGTACCTACACATAAAGTAAAACTAAAATAATACATGACCCAAAACACAATGTAGAATGTCACTGATCAAATCTTACATTGCACGGGGCCGGTTGTACATAATAATTATTTGTTCTAGAAGGCGCCATTTAACAAGGGACTAGATTGCAAGTCTTAGATTCGATAAACAAATTAGGACAAACAAATGTTTTCGGATTCCAATTTGATAAAGAAAAAGGGAACTCCTAAACGTTAAACCAAACACTGCGTAAATCTTGTCAATGAATTGTGCATCTAGTTATCATTTTAACGGGATATGATTTTTGCCAAGCCTGATTCAATTGATACAAAATCATCAAAAGATGAGAACTTCCAACTACCAACTCAAACACTCTGAAGGCAAGAAGATAGCTCCAACCAGACAACGATATACTGATAACAGTGGATAACAGACGCATAATTGCAACACACTTTAGGCAAAACCCTAAACACGAATGACACGAAACACATAAAAGGATGCATTCCTACATGGCATCCTCTCGTAGACTGATTTCAGTATACAATTATTCAATTTTCTTTGTTATCATCTAGAAACGAAGATTCTGATTGCTTGAGAAATTTTGTTGATTCATCGATCAACTAAAATTTTCACTGACGTCTATTTGTAGCACTATTTCTGGAACCAGGATTCCCTCAAACACGTATGAGATCGTAGCTGAAAATATGATGTTTGCATACATGTAGAATTGCAAGGGTACCATTTTTTTTTTCTTCTTACCAAAACAATTTCTGTACATTGGGTTTCATCAAACTGGTTCTTATCCCAAAGATAAAGATAGACTATTGTTCGCTGTTTGAATCATTGAGGCTGCCATAACTTGTTTTCGTCTTCGGAGGCAGCTGCATCACTGCGCAACACCCCGAACTTACAAAATATAGTGCGGAGATTGATTACTATTAGATTAAAGAAAACAGCCCGTTTCCATAAAAAGAGAATATGATATAATTAGAAATTAATCCGTCCAATTTTTCGGGTGATATCTGTACCAACGGATAAAATATAAGATTCATTTCTTAAATGAACTCCGTCGATGGCGTTTGAAAAAAAAACGCGACATCATATGAAGACTCTATTCCAATTTTGTAAATTTCGACTTTACAATTTATAGCGGGATGTAAAACCCGATGTTATCCCGACGTTATGAAGAGATGGCATCCCAAGCCCTCTCTTTCAAAATACCATAAAGGCATTGCTACCAAACATATCCTTTTATAACTCTGCACATAAAAAAATGAGCTCGGCTTTATTTAATGTCATAATGACATAAATGCATGTCACTTAAAACAAACACCATAGACATGTAGTCATTACTCAGACAACGACAATTCGGTATATAACAAAGAGGTGTACATGTCGGCCGAACCGCGGTCTTAGGGAGGCTCGAACCAGCAACCTTTATGTCACTGACCCACTAGACTAGAGCACGCTATTCACTTTGTTGAAATAAGACGATAGCAGAAAAATCAGAACAATGAAAAGCCTGGGTATGTGTTTAACCTAGATTCACTCAATACATTTGATTTTATTATGAAATGAGTTCTGGATATTATTTTATTTTCTTAGCTTTTAATTCATCAACAATGTTCTAAATAATTATAAAAATCATCAACTACATGTAAAGCCAAATGGATTAATATGGGTAGTTTCTTATAGATATATCAATACTACCTTTTATTCGAGTATATATGCACAACAACTGTAATTCCCCGATATGAAATTAATGGAAAGGAAGTGTAGCATTACAGTGTTTAAACGTTTGTGACGTTACAATGAATACACTCTACATGAAATCGCCACGACGGTTGTTCTAACCTGCAAACTGAACCCGCGTTGACCTATAAATTTTCACGTCATCTTTTTACTTGGAAAAAAGGCGATTTCAGAAAACAAATGACATTTGTGGAGCATGTAAGTTGACACTTGGTGAGTGTCACCAGGAGTCCCCGAGGGCACATGTAGCCACGTTTGATCAATTTGGGTTGGTCGTTTCTACAAAAGCATTCGAAAATTTCTGTTTACAAAATTATCCCAAATTTCTAAATCCTTGGTCCTTTAGTATCATATCATAGTACGAAACACGTGTCTGGTGCATGGAAATTGGTTTGGAATTTTCTTCAAGAAGGTATAGGTTTGAACCCTTCGACATTACATGTACGATACCCGTAACAAAACACAAATTTAAAAGACACTTATTCTCTATATGCTGCTTTTCTTCTTCTCATCTTTATCATTTGTTAGAGATACAAAGTGTCTTTTGTCAGAGAGTATATTCTTAGACAAGTAATTCTAATCGTATTGCATCGGACATTATAAGTAATCAGCGAGCGTCACGAAGATGAAAGAATACAGAATGCAAAGATTAAATTTCAAACAAAACGCATTTTAAAAAAGGTTCTGATTTCGAAAATGTAAGCATTAAACAAATAGCAAAACAAATACGTATCGTAAAAATAAAAGAATAAAATATCTTTCGGATTCTAGCATAACTTATCTTTCACATATCCTAGAAATGACGAAGAATGAATGATTCTCAATGGAAAAAAATAATACCGAAATGTGCCAACATTTCATCTTCAGGAAGAAAAGTTCAAACTAATATATATGCACAACCAATGTAATTCCCCGAGATGTTACTATTGAAAAAAACGTGCTGCAATTCGTGTATTAACACTCGTGACGTCACAATGCATAAGATCTAAAGAAGCATGCCGCGACGGCTGTTCTAACCTACAAACTCAGCCCGCGGTGGCCTGAATTTTAACGTCACCCTTTTACCTAGAAAACGCGATTTCAGAAAACATTAATGAAATAGACAACTGTGGTGCATATATAAAGAATAAATGTCATAATTTGTGTTTTGTTACGGGTGTACAACACACAGCAAGTGCATTTATCGCATGAAATGCGCTAACGCGCATTACATGTACGATAAATGCACTTGCTGTGTGTTGTATACCCGTAACAAAACACAAATTAAGACACTTATTCTCTATTTAGATGCACCAGACTCTGTGAAAAGGAATAAAAATGACATGTGAAAAAGGAAGAAAAATAGATGACTGAAAGGTTTACTTGTATGACATCTAAAGTATTTATTTCTTTAACCTCCAGATATGTATTGAAAATCATATATATCTGCCATTCTAATGGATAACATTGATCTATGATTCAAACACTAGGTACACTTTGAAGATAAACAGGTCCTTAGGCAATAGCGTCAGCTGCTTTGTACGTCTAGTTTACGTCAACCGATCCATCATCATTACTGTGCATTGATATGTCCTCAGCAAGCATGTAGATGATACTGACTTTATTTTTTAGAAACACTGCAGGGTTGCAAAAAAATCTACGTGCATTTAATTTGAGATTTCTAATAACATTTTGTTGCATAGCGTGTCAAGAGATATAACTCCAAATTCAATCAAAATACATCAGAAAAAACTTATAGAAAATTTAGTGTCAAAACTATATTTACCGTTTGTATATATTTGATGTAATGTTTTAATATGACTTTTGTTAACATGGATGTTTAAAGTGTAATGGTTACTTCTTTCCAGATCTGTCGCATGAAATAAGCTATGTTTCGGCCCTTTATCAACTTGACATCATATATTTTTATTTTTTTATAGTGTGTTCCCACATAGCCATATATTTCCTCTATTTGCTAGAGTTATCTCCCTCCTTGGATTACAACTGTCGGACGGACTTTATCCACCTCTGCTAAGTTAACATTGCTCTACTTTAGCAACTTTTCTAAAGTTTTTACGTCGTATACATCAATGTCTTGATGAGAATTACAAACAACAAGATGTGTTTAAAGTATAGTCAGAAGGTTAGTTATAAAATCTCTTTAGTTATACATTTCTAATGTCAACTTTTTTCATGGTAGAAATGGATGAAGTTTAAAGAGTTGTAACCCATTATGGCGGTTAATTTAGAGGTATGACATCGTCAAGGAAACACACTATTTCGGAAACATGTCATTTCAACCAAAAATATAATCGAACACAAAGTAGTTATCATATTAGCTTTATCCCTGCAATGTTATTTGTGTTACTGTAATATATTTCATTTTACTTTGCTACAGAATCGAACATACAGAAAATTGGAGCCGCGCACTCTCTGCAATGGACAGATTGAAATCTGAAAAATAATGGCAATACAGTACTTTACTTAATTTGAACTCAAGTCTTGAAGTTCTGATTGATCTGAGCATCCATTCCATCGAATAAAAAATACGTTAGTTTCTTTACAATTTTGAATATTGACGTATATAATCGGTAAAAAACAATGAAAAGACAAACAATGAAGGTAATTTACAAAAAAACCACTCCTTATCGGAACAATAATGAAAGAAGACGTGAGTTAAGTTTCTTCGGATTAAAATTTTGAAAAATCACCACATCACGAGGAGGCTGAGAAGAACCTAGCACAGGTTCCGGGGATTCGTTAACAATGAAAAAACTAGAATAGGTTACTTTCGCTAATTCCTCCCATCCTCTTAAAATCTATACTAAAATTCTTATTTTCCTTTGCAATGTGGAGCAAGACGCTCCTCGCGATTAAATGTTTAAAGTGTATCAATTACTTTCGTTCCAGCTCTGTCGACTGAAGAAGCTTTAACTTGGCCCTTTATTAATTTGACATTGAATATTATTTTGGTATTTTGGAAATCTGTCATTTCATCCTAGAATATGATTGAAATTTAAAGAGGTTAAATCCTAGAACCGTCCTCCAATGTTATTATGGTGAAAGATTTTATTTATCAATGCTACTTAATCGAGCCCTTAAGAAATTTAGAAAGTAGAGACGTTTCAAAGTTGAGACACAAAATTCCATCTTTACCATGAGGGCGCTAGAGATTTGGCTATGTCTGAATCTCACTTTAGCTTTTAAGCAGCACTAATGGGTATTTGCTGTCCGAAACACGTGTCTAGTAAATTGCTTTGAATTTGTACAAGAAAGTAATGAACACTTCCATTTAGCCTATACAGAGTATATAACTTGATAAACGACAAATATTGATAATGACCATATCCCTGTATAAAGCACAAAATCGATAATTCAGAAAATCAGAAACCGAAGGCATACAAAATCAGGATAAAACAGGAACCAAAGCAAACAAACAAAAACCTCCACCATATAAAAAGAAGCGAACTCCCGATATGGGAGACACCAGGTGCCCAGGAAGAGTAAGCATCTCCTGCGTGCATGCAACATCCGCCGCTTCAATTCGGTAGAACTGTCACATCCGGTTACTTCCGTTTCGGAAGACAAAGAGTACAATGTCTCACAAATAAGTGGTCCCCATGTCGCAATCAGTTCTATATGAATCAGACGAACAGATCTGTTTTCTTCAAATGATCCTCGCAAAGGACAGAATCAGGTAACCGCAAAAACTTTCCGACAATTAAGTTAGGCAATATCTAAATATACCATAAGCATTAAGATACTGCAAGGTCAAATTTTTTTTCTTATTTCCGTACATTAGAGAAATCCAAATACATTGAAATAATACAATTCATCAAGAGAGATAACTCAAATTTAAACCAGATGGACCAGAAAATCATAACTGTAGAGAGTGACCTTAGGATGTCTCACATTACGTTTGTATATTTCAACTCAGAAACTTTGTGTACTTATATATCACATAAAACAAATATTAAAAAGAAGAAAATCCGTGTAATGATATTAAAGATTTTTGTAACAAAAATCGATCGATTAAGATGGATATATCTTCGTCTATACCCTTTAGCTACAGCATGTGTTACAATCTTTGAAGGTTCATCTAAAAGGTTGTTTAAAGATTATAAGGTTGCGCGGAAAAAATAATATTCCTTTTTTATATAGTTTCTCTTATATGTTCAATCTTGTCATCGACTAAAGCCACAGTATCTTTGTTTCTTCAAAAGGTAAGTATTTTATTCACTTATCTATACTTTCAAAATTGGCTTACAGAAAAGTCATTTTGAAGATTTGTAATATTTTGAAAAAATCTTGAAAGAATTCAAATCACACTTAATTATCAAAAAGGTCACAACAGTGAAATAGCTATTGTCCTTTATCATTTTAGATGTTTATACATAGTTTCATGTACTTATTGCAAAAATTGAAAAATTGGTATATTTGCATATTGATGAATTAGATTAGGAAATTTGTCATTTCATCTTAAAATATTATCTGAATCGAAGGAAGTTAACATCCAGGCACCATTCCTGCAATGCTCATTTGGTCTTGGCTTTAATTTAACTAAGCTACATTGAAACAAAAAATAAAAAAATATTTATATCAATCGGGTTAATTAAAGAATTTAAAAATATATATATCGGGTTAATTACCCGAAACGTGCATGTCTGGTCCTTGCTGTAAATTTATCTGCTCTAAAATGATGCTTATGAATTTGAAGACGTTAAACAATCAAACTTGAGGGTGTTATTAATAGACTTTTTTCACCGTGACGAACTTCGCACTTCGCACTTCGCACTTTAATTTCATTAGTTGGTTGCCGTAAAAAGCGTGCCAGTTGTACAGGTAGTTCAATATACCATTCCATTGAGTATACTAATCAAAATGAAGATTACCCCGCTTATGAGTTTATACGCGAACGGCAGCTACGCCACTTTTTCTTCAATGTTCGAAGTGCGAAGTACGAAGTTCGAAGTGCCAAGTCCGTCACGGTGAAAAGAGTCTATTATAATACATTTGCTTACGTGTAAAATTCACGTTGGCTTGAAGTACAATTGATGAAGATTTACTATCCGAAACACGGGTCTGGTGCATTGAAACTGATCTAAAATGTTGTTCAAGAAGGAAAAGAGCTGGAACACTTAAAGTTTCTTTTACTTATATTTCATTATGATATATTATAGTTAAATAATTATTGAATACTCTGAACCGTCTTTACTTTGCGAGTGTTTTATTTTTGCGATATTCGCGAAGTTCTTTGATTCGTGAAAATAAAACGTCACGAATATTACCAATCACAGTGCAGAAGATATGTTCATCCGATGTTGCAAAAATAAAGCGTCGCGAACGAGTCACCTCACTCCTGTTCTCGAAATTAAGACGCCGCGAATAAAAGACAGCTTACAGTAACAAAAAATAATTTTAAAAAAATCAAATAATTTCTCCAAAGAAGATAAAAGAAAAAGGCGTTAGATTATTCTTTCTCCTTTTGTATGAAAATACTTTCGAGTTTCATTCATACTGTAAATGACTTAATTTTAATATATGAAAACGATATAAACCATAAGTAAAATACACACTTCATGATAGTCATAGTACCGCTATATACCGTAAACGTGGAGATTTTCACGTGGGGGTAATTTTCGAGTTTTACGCGAATCTAGGGAGTTCACGAAAATTTCCGCCACGCGAACAAATACACGCTACATTCTTACTATGGCAAAGGCATTTTTATCGGGAAAATTTCCCCCACGCGTAATGTCTTGATGTTATTATCGCGAGATTTTCCCCCAGCGAAAATAATCACGTTAACAGTTCATTGTAGATACTATAAACACTGTCTACAATTGCTAATCAACGTATGTATTCTTTTTCAGATAGATACATAACGCCGTTCCAGATATGTACTGTGTATTATTCTTGTTTCTTGTATCACCAGTTCTTACACTTGACAGTAAGTACAATTTATAAGTACATGAAAGTTAACTCAAAGCCCAAATCACTTCAGAGTCAGAATGTTCGCTTCTTAGTTCTTATTCTGATTCTACGTGTGATTACCTTTTCCAAGCATGGAGGAGATGCTGATCCTTCCTGGCCACCTGGTCTCACTCCCATATTGGGAGTTCGCTTCTCTTCATGTGGTTGAGGCTTTTTTGTTTGTTGTTGTTTTTGTTGTTGTTGTTGTTTTATTATTTTGTTTTTTGTTGTTTTTTTTTTTTTTTTTGCTTTGGTTCCTGTTTTATCCCGAATTGGTATGCCTTCGGTTTAGGGTTTCCTGAATTATCCAGTTTGTATTGTGTATGGGGATATGGTCATTATCAATATTTGTTATTTATAATAATGTTTCATATATTCCAATCAAGAATACGTAAAGCAGCGAAAATTCCGATAAACACAGTATCATATTTTGGATTATAAAGTGATGAACACATTTAATTTTCAGACAGCCAAACAAAATTGTTTCAAAAATGTTACGACGAAACCATTGAAATTTAATATAATTCATGATACGAAATGAATATGCCATCATGTGGCAACTTTTGAATACTGTTGAAAATTCTTGAAGATAAGATGATAATGTTCAAACTGCCTTCTTTTGTTATGGATATGTTTTTGCTCAATTTTCATGGCTCTTTAGAACGAATTTTTTTTTGATACAGACAGACTACGTTAGACTTTTTTCATTTATAACGCAATGATATTGTTGAGATGAAAGATATCTCTTGACAGATTAAATCACAACCCACCCCCTTGTAACAAATTTTAAAAAGCAAAGTCCACGAAGGAATCAGGCAGTTGAAAAATCTTAAAAGTTTTGCTGAAGTTTTTTTCTTTTTAAATTTGTTCAGATAAGCCTCCATATGAATGCTCTGAAGGAATTTTCTTCATACTCGGATGGTGATTATCAAATAACAATTCTATTACTATTAGAGGTAGCAAATTTGGTTGAATTATAAAAGTATAATTTTCCCGCCATTTCTTTTCCTTTAGAATGCTTTTTACAATTTATATGTGCTGAATATCTCGCTTCACCATCCGAACCTTGAGAACTGAGTGTCATTTTATTTTGTCTGTACCACCCATATTTGTCAAAACAGAGATAAAAAGTTCAGCAAAAAACTTTCATGCACTAGTATTACCCCTAACTGATTCTTACGTGGACTTGTACTTTAAAAGTCTATACAACTTTAACAAACATGACAAACATCAAAGGATTACATAACGAGATACAACAAACCTAATTCCGAATGATCCAACAAACGATCAAGCAAACACGCCAAAACAAGAAACACGAGTGACAGCACATAAACTTAGGAAGAGCAAATTTTATCCGAAGAAGACTGCGGACTGCCATTCACTAAAATAAAGTGGACGGTGAAGTTAGTCGGATCACAATCGTGAATCTTCCCACTGACCCGAATGTGCAGATGTCTTCCGATATATATGGTAGTGCATAAACAAATGCATTCTCATCGTAAAGTAGCATCATAAAAAATACTACTAACAGTGTTCAGTAGGGGCACTTGGGTAAAACAAAAATAGAGAGAGAGATAGAGGGATATTACCTTTAAAGTTGTTTGTCCTGAAAACATTAAGATTATCTCTGATAAATCCTCCATTCAACAAGACCAACCGCCCTACCACTTAGATACAAAAATCATATGAATCTAAAAAAAAGACAAGGGCTGATTGATATGTTGCGAGCCTGGTATTTAAGGATTTGAATTTCATCAGACATTTTGCATTATTTTTCCACATAATCCCCTTCTGTATCTATACACTTTTGCCACCGGTGTTTAATGGCATCAATACTGATGGAGCAAGATAGGGTGAATAAGACGGATGCTCAATCAAATTAAATCATGAATGGCAGCCATTGTAGGGGCAGACTTGTGAACAGGAGCATTGTTCTGATGGAACAACACACCTTTAACTAGTGAGCTTTCAACGACGCTTAAGTTTAATACTTTCCCGTAACTGTGTCAGAAGTGAAGCATAGTACGTACCATTGATTGTTTGTCCTTTCTGGAGATAATATATCAGTAGAATACTATCTGCAACCCAGAAAACCGAGGCTCACAACATATTTTAAAATCAGCCCTCGTATAACTAAAAGGCATTGATTGGAAACCTTAAACGAAGAAATTGCGTTTCTTTTCAACGAAATGAGCATGATTCATAAAATAAAGGAAAATATTTGCTTAAAATCGCTTAAAGTCTAGAATACACACCGTATCTTTCAAAAGTTCATTGTTTAGTAAATATATATTTGTGCGATCAATATGTGATTTTCACTAAAGGAAACATACATAAGAAAGAGAGAAAAAGAAGGAAGAGAGGAAGAGAGGAAGAGAGAGAAAGGTAGAAATTAATACATTAGCCTATGTTCGTCTTTGTTGTTTTCGCATCGAGTGTTTCGTAATTTGCTGTTGGTGCTGCAACAGGGTCTTGTTGGAGATCCCCTCCCTTCTCTTAAAGGTATATTTTGTTTTTAGTATCAGGATGGGACCTGGTCTTCATAGGGCATAGTGGAAATGGTGAATCAGTCTTTAAACGATGGAACAGGAAGTTGAGGACGCCTTGTCAGTTAAAAGGTGGCTGTATTCCACTAGGTCATCATCCATATCTCTATGACAACAAACGAAAACATTTGAAAAGTCCAATGGTAGATGCCTGGGATCATATCAATGTTCAAGAGGTAAATTACTGGTAAACGTACAAGGCGTGTTTAAAAGTTAGAAAGGTTCAGCTACAAGTTTTTTCAACGTGTACGTATGGCCTACATGTAGACGTCATCGTTTGACGTCACAATCCGAAGAGGTCCTATACGATGCGTTCAAATCGGAGTAGGTCTAGGCATAGCATTTTAGATAGGTGTACGTGTAGCTTGCTTCTTTTCAATCATTTTAATCAGCGAGAAATGTATATCGAAATTTGTAAAACCTCGTCGAAAGGAAAGTTAGAATCCCAAAAATGCTATACAAGAGCATAGCGATTACAGGAAATTCGTTCAATAAGTGTTGAAATGTTAAAAGACGACTGTGTTCTGTCGTTTTGCCGTTTCTTGTAGAGCGCCGTTTACACGTCAATAATGTGTAGCTAAGATCGCAGGAAGTGATGGCATCATACTTACACGTTGCGTTAAAACTTGTAAGTAAACCTCTCTATCATTGATAGAGAAAAGCTTAACAAGAGAGTTCTAGATAATCAAGTTACACGAGAAAAACGATTAAGTGTGCAAATCGATAAATATACAAGTAATTTACTTTTTCAGTCACCTTTTAAATAAAAAAAAGGTGTCGCTCAATGGCATCTTCCTTTAGAAAAGAATAAGAACCAAAGATATATGAAATAAAGCCATTTTTTACATAATTGAACAGGAAAAGAATAAACGTATGGAAGACATAAGCCAATCAACGATAGATAAGTCATATTCTGCGTACCCGTTAAGCAATGTGTCCTTTATCTTAATATCACCTTATTAATCTTTGGGGTTTTTTAACTTTCAAGCTGAAAGTGTATCCGTTACCTTTTAGGTTTTGATAGAATTCTTTAACAAAGGACGAAGCAACGCATTCGCCATTTTTGATGCTAGAGGAAGCAACAAGTTGAACTGGTTTACTCCTGCCAGGCTCAGAGCAAGCTCATTCGGGGACCTGTTCGACGACGGCTGCTTCGACATATTCAGGCTTCGAGGGTAAGAATGGTTTAATTTCCAACAATGAGTAAATGACAAGCAAAATAGTAGTAACGGTGTTTAAACAATTCATTTTACCTAAAAATTACGTCATAACATCCTGAAAATACGGAGGGGGATCTCTTACGCTGAGCGTAATTGATATGACATTGGATGAAGTGGTCATGGTCTTTGTATCACAAATATGTTTGTATATATTCAATTCATAATCTCTGAAGCTTTTCTTTGTCCATTCCTTGTACATAAGTTCGGGATTATTTTGTATTATCTACATAAAAAGATTTGGAAGTGTTTACTTCGCATAAAATTACTCGGTTTTTCTTGTCATCAAAACATGGCTCCTATAATTTTATGCTCCTCTTCTAAATTATTTATCTTAAGACAAAAATGTCCTCTAATAAGTATGTGCAATTCAACTATAATACCTAGCACTTTCCTTATCTGAAAAAAAATCATTCGATAGAAAAAAGTGAATGTAGAATTGTTACTTGATAATCCTCTATTAATCCACCATTTGTTCCCACTGTTTTATGCTAACTCAGCTATCTACCACGCATTCCTGATTCTTGAATAGAAAATATGGTTGATAGTTACTTGATATAAAGAGAAAATAGTAATATATTTAACCTTACCTATACTACTTCACTAAACACTTCCACTGTCTCCCTCCTCACTGCGGTAATCATGCTGATTCCGTCTTTTTGATTTTACAGGCCTACGTGCACATGATTTTTGCAGGTATCTGCCATAAAAGCATTATGACGTCATTTTATTCCTTTAAAAACGTCATATGTGTAACATTGTTTCCCTGAACCTAAATTTCATGCTGGTTTCGATAAAAATTGATTACGTCACAGTGCGTTGACCTGCACAAATGGGAAGTAACTAGTAGGTATTTCGAAAAGACAGAGTTATCGGAATACTTCAGGGACAATAATGATATTAGAATGATAAGATTTAACTAACAGACTTTATGTTTCTTATCATAGCCTTGAAATGGTTGATATACGTGTGCTTTGATTTCAACAATCTAAGAATCATGGAATAATACATAGTGCTTAATAAAGTGTGCAGGAAATGTCTTTCTTCCGAGACAGCATATTTCATTTCAGTGAGGAAGGTCACATTTGCTTTATAGGCTGATTAATATATTTTCGTTTAAAGGAAAAGGTTGAATTTTGTAATTTAAAGACATGTAAGACTCACAAAGCATATACATGTAGAAGCATTTTCTTGGCAAGACCGGTTCAGTAAAGTTCTTTGTCCATTCCGGCAGGACCATTGCATGTAACTATGTACCTTCGTTGCGCACGATTCACGAGTTAGCTCCGAACAGAAGAGCAATTTTTATTCTACGTTCCCCATCATGCTTTCGGTGTTATTTACATCTACATTTTCTTAAATACGGCGTAGCAATAAGTCTTTATAAAACGACATGAAAGACAGGAAACTTTGAAAGGAATATTTTTGAAATCTTGTACGAATAATTTTGTGAGATATTCAAAGTAAAAGGCTGAACCGTAAGTAATTAGAGAATAGCTTGTTTCTGACATTATGTTTGCGAACGGAAAATGCTGATTTTACGGCCGCAAACTGAGTTTTTCTGGAGACGCGTTAGCGGAGCAAGAAAAACGGATGTTTGCACCGTAAAATGCGCATTTACCGTCCGCATACATAGCGTCAGTATGTAGTTATTCTCATTCTAATGCAATCTATATTTTTGTGAATATAAGGCGAAATGTGACGTTAGCAACGTCAAAGCTTAGTGTGTTCTCGTTTTACTGTCGTAACTAAGGAGAAAACAATGTATGAAGATCGACTTTATAGCGACGTTGCATTAGAATAATGTTTTAACCAATGCACAGGATTTCATTGGTCATTATTTAGAAAGAGATTTTTGTTTCAGCAAACGAAACAAGAGATTCATGATTTTACAAGACCATGGTAAATGCGAGAAGGACAGAGGCTGGATGACAATTCTTGATGGAAAGTCTGGGATCTGCTCATGGGAAAGATTTTACGGATATCCCCAATTCATATACGCGCCACGGCATCACAAAACCATCTTCGATAAGAAAGGTGTTGTATTTTATTAAGCTTATCCTCATTACAACTATGATCGGTTTACTACTGGATAGAGAATTGGCAAAATAGAAAAATATGTTTTATTGTAAAATTTCAGTGCACCATATGCGCATGTCAAAAAGTCGTGTCTTATCAGTGATGTTCGAGGCCTAAACATATAAAATCAACATACATGTTATAAAGAATTATGAAGAGCAGAATCTAAAGGTGACCTTAAATTTCTGTCAAAAAACCTGCTAAAGACAGAGCTATGCCATCAGGGAGATACCACTCCTTAGTTTTTTATGATTTTATTGAATGTTTGTGACGGGAAGTTTATCCATTAAAAAATATCATTCATTTAGAAATATCATGTACAAGACAACATCGGAAAAAAACACAAATAGATTAAAAATGTAAAAAAAAATGCACCATAGTATATGTACAAATCTATTCAAAACATTAAAGAGGACACTACTGAAAAGAATTTTGGTGGCTCCGCTGGAAGCATCAATGATGAGAATTCAATATTCTATTTTGATAATATATTCTATTTGGATATGCTACTGAATCGACCCTAGGAAATTTGGATCCCCGATCTCTCTGTTAAGTAAATGTACAAATCTAAATTCAAAACATTAACGAGGTCGCTACTGAAATGAATTTTGATGGCTCCGCCGGAAGCATCACTGATGAGAATTTAATATTCGAAACACGTGTCTGGTGCAGGACAAACTGGTTTGGAATTTTCTTTATGAAGGTATGGAGTTGGAACACTTTCATATTATAGGCAAGGGATTCAATTCATATTTCTACAGAAAAGAGTTTGATATATGTTTATAATTAATTTTAAAAATCATAACGAATAATTATTGTCGTTGTTTCTGATAAATATAGGATCTCAAATGAATTTTCATTTCATACGATGTATTATGAAACGAGTTGTGTGTTTTATATCCCCGAGCCTTGGCGAGAGGATATAAAACGCACAACGAGTTTCATAATACATCGTATGAAATGAAAATTCATTTGAGATTCTTTTTATCACATGATATTGCCTAAAAATGTGTATTTCTAACGTGAAATCAACGTTTCCAAGAACTATAGAGGCGAACCACGCCGTGATTTAGAAGTCGTCTGCTACGCCATGAGAAGTAGTGTCCCCATCGTATTCGATATTCTGTGCGTAAGAGAAAAGTGTTTCAAACTTGAATAGTATTTTAATGCAAGAATTATTTAACAACAACAATTTTAATCATTGAAATTGACTCTGGGTCTGAATTTAACAGTTGACCGATATTTGAAAGGTCACATTTGTCAAGGTTTATGTGATTAGGTTCCAACCTTGACCAATCGCATTCAAGCAGAGCGATATGCAACGTGTTATCATATCATATATTTATGAAAGGGCTTTATGAAACTGCATAATGGGTGTATCATGTGATAAATTAATATATTTTCTTAATCCATTAAAACCTGTATTGATGACACCTTAAAGACTGTTTCATTAAGGTTAATTTCTGGCTTGAACACAAAGTTTAAATCATTGCAAACGTTCTGATAAGATGTCTGTTTAAAGGGTTACTGTATTAGAAAATAAGTATTTTACCATGTTCTCGATATGCTGTAAATGCCTTACCATATTTGCAAATACATTCTGAAGACAGAATAATGTTTCTAAATATTTTCATTTTCAGAATTTGCCGTCGCTGACTGTATGGCTATTTATCTCAAACTGAAAAACGAAAAACCAGTCCCCGAACCACATGCTGAGCCATGATATATTATTGTCAACTTTTTATAAGTTTATGTAATACTCATGTAAACAGTTTGTGTACCAATCAGATAAATATTTGACTAATTATCTGAAAATTCTTACATTCCATCACTCATAGGAGTTCATATCAAGGTGAAGTTTTTGACAAATGAAACAGTGATGTCTTATAATAACTGAAATGGTTGTATACAGACAAGCTAGGGGTTCATTTGAGCTACATATGACCCTTGACATGGGCTTTTACGGTCTCATGTTGTCAGATCCATTTGTATATACATGTTACGTATAATGAGAATTAAAGATTTTAGCAGAGCATATTGAATAATTGTATATTCAATTGTGTTTCTATATCATACTTTAATGTTTAAATTGATTGCAATCATAACGATCGCTTTTTTTTTGGGGGGGGGGGGGGTGTTTGTTTGTTTGTTGTTTTTTTTTTTTTTTGTGCTGTTTTGTTTTGATTTTCTTTTTTGTTTTTGATTTTGGTTTTGTGGTTTTGGGGGGTTTTTTGGGGGGGGGGGGGTTGTTTTTGTTTTTGCTTTTGTTTTTGTTTCTTTTGGGGGTTTTTTGTCTTCCAATGAATTTATGAAGGTGTGGTCGGAATATCCGAAACATGCATACATATATCTTCTGATTTCGGAAAATTGTCATTTCATCAAAAAAAAAACATCGAAATTTAAAGAGGTTAACATCTGAGCACCATCCGGGCCTCTTTTGCTACTTTGGTCATTGATTCTATTTAACTATGCTACTGAAACCTACAGGAAATTTGGAGACGCGCATTCTCTGCAGATTTAGAAAATAAATAAAACCAGAGTCCGCTACTGAAAATTTTGGCTGTGTGTGTCTGAAAATGGAAACATCACTGATAAGGATTTGCTTTCTGAAACAAATATCTGGTGTATTAGAATTGGTTTGAAATTTTCTTCAAGAAGGTAAAGAGTTGGAACACTTCCGTATTATTCTATATGGTACATGGCAGTTTTATATTATATAGCCCTCTGTCATAAGAATAGTTAATTTCTGTTAAAATCAACATCCTAAGAATTTTTAAACTTTATTTCAGTTGAATTGATGATTATTTTGCTTATTTCGTAAACAAATTTGTTCGCATACTCGGAGTCCATCAATCTGTTCAACATTAAGTACTACTGACGAGGAGTTAATAGCCGAAACACGTGTCTACTACAATGAAATTGGTAATCTAGAACATATACAATTTAAGCCACTAGGCTGGTATCGCTTCTGGTGAAATGTAAGTCCCCGAGGATATCGCTCGCCTATTTTTAGTGCTTATGCACTGCATTGAAATATCTTCTAAATTTTCTGTCATCAATGACAAATATGGAAAAAAACATACTCCTATCAAGAAGTACAAATCGTTAATCGAAAAATCACCTAATCAAGGGCAAACAAAACCAGGATAAAACCAGAACTAAGGCAAAGGAACAATTTTTTTTTTAAAAATCCACCATATGAAGAGAAGGAGTGAGATCAAGTGCCCAGAAAGAGTTAGCATCTCATGCTTGCATGTAACAACGTTAGACCTAACCTTCTAAAACCAAGGGGTATCTTCCTCATTGCATAGCTCTATCCTTACATGGGATTTTGCCAAAACGTTTTCGCTCATGATTAGATTTAAGCTCCTTGTGCCAACGACTTTTGGCCATATTTTTCACTTAAATACGCTTCTGAATACACCCTACACAAAATACGGAGCCGCTGATTTTGGCAAGAGGAAATCAATAGTCTATATTGTAGACATCGCCAGGAAAATTTACATTGGCTTCATTCAACCAGTTTGATAGTATGTACTACTGGCGAGGACTTTATATCCGAAACACGTGTCTGGTACAATAAAATTGGTACTATAGCATAATATATTTCAATATTGACAATTCATTTGGATGATTATCGCATCAATTTTCATATCAGCATCGACTTTCTAATTTCATCAGCTGTACCATCGGACTTACACTGTGAAAATCCTTTATCTTATTCTTGTTTGCTTTCCGTTTAGAATTAGAAGGGGCTGAACGAGCTGTCAGCGTAATCTTATATTTCAAAAATATTTCGCAGTGTATTCAAAACTAAAAAAAACATTGTTTGAGCGATGAAGCTCATACACAGGATTGTTTCCGGAATCTTCGTACGTCAAGTCGCTCTAACTAGCACTAACCTAGCACAATTATCGGTTTCGACCTCATAATGCTACCTATAGAAGTTGATAAAACCGCATGTTTTACGTCAATTCAAAAATAAAAAAATCAGTTTAGGATATTGACTATCACTTTTCATTCTCTCCTTTCTTTCTCATTATTACATCCGATTATGATCGAAATTCTCTATATTAAAATATATATAAGTACCTTCCATCCGTGTTTAACAAAATGTAGATGCGATCCAGAGTGGTTTCTGTACACAATCCGGATAACTACATGATTTGCTATAGATGACAAATTATAGATGAAGAAGATGACCATCAAAAGTAGCTACAGTGTCTTCACCGTCAAATGTGTTGTCCTTCATTACTTGTCATTGTCTCTTTTCTTTGTTAATATGGTCAAATTTCTGTCGATTTTCTCATGTGTAACGTTTTGCTCCGGTAAGTTATTTGTTGAAGTGGTTCTGTTGTTTTATATACATTGTTTATTGCAATCTTGTGGATGAGTTCCAGTGTGATCGACATCAAATATGTTGTTTCAATTCTTCAAACCTGTGTCTCAATTAAGTGTCTCGATTTCAATTTTATTTGTGGCAAACACTCTGGCATTGAAATACGGGTAGTTAATAAACATCCTTAAAACAGGGAAATCAGAAAGTTAAATGCCATGTCAGTAAGTTTCGTATGGCGTCTGGTAGTGACCAAGCGGATTTATTTCCTTCATTTGTTTAATACATTTTCTCTTTTGAAATGTGTTGATATCAACACAAGTATTGTCTTGAGGAAATTGTCAGTGTTCTTCCCGCCATTATTTTCCCTTCATAATCTTATTTTCTCATACCCGCGTTACAGAGTAGGCCCGTAAAATACAGCTTTGTGAGCTACATCTGTATCACATATCACGTGACAGTTGTATCAGATATCACGTGACGCTATTCTTTCGATTGTTTACGCTATTTTGACGTGATGATTTAAATCCTCAAAACAAGCAAGCTAGTTGCAATATCACGGTAGCGTATCACGTGACAGCAAATAGTCTCTAGCCTGGGAATCCCCTTCGATTAAACGAGGTAAATACTGTCTAAATCTACTTTGAGATAATTTATTTTCGGCCTATCATACGAGTATCATTATCATTTATATGACGAGTATCTATTCTGGTCAAGTATAGAGTTATATTCAGAGAACACCTCAACAGAAAATTTTGTTTATTTATGTGCACCATATCATAACATGTAAACAAAATACAAAAAAATATGTTCAAGTGAATACACCTCTATTCTTGACCAGAAAAGATTTCCATCGTATAAATGATATTGATGCTCATATGATAGACCTGAAATACTTTCATACATGTATAAGGTATATAGATTCAGACGGTATTTGCATTGTTTAATCGAAGGGAAACAGAGATTATTTGCATAACACGTTATATGCTACAGTGAATATGGCAATAAAACATCGATTTTAATATTGTTTTTGAGTGATACATTATCACTGAATGTATTCTTGCGTTATATTCTAATAAGCCCACTATTCATAGTTTATTCTCATAGACTAAACCATTTTCGGGGGCACTGAATTCGAATATCGCAAAAGTTTTGCCAACTTGATATTTTTCATATGTCGTCTCTTTTCTTTTAGTTTTGACTTTGGCCCTTAGATATGAGAGAAAAATATTCTTCCATTGTCTTTTTTTAAAGATACATTGCTTTTAACCTCGGGGTCTCACAATTCTGCAAAAGCCTCTGCAAGCCTCGGGTTTTACATTATTTTGAGACTCCTCGGGTGGAACTTGTGTATTTTTCATAGAAGACTACAAAAGAGTCCTATATTCATTCCACTTAGAAAAGAAATGACGAATGCGTTTTCTCTTCCCATAAATGAATCAGATCATCTCCTGACTTCAAAGACTTATTTTTCAGACCTTTTTCATACATTTCCACAAATTCATCTAATTTTTTATTATGCTATCAAGTAAACTGGATAAGTATATTTGATCATAATAATTTTCATCTGATACGAGGAACTGTTTTCTCAATTTGCTGTTCTGTTATCATAAATAGGAAAATAAAATTGCGAGAGGAATTATATTCATCATTATTTGTTTCAAGGAAATAAAGATTTTTACAGTATGAGTGAGTTTTGTAACGTCATAAATGAAAACAAAAATGCTTGATAAATTTACAATCATTAACATTTAGTTTTTTTCAGTTAACTAAATATTCAGTTTGATTATTTTTGTCGTAATTATAGTCATCATTACTTTTAGACGATAATGTTTCTGAGCATATACGTGTATTTCGCCTGGGCTTAGGACTTCAGTTTGTCAATACTGAAGAATATGTTCTATAGCACCAATTTTATTGTACTAGACACGTGTTTCGGTTATTGAATCCTCGTCATTTGTACTTCATGTCAAAACATTTTTTAAAAAAGCCAAAGTGAATTTTCCTGGCGCCATCTGCAATACAGACTTTTAATTTCCTCTAGCCAAAATGAGCGGCTTCAAATTTTGTGTAGGTTTTATTCAGAATCGTATTTAAGCGAAAAATATGGCCAAAAGTACCGAGTTTAGATATATTTGATACTTGTTCTGAAACTAAAGAAAACATTTTCACACAAACCTCTGCACTTATATGCTAGTTTTAAATGGCATTATTCTGATCATTTCGACATTAGACTCTTCATGATTTTGGGTGTTCAATACGTATGATATCCATATGCAGCGCTTGGTGTTACTTGTAAATTGGGTCTCTACAACAGATCGTCTTGCTTGTTTTGACAAAATGAGTTAAAGAAGATCCTGACGATTATCTCAACAACATGCGCACAATGGAGCACAAAATTGAGCATCGACGGACCCCTAGCAAACTAGAGGTGGAATCAGGTGCCCGGGAGGAGTAAACATCCCCTGTTTGACAACTTACAGTGATAGGATTTTATTGTCAGATAACTATGTCTAGAGCGGTCTTTGTGTATTCTGATAAGTAGAAGGGTTGTGAACCCGTACTCGGATAACCCAGCAACGGATGCAGCGGCTGACTCAGACTGCCAAAAGTTTAACTTCACCATCTGTAACCATGATAAGTGGCAAAAGACGAAATTATATTCTGTTTATCGATACAATTATACATAATTTTGTCTCAAAACAGGAAGAAAAGAGTTTAGCAAAACTCGCTCATGCATCACCTTTGCTTGATTCTTACTGATGGGCACTAACGGTGCGCCTCTTGTTGCAAATTTATTTTTATATACTTACGAAAAAGAATTTATCCAAAATCTCCAAAAGCAAAGAAAATATGACGATTTGAAATGTTTCAATGACAAATATGGATAATGACCATATCCCTGTATACAGCACAAAATCGATAATTCAGAAAATCAGAAACCGAAGGCATACAAAACCATTAATACTTCTAGGTATATGGATGATATTCTGACAATTGACAATCCTGCTTTCGAACTGTAAAAGAATGGATTTTATCAACAAAAATTAACACTTAACTCAGCAAACGTAACAAATACAGAAACACCATTTTTGGATCTTAATATCAAAATTGTATACGGTAATATTCATGCAAGTGTATATGACAAAAGAGATGATTTTGGATTGAACATAGTTATTTTCCCCTGGCTTGACGTTGATGTTCCTAGGCTACCGTCACACGGCATTTACATATTACAACTCATCCTGTACGCTAGAGCATGTACTAATATTTTGGATTTTCACTGTAGAAACTTACAAATTACGAAGAAACTTTTATGTCAAGGTTTCCGCTTTCATAAACTAGTTAATACTTTTTTTAAAAAAAATTTACAAAAATTACAGTCAACTTCTTTTAAAATTCGGATCTATACAAGCAACAGAGTACATTACTTTGGGTATTTCACAACCTGCATTTTATGGTGATATGATAAACAAAATTAGAAGGATCAAATGTAGACAGCATTACCATCGAAAATGCGTCGGAATCATCAAACGCCTTTTATACCGTGAATATGATCCTCATGTAACCAGACGGACACTAGACTTGGTACTTGACCAATTTACGGTCTTGAACCAGCGCATTCTTAGAACTTGCACTCTGACTGACTGTGACGACGGGACTCCATGACGGGCCATCTCCAAACCTCTTTAGAGAAGACAGGGCCCCGACCACCTGTCCTCTCTGAATGTCAGTCGGACTCCTCGGGTGATAACATACAAGAGCTCGCTACAGTCGGCAGAGTACGGATTGTATTAAATGCGCGTACGCCCTCTTTTTATATCCATTTACATATTCTTCTGTGTAGCTTGGGCCTCTGCGTTTTTCGGTCTTGTTTGTATGTTGTCATCTGACAGTGAGGAGGTTGTTTTACACCACAGTTGTACGTTCTTCGAGATCTCTGGGGAATCGGAGAAGTGGGAGGGTTGTGCGCACGTAATCCAGGATAACCACACCATTTGTTCCCTGCGTAGCAGATTGCCGGGCACCGGTTGCCCATTGGTCTCGTTGGTTTATGTATTGCTAGTCTTTTGTGTTAATGGTTTCTATGTCGTGTGTCTCTTTTTCTTCTCTTGCTGTACTCGTCTTCTGTGTTTGCGCTTCGGGTGTTTTGGAATTTTCTTGTTGTTACTGCAACCAGGTCTGGTTGGAGATCCCCTCCCTTCTTATGTATCTTCTTTTAAGATTGCTGTTGAGATTGTCGTCATGATCTTCTTTATCTTATTTGTGACACACTTATGCCCTTTGTCGTGTGGGGCTAGTAAAAAAAAAGTTCCACGAGAGGGGTTCGATGATCGATACTGTTTTAAATGTTTTTCCCTGACATGGTTACCATAGCACTTTCTAAATAAACATAACCTCAGACAGTGCATGTTTTGTAGATATTATTTTCATTTTCGTGCTTAAACATCGACGGCGGGTGCGGCTAGCCGAATAGGGGATGATTACTCCTCTCGGGCACCTGGGCACACCTCTAGCTTGCTAAATTTTTGCTTCATTATGATTGCTGTTGGGATTGTCGTCAGGATCTTCTTTCTTTCTTTTAAAATTGATGTTGAGATTGTCGTCAGGATCATCTTTATCTCATTTTGTCACACTTATGTCCTTTGCTGTGTGGAGCTTGTAAAAATAGTTCCCCGTGAGTGGTTCGATGGTAAGTGTTTTAAATGTTTTCCCTGACATGGTCGCCATAGCACTTTTCATATAGACATAACCTCAGACAGTGTATGTTTTGTAGGTATTGTTTTAATTTTCGTGCGTGAAAATCGATCGACGGCGGGTGCGGCTAGCCAAACAGGGGATGGTTACTCCTCCCGGGCACCTGGTCCCACTTCTAGCTTGCTAGGGGTCCGTCGATGCTCAACTTGGTGCTCTATTGTGGGTGCTGTTGAGATTGTCGTCAGGATCTTCTTTATTTCTTTTGAACACTCAAAAAGGAAGCCACGAAGGCGTTTTCTTTTTCAATAAATGATTCAGATTATCTCGTTTTTCGCAAAGTCATCTAAACTTCTTAGTTTCCTAGATATCAAAATATATTTGATCATGATAGTTTTCATCCGATACTGGGAACTGTTTCCTCAATTTGTCGTTCTATCTCATCCTAAATAGGAGGATAAATTATTACGGGTAATCATATTTATCATTAATTGTTTCATGGGAAAAAAAATTTGTCACGTCATCAATGAAACAAAAATGCTTAATAATTCTAAAACAGTAACATTTTTTTTTTCAGTTTACTAAAAATCAGCTATTTTAGTCATAACTAAATTAATGAATACGTTTTATCTCTGCTCTTAAACATCAAAGTTCCTGAGCATATAATTCACCAGAGCTTACGGCTTCAGTACTGAGTTTAGATGCTAAGTATATGTGAGATTTGTTCTGAAACTTAAGTAAACATCTGCACTTAGATAGTACTTTTGGATGACATCATTTTGAGCCATTTTGACATTTAACTCTAAATACTTTTGTGTGTTCAATACTTACTATATCTATTGGCATCGTTTTCTGTTGACTAGGGCATACATGTATCATCATATTGAAATATATATAGTAAAAAAATGCAGTGAACCATATGCGAATTTTAACAATCAATGTATTATCAGTGATGCTCGAGGACTAAAGAGAGGAAATCCAAATAGTAAAATAATATATGATGAGCGGAATATGTGAGTAGTGAATGTATGAATAGTGAATATATATTGAATATAATTCTATATATTGAATATATAGTAAATATATTAATAGTGAATATATGAATACTGAATATATAGTAAATATATGAATAGTGAATATATGAATAGTGAATATATAGTGAATATATGAATAGTGAAAATATGAATACTGAATATATAGTAAATATATGAATAGTGAATGTATGAATAGTGAATGTATGAATAGTGAATATATGAATAGTGAATATATAGTGAATATATGAATAGTGAATATATAGTAAATATATTGATAGTGAATATATGAATAGTGAATATATAGTAAATATATGAATAGTGAATATATAGTGAATATATAGTGAAAAAATGAATAGTGAATATGTAGTGAATATATAATGAATTTATGAATAGTGAATATATAGTGAATATATGAATAGAGATATATAGTGAATATATGAATAGTGAATATGTAGTGAATATATGAATAGTGAATATATAGTGAATATATGAATAGTGAATATGTAGTGAATATAAAGTGAATATATGAATAGTGAATATGTAGTGAATATATGAATAGTGAATATATAGTGAATATATGAATAGTGAATATATAGTGAATATATGAATAGTGAATATATAGTGAATATATGAATAGAGAATATATAGTGAATATATGAATAGTGAATATATAGTGAATATAAAGTGAATATATGAATAGTGAATATAAAGTGAATATATAGTGAATATATGAATAGGGAATATATAGTGAATATATGAAAAATGAATATATAGTGAATATATGAATAGTGAATATATAGTGAATACATAGTAAATATATGAATAGTGAATATCTAGTAAATATATGAATAGTGAATATATGAAAAGTGATTTAAATGATGAGCGAAATATACTCTATGCCAGATAAGGACAGATGTATGCATGATAGAAATACCTTTTTTTAAATAAGAAGACTTCTTGAGTTCATTATGTTTTGTGTTCATGTAAAACTTAAAGTGTGCAAGCCAGCTAGGTGAAAAAATCATCTCATGAAATGATTATTATTAAATCATTAGGAACTGGCCAAATTTGGAAGATCTTTCTTCTGCTGTCAACTGAGGATGTTGATTGCTAGAGTATCGTTATAAGGCACACTTCTTTTGGATGTCGTGTGAAAACATCAGAAGTCGGTTAAGTTATCAAAGAGTCGAAGCTCCGATCCGCATAAATGAGACGAAAACGATGGTTGATTTTGAGTTCAGTCATTTGTTTACGCCATTCAAATGTCTTTGAGATAGACATGAGAAACCAGCGTTTCAGTAGATCAGAAGCTACAGTAATTATAATGAAAATTGGCAAAACCATTGATCATTTAATAACCTCCAGTTGATAAGTGAATTAAAATACCCATTCATATCGTAATATATGTCTACTTGTCTGGTATATTATTTTTGTACTCGCAATGCGAAGTTTCTTTATTCATTTTATTCTTCAAAAAACAAATTTAATGACATTGAACACGTTAAACCAATATGTCTTTTAAAGATTTTTGTAGATATGACATTCAATAATTTACAACGTTTGATATTCTTACTTTTATGACATTTCTTTGCAAAATTAAACAGATTCATTATATCTAAATTTCATCTGGGTCCCATTCGAAAATATCAGAATAAATAATGCATTCAGAATAGCATCCATATTGTTTCAAGAAAATACTAAAAGTCGAACCACGGACGGATGAAACAATAATAGAATTGGAGCATTGTTCGTTCAGGAGCCTTCAATAATTGACACGTCTATAGATGACGTCACTCATATATAATGTTAACTCTGGTCCAGGGGCGTAGCCGCAATCGTGTTGATGGAATGCAAGCATTTTTATAAATCCTCTGAAAAAAAATCAAAGATATTAGTAAACTCAAATAATTGTATATTTTATGGCATTTTACTGATATTCTTGACTTTCAGAAAAGAATTTAACTTAATCTATGCTGATAAATTACAAATGTTATATATAGAAATTGCGCTGAATAATATTCATGATGATCTAACTTTTAAGGCATACCCAAGTTCTTTATGTTTTTCTTGCGTCTTTTACAAAGTAATTAAATTATGTAGCCCATTATTTAAAGGTTCATGAATAAAACATTATAACAGGGGCCTACCCTTTCTATTCTTCTTAAGAATGTTCTTTTGTATGATTTCCTATGTTTATTGCATTTGAATCCACACATATTTTTACATACATATTTAAAAGGGACCTACCTTCCCCCGTCTCCTTCGTACAACAATTTTCCAGGAATGTTGCTCTGTATTTTCAATGTTAAATGCACTTGAGATTATTTCACATCGTTTCCTGTCGTCCCACAGCAACTCCACGTTAAATGGATTTGTTTGAAATCTATGAATGCGATGGTAATTCACGGCAGCCATTACAATGGATTCAAATACTGTCATTCCGGGTCTATATGTCACTCCCATTACGCTATAGGTTCCCTGGGTATTTGAAGTTCCGTCTATCATTACTCTAACACGTGGCTGCAACATCGAAGGGTAAAATTTCATTTGCATCAGCTTCTTTTTTTTTCGACAAATTTTCTCAAGCATCTAGCATGCAGGTTTTTTTAAAGCCTATATGTACGATTATGTAAAAGCTATTGACCTAGGCTGAGTTGGGATTAGGGCTAGGATCCATCAATCACGATAGTTTACTTAAGGTTAAGCTAAATTAAACAACAAGTCACGCAAATCAAACAAAGGTAAAATGTGTGTAGATTTTGAATTTAAATTAGGAAAAGGCCACAAAGAATATAACACCAAAGTGTATGATCACAAAGCAACACACTCAAAACAAACACAATTAAAGATAACGAATACTGTATCCAAAGTAAATGGAGTGATCATCCGGACTACATGCACGCAACCCTTATGAAGAGCAGTGAAACAAGACACTCAAACACCAGTTGAATAAAAACCATTCGCCTTATGTAAACTGAACAATTCAATTGGAAACAGATTTGGTGTCGGTCGTGTTTGCTAGGCTGACAGCAAAATGTTGAGCATAATCTGCAAGGATCATAGCAACGGAAAGAAACTTGTCATTTAGGATTCTTGGGTTATCAACAAGTATAGGTTGTTTCCAGCAGATAGAGGGCGCCACTTTACATATGAATGTCTTGTGGATTGTATCAGATTTCCGACCAATTCATGCAAGTGAACATGTTTTATCGTATTGATGACAGATACTATAGTAACGCATGCGTCGTAACAGAGGACGCATTGAAACACAACTATTGGTAAAATTGTTGTTAGAAAATTTGAGCCTATCTGGTCTGAACGGATGTTGCCACTCCCCTTTTTTTTTTGTTGGTGGTTGTTGATTTTGCCTTTTCTCACTATTACATCATGGGCGGATCCAGGATTTTTTTTTGGGGGGGGGGGGGTCCTAAAGTCTAAGATTCCAGGGAGGGGGGGGTGTCCGGAACCTCCGACCCCCCGCCTATGGATCCGCACTTGTTACATTATCATGTTATCTGGATACACGACTTTTAAACAAGCTACTATGACTTTTATAGCATATTTGATATTTAAAGTTCTTACTACACGACGTATAAAAATTTAAGCAAGAAATATAGCCGACTATCCATATCTTTGTCTAGCACTCAATATCACCTTTCACATTTCTTCACAGAAAATGGAATATTATGAAAGGGAGTGCCTGTCAAGACATTGTTAGTGATACTTAAATTCCTCTAAACGGACCCAAATCGGGGATTGGTTTTTCCGGTATTAAGTCTAATTAAAAAGAAATTTATGCTCTTCGGAGATCTTTTTGTGGGTGTCAAGAATAACACAGATGTTTACAGCTAAGTGAAATCAAAAGCAATTTTAAGGATGATTCTCTTTTATTTAAAAGAATAATGAAATTAAACCGCAATTGTCAGTCTATGTCACTAAGCTTTAAACAAGCCATCCCATGTATCTAAGGATGATTCAATGATAGAATTAAACCGCAATTCTTATTCTATGTCACAGAAGTGTGTGACAAGCCATTCAATGTAATATCGTGATGTTAGATTTGAATAAATTTAAGAAACTACATTCAAAACAAGAAGATCACAAACAAGTATATTAGACAATTCTAGGAAATACTGTTTATCCAGTGGCATATCTACGATGTACAATGTCTGCTTGAAAGCTAAAGCATCCATATTTTTTCCCGAAACAAAATTATCATATTCAAAGTTTCAGAATACTCTGGAAAGACTATTCTTGTTAAACTTTCGGGGCAAAGTCCTTGGACCCAAACCAGGACTCTTACCTGCAACTTCCGAAGGCTTCTATGACGTCCAATTTACCATATACCGGGAAGAATATTCAGTTAACACGTGCGGATCCAGGATTTGATCTTAGAGGGGACACCAAAACATTGCATTTCCGAAATTGTAATAGAATTTTAGGGCTTTAAAAGGTGCACAGAATGTCTCTCTTTTGGGACAACTCCATTTGTATAGATAGTAAGGAGATAAAAATTATGGATTTCTAAACTTTAAGGCTATTTAAAATTCAGGATTCAAGCTTTTTTTGCTGATCTTAGAGGGGTCGCGGGCCGTATGAGCCGTATTAAATCCGCCACCGCTAATTTTTGTCCTTGCAACGCAATTAATAAACAGAAAATTTTTTGGAGAGGTTTTTTTCCCTTGAACAGTCCGTTTCATTTCTTCTTTTTTTCAACTTTCGATTTTAAATGTAAGGACCAATCAAAAGACGTGCTACAAAAATAATTAACATACCTGGTATCTGAAGTAGCTTGTAGCCCTGTTCGATTCCGGAATTTTGTTGTCAGATATCCATGACGGTTTCGTCGGTTTAAAAGGCCATTCTCTCTTTTCTGCTACAATACTAACATCGTGCTCTCCCCTCATTCCATCGAAAAAGTTCTAAAAGAAAAAAAGAAGGACCTGTTGTTATTATATTGCGTATGAACGCTTTACTACCATCCGGGGTTCATTCATTCATTCATTCATCTATCTATTTATTCGTTCATTCCCTTTTTTTTTTTAATTTATTTTCTGACGACTGTATTTCTTTGTTTACTTTGTTTGACATTGAAGTAGGTTTTTTTTTTGGAAGGGGGGGGGGGGGTGTTCCTATTACCGCCGGTATACTTAAATGTTGCATTTACTCATTCATACCTATATATTCGTCTATCTATTCCTCATGCATAATGATCAGCTTCTAGTACATGCATATGGAATAAATTGCTGTGAAACTTTTAAAATATACTTATAGAAAATATCGTTATTTTATGTGGTTGCAATCACAGGGATTTATCACGCTTCCCTGTTGCTAAAACTATGCTTTAATAGATCAGCCATAGTAAATTTAGCGACCGGGAAGCGTAATAAATCCATGTGTTTGCCGTGGAATCGTTTAGGAGATCATATTTTCCACTTCACTTACATCGTTGACCGATTCATTCAGAACAAAGATAGGACAAAAATTCCATTGTAAATTAATAGGTTAGTTACTCCTCTAACCTTTGAACAATAGATCTAAGCTAACCAGGGTAAATGGATAAATAGATTATCTCCGCAAAATTTGCCGCCTTTAATTTGCCGATAAGGAAGCGCGGGAGGCGTCGTCGGTGTCACTGCAATGAACATAACGGAAACAAACGTAATCAAACACTCTCTTTCCGCTGCTAAGTCCATAGATAGCTGCGTAATTAACTATATTGGATCAATCTGTTGTCACTTTATATTCAATTATTGGTTTATTGGAATATTGCACTTCCAGAGCTAAACTTTATCGGATATATTAAAGGCAAGGAAGGGTGCAACTAATTATGACCCTGGGTACTTTTTAAGTAATAAAAATGTTATAAATGACTAATTTCGGTTAAGGTACGCATTTTCCAGCCTTTTCTTTGGGGGGGTTTTGTTTTTCTTTATCCATCTATTACCTTTTTAGGGGAAAGGGGGGGGGGGGGGCACTCCAATATCGTGTCAGATCAAAATGAATAAACGAGAATAAATTAAGCTGTCATCTACCACATTTACCTTTAGTGAATATATGACTAAGTTTTTCATCATCTAACTAAGCAATCAACCATGCGGTTTTTTTTTTTTATAATTTAAATATGATTTCTTTTCAATCTTAAATCATTTATTTACATATCTTTTTCCATAAAGAATACTAAAATTATACATCTGACGATTTTATATGCATTAACAGGTACATTTAGGATTATCGGAAAATACAGAAATAACAGAAATAATTCTTTAATTGTTTGTTTTTATCTTTTAATAAGACACGTAGATTGTTGCTCCCTCTCTCTATTGCAGTAGACGCCAATTTCGAAGTAACAGAAACCCAATATGCTTAAAATGAATAAGGAAAAATCAAAATCCAGGAGGTTTCTATTCGATATGCAAAAATGATTTCTTTCAAGTTATCTCTTGATGAACCTTAATTCATTGATAATTTCCATTCATGAACCTTAATTCATTAATAATTTTACCTAGAATTTGCCCTTAAAAGCTGCATTCGTTTCCTAAATGCTGAATGCCTATTTCTTAAAATTTTTCTCAAAATTCAGATTTAATCTGCGAAATTAAAACAAAAAATAAGAAAAATCCTTACCTGACCATTCCTTTTATTGAAAGCAGCAATAAAATCCCCGGGATCGGAGTCCGGATTCAACATATCATATTTTCCTTTTGTATAAATTCTCAACAATTCTGAAATTTTTATACCACCCGAATGATGAATGCAGAAAAAAATTAATTGAACACAGAAAACAACAATTCGATGGACAGACGACATATTTTTTTAAACTACAGAAAATAAAAACGAACTCTGCTACGAGGGAAAGACCTAAAGATGTTTCTGTCATAGAATCGACAGTTTCGTATTAAAATACTGCCCCGGCATGATAAATGGATACCAACGTAAGTATCGGCCAAAGTTCAAAAGTCAATAAGTATTCTGTTACAGTTTCTCTCAATATCGGTACAGGTGGTGTAGAATTTCGTCCAATGCTACAATTAAGAGCCTCCGCACGCCAGCAGTTCAATGTCTTCTATTTAACATGAGCATTTATGATATACTAGTTGACACCCCGGCAGAATATTGGACATAAATCTATACAAACATATTGGAAAATCTTCACTCGGATGATATATTCATTGCAATCCAAGAATAAGACTGTTCTGGTATTTATCAGCAGGATCAACAGCAACTCTAGAAGTTTTCAAAGTGATGATTGTTTAAGGTCTACTTCAACATTTCTACACAGCGAAAGAAGGTCATTTTTTAAAAGAATGAAAATAATCTTTTTTTTAATCTTTTATTGGGGGGGGGGGGGGGGGGGGGGTTCTTTGTTTGATTTTGTTTGTTTACTTTTGGTTTTGTTTTGTTTTGTTTTTTGTTTTGTTTTGTTTTGTTTTGTTTTGTTTTGTTTTGTTTTGTTTTGTTTTGTTTTGTTTTTGTTTTGTTTTTTGTTTTTTGTTTTTTTTTTTTGCTTTGGCTTTTTGGTTTTTTTTTTTTTTTTTTACTATTTCTGTTTTGTTCATTTTTTTCATCTGTGTTGTTTTTTGTTTGATTGTTTTATCTTATTTTATTTTCGTTTTTGTGTACGGTTTTGTTTTTGTTTGCTTTATGTGCTACTTTTTTATTCCACTTTTTTTGTTTGTTTGTTGAATTTTTAAGAGAGAACCACACTTTTACAAAGTAGAGGGGATACATGTATATAATTATCATATTGGAAAACGACCAGACATGAAAGCCGAAATTAATTGCTTAAGGCATAGCTACCCCCATTACTTAATTTCCTTTTCAGTATTATCAATACTTTTGTGCCGGGAACATCTGTCGTCTAGACTTTCTTTATTATTGATATGATCATCTTTTCTTAACTTCATACCCTTATTCAGAAACTAGTTCTAAATCCACATCGTTTTATACGAGAAGAGCCAAAACAATACATGTGTAGATAGTACTAGTGTCCTATGACAATTTGAAATTAAAATTTTAAACATGCAGTTATGACGACTTTTGGTATTTTCAGATTCAGAAGGACCGGCGAAAAAAAATTAAGGCTCTTAAAATGGCTGCAAAAAAATTTCCGGCTGGTAAAAGTCTTCCTGCTCCACCCCCTCCCCCCTTCCCCCATAAAATCAAATGGTTGCTCCCTAATATAAGAAATTCATTTTAAAATATCAGAAATTCAAATTTTCTTACATAATATGAAATTGATTTTCTGATATAATTAGAAATTGCTTTTCTTATATTAGAAATTCATTATATTTTCTAATATTGAAATATGAATTTCAAATATAAGAAAATAAATTTCTAGTATTAGAAAATCAATTTCTAACATTAGAAAATCAATTTCTAACATTAGAAAATGCCTATTTTTGTCAACATTGGCTTGTGCATGTGGTTAGACACAAATGTCTATAGGGGTTAATTTATCTATTTATTCTCATTCTTCATATCTACATGTATAAATGCACATGAAAAATTAACATCACCTTTTTACCTGGAAAAAACTAGATTCAAGAAAACGAATATGAAACTGACAACTGTGGTACATACATATATAACGCGCATTACATGTACGATAAAATTCACTTTCTGTGTGTTGCATACCCTGAACAAAACACAAATTGATACGGCAATTATTCCCTATATATTAATACACATATATTTCATTCATTTTCTATGCTTTTTATCTTAAGCTGACTTCCATTTTCTTTGTCTGTTCGACAACATTAGTTCTCGGTTCATTATTAACACACCGAGAAAAAGCCAAATTTGTTTTCTAGTATTATTTTTGGTTTGAGATATGGCATTCAAAATGTGGGATGATTCAATATTGTTAGTAATGTTGGACAGTACACGGTATTTATTGATCTTAAATTTACATTACTAGTAGATTCCCTATGTTAAAGACGTAATAGTCAACTACAGTTATATTCCATTAACTTGGGTTGCTATTGTGACGACACGTTCGAGTTTTACATGTAGGAAGAACTTACAAACCGTGTAAATTGAAGTTGTCTCTACTTTTTCTACATATTTTCCGATTAGAATTAATAAAGGGTGATAGATCTCGAAATCTCGTAACCAACGGTATAAGTTATGTATCTGTACGACCAATACTACGCCCACGGTGACAGAAAATAGTTTTATGTGGAGTTTTCTTTTTAATTTTAGCGTGACGTCGGCGATGTTTAACACTAAATGTATACATACATATTGAGAACATTGACGACGTCCCCCTAAAATTAACATAGAAATCTCCCCATCTAAAACTATTTTCTGTTACTGTGAGTGCATAAATTTTAATCGGAAAATATGCCGACAAAGTAGAGAAAACTTCAATTTTCCGATTTCTAACGTGAGCTGTGCGGACAGTACTTTTGATGTTCAGATTCTGGTTGGACACGTGCAAATTTTCCGAGAATCAATATTTTACACGTGACCAACCAAAATTATACATCCATGAACACTAAAAGTAAGAAAGTCGTTTCTTGTAAGTATTTGAAATCATCCCTCTTTTTATATGCCTGTATCGACATGTAAGGCAAAACCTAACATACAGAAACCATTTTGGCCTGTTCTCTGCCTAATATAGAATGGAAGTAGGAAATAAACTTCCTCTATCTTCCTTAACGCTCATTGGTCCATTTGCAGTTTATCATTTGTGTAAATTGGTTAGTGTTCGATTATTATAATCTCGCATATCTTCGGTCATATTTTTATGTCCACTATCTTGATAATTGAACCAGTTGAATCGAATTATTTTTTTACCTAAACTGGAATATTCTTCCTTCATTTTCCGAGTCCGCAAATTGAGATTTTATGAGTGATTAAAAGGTCCACTTAATCAAATATCATATTTTACCTTAGAGTAAGAAGGTCAACTTGTGGCACAGATTATAGTAAATGCCGCTTTTTTATGGAGAAAAATCAGTAATCAGTGGAAATTCGAGAGCACGTGAAATTATTCAACGCTGCACAAACCATTCAGAACATAAAGTAACAGTTAAAGCTGTAATCTTGTCAATTTATAACAATATCAATTGATTAGCCCCTCCTCTCCCACGCTCACAGACAATAATTATGTATAATGGGGTCAAAAAATTGGAACAGAAAAAAATCGGTTCAGTAAAGGAGTGAGATGGAGAGGAAGGGGTTTGAGGTCATAATTCGCAAATCCAGGAAAAGTAAGGGTTTGGCTCCCCGTCTTTTTTTTTTCTTGACAGAACAATTGGTTCTGAACGAAACAAAATTTCTATCCATTTCCGGGCGACGTGAATCTTTCTTCTCTCATTTTATGCAATCTTGACGAAGATTTGAAAAGAAAGGAGGGAATCTCCAACAACACTTGGTTGCAACACCCACAACAAACCACCAAAACAACTCATGCCGGATTACGTGCGCACAACCCTCCAACTTTACAGGTTATCAAGTGGTCAAAATGAACACACAACATTGGTGTCAAAAACCTCCTCACTGTTAGATGACCATACAAACAAGACAGCATGACTTAGGGGCAAAATGCAGATGGATAAGTAAATGAATATAAAAATAGAGGGTGTACGAAATTAAGTCCGTGCTGTGCCGGCTGTAGCGAGCTCATGCATGTTATCACCCGAGGAGTCCAACCGACATTCATAGAGGACAGGTGGCTGGGACCCTGTCTTCTCCAAAGGGGTTTTGACAGGGCCCTTCATGGAGTCCTGTCGTCTCAGTCTGGTAGAGTGCAATTCTTAAGAATGCGTTGATACAAGACTGTAGATTGGTCAAGCACCAAACCAAGAGTCCGTTCCGTTCCAACGAACACGTTCCAAACCTGTCGTCAGAAGATATAAACTTCAAAACGCGGAACATCACACAGCTAGGCGTCTTTCAGATAAGTTTCTCAGTCAGGGATATGTTTGTGACCGACTAACATCGTCACTGAGGAAGTTCTACGGTCGATATGGGGAACTCATCATACACTATGATGTACCACTCTCCAGAATGGTGGATGATATTCTGTCATAGACCATTTTAACCATCCAACCAAAGATTGTACTCTGTGTCTTCCGAAATGGAAGTAACCGCATATGACAGTTCTACCGAATTGAAGCGGCGGGTGTTGCATGCCAGCAGGAGATTCTTACTCTTCCTGGGCACCTGGTCTCACTCCTATATCGGGATTTCGCTTCTTTTCATGTTGTGGAGGTTTTTGTTTGTTTGCTTTGGTTCCTGTTTTATCCTGATTTTGTATGCTTTCGGTTTCGGATTTTCTGAATTATCGATTTTGTACTGTATACAGGGATATGGTCATTATCCATATTTGACATGATAGTTTTGGAAAATAACACCTCAAGCTAAATTGATTCAGTGAAGTCAAATTAGTTTCGTAAGCATTCTCGTGAAAATATACTGATTGAACAACGACGAAAGGAGACTATAAGTTATCATCTATTCTTTCCCTATTCATTATGCGTCCTTCAAATTAGCATCATATCCCACCCATCCTGCTACGTCTTTTGGTACATTTTTTGGACATATAACTTTTACACTCTTTGTCCATATTACATTGTTTAGATTGAGGATCACTGACGTTGGTTAAGTACCCGAAACGTGCATGTCTGGTCCATGCTGTAAATTTATTTGCTTTTAAGTGATGCTATAGAGTTTGAAGACGATTAACATTACTAATGTACGTACTTATTAATTTTTTTCACATACAGACGAAACCTGTAATTATGTGTATACCTTCTTGTACTCCACATTTCCCCTTTTCTTAGAAATAATTTTCATGAGTCAACAAGGAAATTTACAACGAATATGGTGAAATTAAGTGTTCGTATTACATTATCTCATTTATTTATTATCCTTTCTCATATATTGCTAACGTTCATTTTACCTATAGGAAATTTGGAGCCGCGCACTCTCTGTACAGTAAATGCTCAAATTTAGATTCTAAAAATAAAACCAGAGGGCGATAGTGAAATGAATTTGGGCGGCTTATGAAAAGCTCGTTGGCTGAAAGCATCACTGATGAAAATTAAATATTCGAAGCACGTGTGGATGCTTGAAAATTGGTTTGAAATTTTCTTCAAGAAGGTATAGAGTTGGAACACTTCCCTATTTTTACATATATGTAACACCATCACAATGGAAAGTCAAGCGCAGATGAAGAACGGGGTTTGGAGGGTTATGGTCAAGACACCCCCATCCTTGCTTGGATTTTCAAAAAAAGTCTTATTTTTCCAATTTTTACTTCTTTTCAAGCATCATTGGTTGGACCCACCCCTGAACGCAATGGAATCCCTCACCCTGGAAAAATTCTTCAGCAATCAATGAAATATATTTTTAAGCTTAGCCTTTAGGTATTAAATTACTTACAAACAATATTGCGATCCCCCTTTTTAGAGATTTTGGTAATGAAAATGTGTTTTGCTTTGCCTTATCCTATCCATAAATGGAAATTTTGAACAGTATTTGTTTATTTTTTTCATGAATGTACGTTATGCCTTGGGTCCATAACTCCGCATACAAAATGCAACCATTCCTTTCGCATATAATAATTAAATTGTGCCAAATTTTTAGTCTTTTGCACTTAAAACCTAGACTTTGTTGAAAAAGATATTTCGCAAAATAAAAGAAATCGTCAAAATAAAATAAAGAACAAACAAATAAGAAAATCGAAATATAAGCAGTCACTGTGGTAATTCAAGACAAATAAGAAAATAAATCTAATTTGAAAATAAATCTAATGATAATTTTCAAATATTGAAGACTATACAAGACCGGATCTGGTGGGAATTCCGATCCCCTTGAAATTTGCTAAAATTTCTGATAGTTCCCCTTCTTATATACATATATATTTTTCTTTTTTCAAAATCAGAGGCTAGAACCACAACTACCCTAGTCGCCCTGGATCCCCTTGAAAAATATCTAGATGCGCCCATACAGAACATGAACCAAAAACATAGCTATTTTTATACGAAGACTACTTACGTAGCAAATTCCTGGTGAACATACATCCCACTTGTTATCGTGCAAAAAACATCTGAATAGACGGAAGTTAAACATAATTTTTTGTGAATGAAACGTCGTAATTGTAGGTAAATAAATAAATAAATATAGATGTATAGAAGTTCGGTGGGCAAAATAATGACAACACAGAATAAGGGAGTATCTTAAAATACTTTATTCATCATTTACAAAATTAATGCAGTATCCCGATAGCAATATGGAAGAGAAAAGCAAAATCTTAATTACTGAAAAAAGTTAATAACAAATGATTAAAACTTTAATATGAATTATGGCAAAGCCCTAGAAGCGAAGCGAAGTCAGAAACTGTGATTAAAATTTATGATTTAAATTTAATAGAGATTTTGTAAAGCAATTTCGGGGATAAACTTAAAAAGTTATGGTCAAAGAGGACGTTTGCCAATGATAATTTGATGTAAATCACCATTGCCCGACTCTTGCCACGGGGAGGCCTCCTCCGGAAGAGTCATAATTTGGAATTTTGAAAACAATGCCAAATGTTCCAAATCTGAATTGACCGTTACTAAAATAAGAATTAGGTATAACAGAACATTAAATGGTACATGTAAACATTGTAAAAAGAGATATTTACTCATATTTATCATTTAAATTGCAGCTTTCGGTGGTTAGCGACTGTCATGTCACCCACCTATGAAAGTGCAATATTGTAATCTGTAGAAATTTCCTTAATGTTATGAGTTAATGTAAAAGTCCTGCAAAAATATATGAGACATTAAGTTTGATAATATCTGCAGAAAATGAAAATAAAATTACATTTACAGGGAGAACAGACTAAGACGTATACGTTCATTCATCACAATACATGGAGGATAGAATAAAATTGTTAGCTATGGATGGAATGTTATTGGAGGAAGGAAAATGGTTGATTATACAGAATACCAACATCACAGTAGAACAAACATACATTTGATTAGGACAAAAGGATATATACATATATTGAAACAGTTAGTACATACACCCATCATCTTCCATACTAAGATAGATTTTTTTTTTTTTTTACATTTTTTTTTCCTTTTTTTTTTACATTTTTTTTACAAATATAATAGAAAGAATAGCAAGACATTTACATCAGCTAAAAGTTTTACAATGAATTTTCCTTTTGGGATTTATTATATATGCAGCTTTCGTTTGGTTAGCGACTGTCACGTCACCCACCTATGAAAACTGCATTTATTGTGATTTCTTAAAAAAAAATTAGAACTCATAAATGTAAAGAAGCTAATGTAAAAGTCTTGCATAAATGTAAGAGACATTATGTTTCATAATATCTACAGAAAATCATAAAATGTTATTACATTTACATGGAGAACACTAAGACATTTATACGTTCATTCATCACAATACATGGAGGATAGAATAAAATTGTTAGCTATGGATGGAATGTTATTGGAGGAAGGATAAATGGTTGATTACATGTTTACAGAATACCAACACCACAAGAAATTAGTGTAAAGAGCTAAATACTAGTAAATTAAACCACTCCCATCATATTTAAAACCTACATACCTTGTAGCTTTAATTACAACCTGTAAACATAGTGATTGAATATACAGCATATATATATATATATGTATTTACAGAATCACAAAAAGTCCTTTATTGGATGGATGCATATGCCACTTTGACTAAGTAGTGAACATGGTTGTTCAACCCTTTTTGTGCTGTCTATAAACAGAAACACACATAAAGTTCATACAATAACAATGATATCGGTTTAAATTCTTTTAAAATCCCATGTCTCTTCTCCATCCATTTCCATGGCCGATTCATCAGAATCACTGGCATCATGATCCTCACAACCTAAAATTTGTCTGACAATGGAGTTGCAAATTAAAAAAAACCACTTCTGCTTTAACATATCATTTGGATGACAAATATGGATAATGACCATATCCCTGTCTACAGTACAAAATGTACGCCATCATAAAATTGATTGTAAACAAATTTTCTGATTTTTTTCTTGTTTTTCAAAAGTTTCCCCCTTTTTTTAATTGTTGTTTTTGTAACATCACGGTCAAAATTCAAATTTCCAATGTTTTGATGTGAATTTAAGGAACAAACATGTAAATTAATCCCTCGAATATCTTCTTCCAAATTGGTTTGAAAAAGTGAAACCTCTTCCTCACTTAGGATGCTCTTGTAATTGCTTTTTCTACATTTTTGAAAAGACTGAAAATGTTTGAAAGAAACTGGGGTAACAGAAGCAACTTGAAAGGATACATTGACAGATTGCAAATAAGAGGTTAACATATTTAAATGAAAAAGAAAATCATCAGCTTTTCTTTCTCTGTACATTATATCAATACCATTAGCATGTCTAATTTTGGAAGTGAGATTGCAAATTCCTGCAAACAAGATGACAAAATTTTTTTCTTCCAACTTTAAATTTTTTTCTATTTCCTTTTTCAAATCTTGAATTTTTGCCCCTGGCCTTATGATAAGTTTGCAGTTCCATTGTGGGTGATGTTTTGAAACATACTCATCCAGACCTCTCCCCCTGGAATCCGTGGCTATGATGATGTGAACCATTATCTAAAATATCGGTAATTAAAATGTACTTTTTAAAGAGATAGAAATTGAATATTAAATTGTTAAAGTTTTCAGCTGCTGGAAGTTTTATAATGACTGTCTTAAATATAGTTGTTGTCCTTCACATTTATCTTTTTTCTTGAAGCAGATATCAGGAACAAAACTAATTATTGGTACAGACAAAAGTGGAGTATTTGTAATGACACATTTTTGAGTCCAGAAAATGAGAGAAACCCTGCAGTAGTGTACTAATGAAAATTTTTGTCAAGATTGTTGCTCTCTCGCAGCAAGTTTGAGACACTTATAATTGCTAAATGATGATTTAAACTTTGGTGATGGTAACTGCAGTTTTCATAAAACTTTGGTCAGGTTAAGAAAAATATTGTTTATAATAAGCAGTTATTCGAAAAGGGTCTACGACTACATGAAAATGACAAATTTTAAGGTACAAGATTGCCTGATCACACAAGAAAATAAATACAGGTTAGCGACTGCCACGTCACACACCTGATTATTTCCTTATCTAAAGATATTAAGGACTAATCTAAGGGGTTTTAGTACTGTAACTCACAGAATGTATCTTTAACACCCGGAATGTAAAATTTATAGATCTACAACATCATTCTGATTTCAAACACTCAATAATCAATATACCAGTATTCATTGGATAAATTTTAGAGTTTTTTAACTTGTTAACATGGTGAAGTGCAAGGAAAGTGATCACTGTGTAACGGAATAATTTTGTGTCAAATTTTACGCCACCTGTTCAATGATCAGTAACTTTTAAAGCACCATCAATGGGGTTGCAATACCTAATTATTGGTACAGACAAAAATGGAATATTTGTAATGTTTAATATAAATTAGCCAAGAAATTAATAAACTTTATTTGATGTGATTGATTGGCACTGGAGCTGTAATGGATCATCATAATCTACTCATTTATCAAAAGATGTTAAAACTGAGTTCTAGATTCGAATTTGCCAACTGCTTCACAATAAGGCCATACCAAATTAATTAAATGTTCTTTGGATTTTCTTGTGAAAAAAAAGGTACGGTGCGAGCGGGCGAAAATATAATTATTTTATTTTTTTTAAGTATTGCAGTTTTTAAGGTGCGAGCGATTAAAATAACTTCATTTTTGATATAGGTTACCCCAGTAATACATTTCTGATGTTTTTCGTACTCAAAAAGGAATCCCCATAGAAATTTGGTGACTAGGAAGCCCGGCACATAGCTCTACGGAAAAGATTTTCGAACATTCTCCCCTCCTTGAATTTTGGATGGGACAACAAATTTGCTCCAAACATAAATTTTCAACACAAGAAGTATCATTTTCTTTGAAATTTGCACAATCTCAGACTTCGAGAAGCTTTAAGATTTGCAGAAGTCAGAACCGACCCAAAAAAAATCTTGAGCCAGAAATTTCGTGGTGCGGGCGAGCATTTTATTTTTATAATATTATTTTTTGAATTTTGAAAAATATGGTGCGGGAAATCCAAAGAACATTTAATTAATTTGGTATGGCCTAAACTACAAATAAGTACCAATAAGTCATGTTCTGGTATAGAGACAAAACAGTATCTCTCAAACCTGAATGAAAACCAGGTTAGCGACTAACACGTCGCACACCTTATGTTCCCATATATTCTAAAACATGTAAAAATATAGAAATTAATAACATTTTGGATTCTATTTTGGGTTTTGTGTTTTAACGTTCATTCATAGACCATAGCTCCTTCTTATACACCATTATCAACTCTCATAGTGAATCATACAATTAGGCAAGCTAAAAACAAAAATTTATCCAGACCTTCTAAATGCAACTTTAGTATAGAATTTCCAAAGAAAGTAAGTTAGCGACTGTCACGTCACACACCTATTTCTCTGTCATTTCTTCATTTGTAAATAGCAAGTTACTCATTTACACCAATACTGTTTATGATCTCTATGTAAGTATTCACGTTACGAAGGAATTGGAAGGTTTGCTCTGTTTTGGTGCATATTGCCTGTATACGTGAAATTTCTTTACATCTGTCTTCAGTTGTTTTTGTCTTTACAACATGACACAGTCTGTCTTGATTAACAAGAATAGAGGGATGCCATGCAAAATCTGGAAAAGTCCCCTCTACCGCTCCCGTTGATTTTGCTCTTGAGAGGGCAACAAATAAGGCCCCAGGATTTCTTGACTCAAAAAGGCGTGTGCCAGGATTAATCACAATATATCTGTTGACCTCTCCTTGACCTATAGTCATACCTTGGCATTTATGAATAGTTGTTGCCCAACCAAGTTTCAGAGGAATCTGTGTACGTTTGCAGGAGAAGCACCTGCAGTCAATTTTCCTGGAAACTGGCAAGATGGGTACTATTTTGTTGTTTCCAGAAACAAAAGATGGCCCCGTATAATTCGGAAAATTGACCATAACTACGTCTGGCAAGCCATCTGCAGGTTTTCTCTGATTTTCGTAAATTATGTCAACAATGTAGCCTATAGCCCCATTAAACAAACCAAATGGCACACATAGATTCACACTGAGCATGACTTTAGCATTCCTACATAAAAACAGTTCATCAAGAAGTCCACCTGCTTTATCAGATTCAACGCCTTTCGAGTGAGGCCCATGACATTCAGCTTTTAACCTTGCAATTGGATGTTTTTCATTTGCCCTAATAAGATTTAACTTATTATGCTGCCAAACCTCGCTGTGAGTTGGAAAAACATACAGCCCTTCATCTGAAATTTGTTGCATAAATTGGTTTCCGTATATGTTTTGTAAGTCCCTCCACTGAAACTGTTGCAACCATATTGCTTGTTGGTTCGATAGACTGTAAGTGCGTAAAGCAAGAAGTGCATCCCGAAACACTTGTTCATGCTGACCCTGTCTGACAATATTTTTCAAATGAACAGCATACTGAAATTCCTTCCACACCAGAAGTCCATGAATTGTAGCTGGGGAAGAGCCATTTGACTTGTATACAGGGATATCTAGAACTGGAGGTAACTGGACATCATCACCAAAAAAAACTACAACAGGAATACCGCCCCAAGATTTGTCAAAATTGAGTCCACCACACATACCACATCTACACATAAAATCCATCCATCCAAGTGTGTTAGCACCTATCAACGACCTTTCATCTACTAAAAGCACTTTGACCCCTTTACAATTACTTTGTAACTGTTCACCTGTAGATCCATCAGGAAATTTCATTTCTTTGCCTTTACCTGTGGTTGGGATTTTAAGAAAACTATGTAAAGTTACACCTGATATTAAGTTTGCACTGTTTCCAGTGGGACAAAGAACTTGCACTGCCTTGTTTGATTTAAACATCAGTCGTATCGCTTTAACCAAACATTTGATCAGATAGGATTTGCCCGATCCAGCAGTTCCAGAAACAATCATCCTCAGTGGTTTTGTTTTGTCCTCGTTTTCTTTGAAATCAACCATAGTCTTCATTACTATATTGAACGCAAACTGTTGGTCATCATTCATATGTTCTAGGTCAACGTTTGGGATATCTAGGGTGCTATTTCTTTCCATTAACGACTGTAGCATTGTATCAGAGAAAGATTTAATTTTGTCAAGAGGATAGTTGTACGATTTTGAGCCCCAGTCATAGTTTGGTCCACCATCATCATAGTTAAAGTCGTCTATACTTTCATTTTCAAAATTTGCATCAGGACGAATGTTCTCCATCCAGTCAGGCTGTTCAGTTTCAGAGCATTGGCTATTTCTATCCTCATGTTCATCTATTTCATCACGGTCATTGTGCTGTTTTGCTCTTTCAACTTCTGCTTTTAGGAAATTTGGACAAGATTCTGATTCTAAAAAGGAATTGAAAGCATCAACCCATGATGTATCTGGGTTTTTTATGTCTGACAGTGTAAACCAGTTTGGAAAATGAAGAATAAGAGAAGTTTTGCAATAGTTTTCTTCTAAAGGCCAAGATACTTGAGTATTACCACCTGTTATAACAGGAACTTTACCGGATTTACAAAGGAAAGTATAGAATGAAACAGATTCGTCTTTCTCTCTACCCAAATATTTGTCAAGAGAGGTATTTCTAGTCAATAAAGAGCCGTCTCTTTCAAGAACTCTGAACCCAGATAGACTCACAGATTGAAAAGTATGACTGGACCTGTAAAGAGGAATGGAGGAGAGTTCATGACATGCCTCAACAGCAGAAATATCTCTTTTAACAGTACTCATAAGTAAGCGAGTGCATAAAGATTTAGCAGAGTTACAATCACTAGATGTGCTAACCATATCATTAAACAAATCAGCAATAGCACCTGTTGGTTGATTTCCTTTACAAGCATACCCAGTTATATATTTTTCAGTGGCAAGAATTTCATTTACAGAGGGATTTTCAGGGTCACTATTTGAAAGAATAAGGGATATATCTCCATTGGCTCTCCATCCTTGGGTATGAAATTTTGAATGTTGTACCAGGGCTGGGTGATCTCTCTCTAATTCTAAACGCATAGACCTATTTCTGTCTTTTACTATGGCTGGGGCTGATCTTTCTTGTTTGGGAAATTCCATTCTACATATGGGATTTTGTCTAGAATTTGTTGTATTTAAACAATAACTAGAGCATCTATGTAAATTAAAACGATTTGATAACAATAAATGGTCTTCTAATAAGCTCTCTTGACTAGAACTGACATCCATTAATAACTTAATGAGCGGATTTGAATCGTCACTAGGGGGCGGAGCTGTTCCTTCTGGTGGCGGCCAAAAATTTTTTTTAGGATTTCCCTCTTGATCACGGCCTGCAGGATGACAGGCTGTCAACCCAAACTGACTTGATGCCCATTCAGCTAATCTTGTTGCACACTCATCCTCACTTAAACCTTCAGTTGTAGCCTCATGTAAAAGATTGTGAGGTTCCCTGTCTGTTCGCCAACAAAGCCCGTGCCAGTGTATCATTCCCCTAGATTTTGCAAATTCTTGTCTGTACCAATAAGAATCAACCCCAAAGACTGGACCCATAATTTCTTTAAAGTAAGACTGTGTACGAAGGTCAAAATAATGAGAAACAACATGTGGATACTCTTGAAGTATAGAAAATAAAGCATTTTTGTCTGACAGATCAATACTTTCACCTCTTACCTTTTCAACATACATACCAAGAAGACGACGAAATGGTTTAAAATAAAACTCTGCGCAACTGCCTGTAGTGAAAAAAGATGGGAGCCCCTTTCCATCATTTATTTTATATTGAATAAGTGATCTTAATTCCCTAGCTCTTTGATTCCAGTACTGATTTGTTCCCCTTATAGATGATCCAAAATAAAGGATTTTTTTACCAGCTGACGTGTCCCCATTTTGTATTTGTTCTTTTAACATATCAATTGTCAAATGCCCATCCCCTAACTGTTGGTTGTATACAAAATTGCTAGTTTCCATTGCCTTCTTTCTCATGATCATATTATGAATAACAAATTTAAAGTATTGGTGCTTTGCAAATCTACCATCTTCATACCAAAGTAAATGATCAGCCCAGTCAGACATTGAAATGCAGGTGCGTGGACGATTTATGTAAAAATCACCTAACCCATATGGAAACAGACAAGGAAAAGCCAAGGTGAAAAAATACTTTGTTGTAAATTCTTAGACAGGTTCGTTGTCACGAGTGGGCCATGAAATGGTAGGAACTTTTGAATTTGACTTTTTTTAATTTTCATTATTTTCAATTATTTCATTAACGACGTTTTGAATTTTATCTGCAATTTTTACTGTAGGATCCGGAAATAGAACACTTGAGGCTGTTTCAACATCAGTTTCCACAGACAGTTCAGTCTGGTCAGGGGCAGGGCCTCTATCATTGTTGCAAGTTGTGTTTTCATTGCATTCAATAGTAGGAATATCTATGTCCCCGTCAATTGGAAGCTCGTTTAGCCGTTCTTGTGATATGATAATATCCACATATGCAGGATTATTTCTTTTAAGCCAAATTAATGCATTTTGAATCTTGTATCTACGAACTCTGAAAGTTTTTGATGTATTATTTTTCCCTTGTCTACACACTTTTATTATGTTGATTTCTTTTGGCAATCGTGGGAATATTTGAGTAGGCTCGTTTATATCTTGAGGGAATGTTACACAGTGACCACTTGACCCTATTCCACCATGTTTCAATAAATGAACATTTATGCAAGGGGAAATTCTACAAATAAGTTGTTGCTCGATAATTGTCAGATCATTTAATTCTTGTGGCAACTTTCCAGGATTCATGTTATTTTGATCTGAAAACATTTTGATGTCATATTTATCTTTTTTACAATTAACACATACACCATTTTCAGACAACTTCATATTGATTCTTGTTTCATGACAAATACTGCAAGTATTTACTGTATATGACATTTGCTTCAATTCAAAGGATCTAATGCTATCCATTGCCTTATTAAACTGTTCATCATTAGTAATGGGTGGTGGGTCAGGAATTTCGTCTAAATTTAAACCAAGATCTTTTAACTGTTTTTTTTTTTGATTTTGTACTGATTTCTCCTGTTTCGCTTCCTTTTATCATCGGGTGTTTCTTGTTCTGGAGCTTTTTCGAATTCTACACCTACCTTTCTGCATGCTAAGTAATTAGAGTCTATGGATCCTGCTGCTGTATTGTCATTTCTTTCTGAATCTCTATTTACTCGACCAAAATTTTCACTATTAGATTCACACTGCAGTGTAGTTGTGCTCTTATTTTGTTCAATATTCAATTCAGAGTGTGGTTCATATGATTTTTTCTCATTATTCTTCTGTGTTTGTACAGTATCTATTTTGTTCATACTTTTGTCCCTTGTTGTTTCTGAAAGGTTGTTCTCTCTTACATATTCCTCATCATGCTCACCCTCCGAGGCATCATTTAAGTTTTGAATACTGATGTTTAAGAATTGTTGTTGTTGAGGATTTTTTGTTTGTTTATTACTGCTGTGTGTGCTTTTATCACCTTTTTTCCTCTTGTGCATGTTGTGTGATGTAGAGTATGTATGATCATTAATGATGTTATTACTAAAGCTTCTTTTCTGTCTTTTGTGATTAGTTTTCTTTGACTTTGCAAATGAACATGTAGAATCAACTGAACAAGTGTCATTGTTTGATTGTTTTCTTTTGTTAGAGTGATCCCTTGACTTTGTGTTATTGATCCCTGCAGAACTTTGTTTTATCTGTGAATATGTGTTATCTGTTGTGTAATTTTTCCTAGAATGTTGGTCAATCTGAGCGTTACCTGAAGTATAGGTATGATCATGGTGTTCTGTCTGCAAATTTGATTTCAGTGCCTCAGCATAGGTCAGAGAGCCATTTTGTTGTGTTGAATCAAGAATTTTGTCTGAATTTTGATTTTTGTTCTGTTGGTTGAGCATGTGTGTATCATTATCTGGAATTCCTGTTGAATTGAAAGATTTTGTACTGCTGTTCTCATCAAGAGTGTTATTTGTTTGTTTTGTTGGAAACAGTGAATGGCTAATTGGTCTTTCTTTTTTGACAAGTACTTGAAAATGATTGTTTTCAAGGAGAAGATTTACAACAGGAGAAGATGGAGATGAACTAGGGAAGAAACTATTCTTTGTATAGAATATCTTGTCAGCTGATCGACATGTAAGCCAAACATTTATTTCACACTCCAAGATATTTGATGCAGCTTTAATTTCACAAGCAGTGGCCCAATTACTGTTTGAAATCATTTTTAGCATGTACTTTTTCTTTGTTATATTAGCATCATGACAGATTGAAAGTTCCCTTTCATACTCACTCCAGTGGTCAAGAATGAAAGAACATATTTTTCTCCTGTATGACGGTGTCAAGAGAAAGTTACCTTGGTGGGCAAAACTAAGGCAATGAAAAAAGCAGTCACCATCACCGGGCACATTTAACACAGAATAGTGATCATTTCCTATGTGAAATTCACGTATGGAACCCATTCTTACCAATCAAAAACAACGTCTGATTTTTAAGAACGCTAAAGTTAAATCTTTGCAGTTAGCAGTGCAGAGCTCGGGCAGCAGCAGTCAACAAGTACAGTACAGTGTACGTCGTCTGCAATACAGTGTACCACTTCCGTTCTAATTTTAGATTGTAAACATCCCAGTTATTTACTTGGTCTATTTTTGGAAACGCGACCTTGCCAATCGCATTTCTCGGGCCTTTTCTCGCTTTTTGATGGGCCTGCATTTCGGATGGCCTCGGAGTAAAATTTTCGCATCTCATTAAGTGAACGAGTAATGTAGTAATTAGACGGAACATGGATTAATTTATTTTCTTTTTACTCTCTTACACACTGTAATTAAGCCGAATCTACACCCTAGTTACAAAAATAGGGATTTATTAAGAAATATTTTCGTATAAAAACTGACTAAAATGGCGGCGCCCATCTTGCCAATTCTTGGTTGAAGAAAAATGAATTGGTCAGTATGTATCTTTTCTTCTTTATTTTCGTTCATTTTTCCACTTATTTCGTATATATGTGTTACCATTAAAGCTTGCTCAGAGCAAGCGGGCCCTTCGGGCCCGCTTGCTCGCTTCGCTTCGCTAAAAAATTAAAGTTTTCTATTAGCATGATTAGTTTCATTGCAGTTCTTGTTTTCTTTTTTATTTTGTTTTCAATATAAACCAATCAATGAAGATTCCACTTATCTCGACCTCCAAAATTCCATAGATTTTCTCTGATTCTTTTGAACATATATACAATACATGTAAGTCAACATACTTAGGTTTACTGGGACGGACTCTCATCGGAGTTTTACAAAAAAAAAATGATGAACATAAATTTCAATTCTTTTCATATATTACATAATTATATTGTATATTTACTAATAAACGCTTTTTTGGGATGTGGAAAACTTTAAAATGCTCTTCGCGATAGGATGTTTCAGGTGTGAAAAAATACTTTTTTCCATCTCTGTTGCCTGAAAGAAGTTTTGTTTTGCCCTCTATCAATATGACATAATACATTACTTTGCTGCTTTTGGAATTTTTTTGTTTTATCCTAAAATATCATCGAAATAAAAGGAGGTTAACATGTTAGCATTATCCTCCCATTTGGTCATACATTTTATTTAACTTTGCTTTTTAATCAACCCTACTGGAACTTTGGAGCCGTGCACTATTTGCATAGCAGATACACGAAATTCAAGAAATAAAACCAGAGGGCGCTTCTAAAATAAATTTGGCTGTGTCTGACAATAACTTTGGCTTAAAGTACCACTGATGAGGATTTAATATCCGAAACACGTCTTAGAAAATAAATTGCAAATATTACTTTTTGTCGATGGATGAAATTATATCAAGGTAAAATACTTTTCAGTATATGCTATATACAGAAGATATCTACTCCTTTAGTTTTTGAATTAATTAAAGAAAATATAAATCATTAAATGTAAGACATATTGTTCAGTTCTGTTTGTGATTTTTTTCCTGCATGTACTATTTGTTCTCTATTCATTTCTTTGTGTTTATGAGCCTTCGAAAATGTGAAGATATCTTACTATTTCATATAGAAATAATTAGCAATGTTAATAGAAAGAAAAAGAATATCTTAGCTTGAACTGTATGTGCTTTCGTCACCCTGAGAATAAACGTAGCACAGAAAACGAACTGTTTATTGGAAACATTATATTTCTAATAGCAATGTTAAAGTATCAGCTCTTGTTATTTTATACCTTGCCATTAGGTGAGGGGTGCCCTGCTTTATTTTTGTAAATTGGAGTACAAATGACGAAGTGAAATATGCATCCCCATACCATCAGACGTAACTAGGCCTACGCTTCATCACACATATTTATAGATATAATTATGTACATGTATAGACCTTTGATATAGGAAATCAACGGTCATAAAATAATACAATGTTCAAATGCAAACAAATTCTATACATATATCTGCGCACATATTAGTATATATTTGTCGGAAATGCTTTAACATAAATTATTTGTTTTATGCATGAATGGATCTTATAAATGTATAATTTTGTCAATGGTAATAATTATTGGAAGAGTTCCTACTCTTTACCTTATTAAAAAATTCAAACTACTCTTGATGCACAAGACAGGTCTTCCGGTTAGTAAATCCTGATAAGTGGTACTTAATCAAATGCCGAAGTAATTTTTAGGCACAACCAAATGTATTTTTAATTAGTAACATTGTCTAGCTCTATTTTTTGAATTTAAATATGTGCATTTACTTTGTTTAGAGTATACGGCTCCAAATTTCCTGTAGGGGCGATTCTGAATAATACGGGAGTGTTCCAATTCTATACCTTCAGAAAGAAAATGTCAAACCATTTTTTTCTGAAGTATAGTGAAATAGAATCTATGACCAAAGTAGCACTGGAGGGATTGTGCTAGGATATTGATAAGTAACGTCAAAATAATGTTGCCTGGAGTACTATTGATAATCAAAGGGAAAAGGGTCTTTCAAGAATCAACCTAAACATTACAATACGTGATCATAAAAAAGATACCTTATTTAGACGTCTCTCAGAATATCTGTATTCCATAGTACTGTCTGGTGCATGGGAATTGGTTTGGAATTTTCTTCAAGATGGTAAAGAGTTGGAACATTTCGACATTATTCACAAGGTATGCATGTACATAACACAAGAGACTACCTCCTAATACATTCACAGAGCACGAAAGTTAGAAGATTCCTCAAGTCAGAATATTTGGTCATTTTTGCAAGGATATCCTAAGATAAATGTTGATATATATCAGTTGTTAAATAATAATTTTTGTGTACCCTTGCTTATTTCAGCAAGTAATGTGTAAATAGTGAATTGCTCGAGAAATCCGAATAATAGACATACCAGCAGCATTACATACAAGACCGACAATTTAGGCCAAAGACCTACAAAGGACAGAGCTATGAATTCATCAAATTTATTACAGAGTCAAGCGCCGAAACGATGTGAAATCTTGCATTTTGTTTTCAAAGTCTGTCTTTGAGCATTTCGCAGTTTTAATTTATGAAGTGATCGGCGACTCTCATCGTACACTCTTTTACAAAAATAATACAAAGTGCTGCTACGGATCAATCAGCGAAGGGTTGCTTAAATGTGCTTAAATGTGCTTAAATGATGCTATTCAATTTGAAGACGTTAAACAATTACTCCTCCCGGGCACCTGGTCCCACTTCTAGCTTGCTAAGGGTCCGTCCTTGCTCAATTTGGTGTTCTATTGTGAGTGCTGTTGAGATTTTCGTCAGGATCTTCTTTATCTCATTGAGCTATTTTATCATGAAAATCATTGATATATATCTTATAAGCCAAGGCCGACTCCTTATCTAGTTTGAGGTCTTAAACTTAGCTTCAGAAATGTTTGAATCGTCTTTTTCAAATCAACTTATAGAATATGTATGTAAGCGATGAAGGTCGATATTTTATATTGATTTGTTTATTTTTATTTATTTTCATATGAACTTCTATATTCCAAGTTTTCGATACAATTACCTTTGTTTGTTAATTTAATTTTTTACCATTTTGAATTCTTGTGCAAAAGTTATGCCCCCGGAATCAAATATTCATAGGTATATAGTTTGCCTGTCAATCTGTTTGTCAATCAGTTTGTTTTCTTGTCCGTTACAAAAAATTTAACATTGGGCATAACTTTTGTATGGTAAGTGATAGGGCTTTGATATTTCACATGTGTACTCCTTGTGAGAAGACCTTTCTATTGATATCAAATGTTTGACCTCGTGACCTTGACATTTGGACTACTTTTCAAAAACTTTAACATTGGGCATAACCTTTGATTGGTTAAATTTAGGGCTATGATATTTCACGTGTATTCTTTGTGACAAGACCTTTTCATTGATACCAAGACTTTTGACCTCGTGACCTTGATTTTGACCTTTGGCCTGTTTTTCATAAAACTTTAACTTTGTCATTACTTTTGAATGGTGAGTGATAGGGCTTTGATTTTTCACATCAGCATTTCTTGTGACAAGACCTCTCCGTTTATAGCAACCTACCACCATTATATTTCAATGATCAAATTGTTCTCGTCTCTCCGTCTGTTTGTTTCTCCATATCTCGTATCATACGTGTGTGTTCCGCTGTGATCACTTGGTTGTCGTCATATTGAGGATCTATGCCTTACCATCTTCTAAAGAAGTACTCAAAAATTTCATATCTTTAGATATATGTGTCAGTGTTCATAAAAAATCTTTATCACAAGTAAAAGAAACTCTGTCAATATTATTTGATAAGGCCATTTCATTGTTATTTTCTGTTTTGCGTTCTCGTGCTGGTAGATTTTGAGCTAATAGTCATAAAACAACACAAAATTGTAATTATGAAATATTTTGAAAATTAAATATGTTTTCTACAAAAAGAGCAATAATTATTGTTTAAATTTCTATAGTTCTTGTAAAATTTTTAAGTACTTCACTGATTCAAGACATCATGCATTATCTATCATTATTATGTTGACTATAATCATGTTATATTCAAATGAAACAAGTTTTCTTTCAGATTTCACATGGTACTACTGTCCTGTTCACTAAATCAAGAGCACCCTGTTTTGCCGATTTATTCTGTCATCTGAAGAATTTTCCTATAACTTATAGTTTCCGAGAATTGAACTCCTTTAGTCGTAAAAGGAAATTAACTTCAACTTACCCTATCAGCTGCCTTCAAACTGCAATGTGAAAAATAAAATGTCTACGGGAATTTGCCATGTTAATTTCAAGCCGCCACCATATTTTTCTCCGTGTCAACAATAGTAAACAGTGACGTCAAAGCTCCCGACGTCACGCATTTTCAGCGATTAATTATAGAAAATCCCCGTAGACTTTTTATTTTCCGTCCTATTTCTAACTTAACTGACGCACAGCCAAAACAATAGTATTCACTGTTACGACTAAAGGAGTACTATGAAATTGATATCTTTTTGGAAGATGACAGTATCATATTTTAGAAAAAACCGGGAAAACAGGTTGCTCTGGATTTAGTGAACAGGACAGTTGTACGTTACATATTATGAAATTGCAACTTTTAGGCTTGTTTGTTTTTCTTCCTGGCTGGCTGGTAGCTTTTCAGTTGCAAAAGGACGCAAAACAGAATTAAACATGAAAATGGCCTAACGCGAAAATCAAAGAAAATAAAGAAACTCTTTCTTTCCATAAAAATACTTTTGCGATATTTGTATAATGAGATATGAATATCCGCTTTAACATATGTGATCAAGCTGCCAATATTCGATATCATTGGGTCGTCAAATCTCTATCAGATATTTATAATTGTGATTAATTCGTTAAGACATCCGGGGCGTCCTCCTACGCAATATTAATTTTGATCCCGCTCCCTAAAGAGGCATCCGTTAGCAAGTTTTCCCAATTGTCGGTGACACAAAGGGATCTGTAAAGTCAAAGATAATCATAAATGACTGCCTAACTTCTAAGGGTGCAAGGACCTACAAGGCGAAGTTCTTTCGATTTATAAAATTCTTTTATGTCAACTAATGCGGTAATGAATAAAAAAGGAAATTAAAGAAAATAAACAATACTTAGTGTGCAAGTACTTGCATGCTGTGTTATTTCTTTTCTCTCATTCATATCTTTCTTTAGTTTATTTGTTTGCATATTTTGCTTTGTCTGTTGTTTTATGTGGTTGCTGTTGTTTTGTTCCTTTAGTATTGTATTCTAGTAAGGTTTTTGGTTTGGTTTGGTTTGGTTTTTTCTTTAATTCAAACTTTTAATTGCTCTGACTTTTGTTCTGTTTTGACTGTTGTATTTCACATTCTTTGATATTGCTCCTCCTTTTCTTGGCTTTCTATTGTTTTGCAGATGGGTTTTTTCTGTTACGTCCCATGCATTTTCTGTATTTTCGCTCATTCAATAAAATGTATGGTGCCGCTTGAAATAATTTGATCATTGAATGGCTGTCAACATCACCAAACAAGACATCTTTACATGATATGTACATCCACATGTACATCAAGACAATTACCAAATTTGACTAGTTTTCATAGAACTGTTGCGACGGGTGTCGCATGCAAATGGGAGACGCCGACTCACCCCAAGTACCTGGCCTCACTTCGGAATATTGTTCGTTACGGGTTTGGTAGCTGTTTCAATGGGAACTCAAATGATTTTGCCTTGCCTTTTCGACTTAGAGATTGAATAACTGATATGGATACTTCTTTGATGTTTATTTTTATCTTTGTCTGACGTACGTATACCGCGTAGCTTGCCGATGAAGATTGACGTCACCAAATGTTATATATACGTAACACTGTCCTTAGCTTGTTTCTCACTGTGAGATACCTATATTGAATTGCAGTTCATTTACTATCTGTGAGTCACAACGTCCCGATTGTTTTTCGTTGAAGTCACTACAATAATCTAATGAAAGTACCCGTAACAATATATATCATCGATGGCCGCGATGAAAATGTATTCCTGTGAATTTCAAGATACATGTATGTACTAGTGTCATACCTCGAATAAATAACAGAAACGTTTATAAATGAAAGTCAAACACAAAACCCGAAATCAGATTCCAAAAATTACAATTAAAAGTCTGAGGCCTTGCATTGGAAACTCAATCATTACTCCCATATCGGGAGTTCGCTTCTTTTCAAATGGTTGATTTTTTTGTTTGTTTGCTTTGGTTCCTGTTTTATCCTGATTTTGTATGCCTTCGGTTTCTGATTTTCTGAATTATCGATTTTGTGCTGGCTGTATACAGGGATATGGTCTTTATCAAAATTTGTCATTGGCAAGCACTCGTTTCGAGAGATAATAAAGACGTTGTGACCCACGGAAGAAAACGCAGTGCAAGTGAGTATAGGTATCCGACTATGCAGGTTTCTGGCATTATATTTGGCATTATATTCAGAATTTGGATTTTCTCTATTTCGGCATGAAGGATCACTGATGAAATATTACTTGTTGAAATGGGCATATAGTGTACTGCAATTTAAAACAATAGAACATCTTATTGCAAATATTGATAATCTTTATCCATAATATGCATGCCCCGAGTAATCGGCAATTTTTATTTTACAGTACTCTATCGTCTAGCAGTAGAGATGAGGCAATTTGCTTTTCTATTCATTTTTCTGCATATATTTGGAGCATATATTTTTGGAGCGTCCGTTTCTTTTGTCTGTTTGTCCGCAAAACCTTTAACCTTGGCCATAGCTTTTGAAAAGTAAGTAAAAGGCTTTCATATTTCACATGTGTATTTCTTCCACGTATACCACTTTTTTACCTTGTTACCTTGACCTTGGAGTTTGACCCTGTTTTGAAAAACTTTACCCTTGGCTATAAATTTTGAATGACAGGTGATAGGACTTTCATTTTTCACATGTGTACGGTATTTCTTGTGACAAGACATTTCTATTGCAACAAACTTTTTTAACTTGTGATCCTGACCTTGGAGTTTCACCACCTTCTACATTACGATAATAGGGCGATCCGGCTACAAACCAAATCGGCCACTATGAAAAATTTACTGGCTCCAGACTATCCGGCCCAAGTTGATCCGACCACAAGTATCTCATATAAATAAACAATGTCCCAGACTATCCGGCCCCTGTACATCTCTTATATAAATAAACAATGTCCACAGACGATCCGGCCATTGTACATTTATTATGGAAAATGTCCATACACTATGTCCATAGACGACCCGACCCCTGTATATTTGTAATTTGAGGTCGGAGGGGAGGCTTAGCCTTAGATTTGAGACCCGTTGTACATATCGCAGTAAAGGTTACTATAATATTTGTGTAATTTATTTCTGTCAGAACGATGTAGTTGCAGCTTGTTGAGTATGCTCGTCGCCAATAACCAATCATTTGATTGGAACTACTATGTTACTATGCAAATGTGATTACAAATTGTATTCAGTACAAGTGAACGGTGGCCGGATCGTCTGGGGATATAAAGAATTCGGTAATATCTTTATTTCTATACAAGTATATAGGGACCGGATAGTCTGAGGTTCTGTTCATCTTATATACAGGGACCGGATCATCTAGGGGTACATAATGAATTTAATGTAAATAAACATGGACCGGATCATCTAGGGGTACCTAATGTATTTAATGTTAATAAACATGGACCGGATCATCTAGGGGTACCTAATGTAATTAAAATGTCGGAGTGATGTTCAGACACAGCCAAAAGTATCTTAGTATCGCCCTCTTGTTTTATTTTTTAATTAGAATTTCGTTGTGTGTTGTTGTGCTTGCCCACTGTGTCTCGCATTTGGTTGTTTCGGTGTTTCGCTGTCCTGGTGGAGATCCTTTTTCTTTTTTTTTGGTATACTCCTTTTTATGCGATGTTACTCATGTTTTCTTTATTTGTTGGTCGTTTTGGTGCAATTGATTTCGTTTTCTTAATTTGTTTGGTGACGAGGTTCTTTTACATCGCCCCTTCTTTTCCATGTGTAAGTAGATATATAGTCACAAACTGCTCAAAAGAAACCAAAGTTCTACTTCCCAAGATGAAGGACATTCGTTGAATAAAAGTCAAGCAAGTTTCGTTACCTTTACGCGACTGTGCCTGATATAGCAGGGTGGCAAAGTAATGAATGTCTGTATCCAGATCTTTATTAAGAAATTATAAATAGCTATATGTACCCTCAAACCCCTAGAATATATATTGCCCCGAAACAGAGTGAGACACCCTAGTCGCAAGAGAAAAAGCAGCAAGAATATACTGTATTATGCCTATATTTACTTTTTAGTATATTTAAACTGGTGAAATCTGGGCGGGTTTCTAAGTGGTAGGCATAACTATCCTTCAGAGCTTGAAGTCAAAGAAACTACTGAGACAAATAATTCAACATCCTATTTGGACATAATGTTATCCTACGACACTGATGGTCACATGAACACCTCACTCTATGATAAACGTGTGACGACTTCAATTTCAGCATTACAAACTTTCCTTTTCTGAGTAGCAACATCCCTTCATCGCCAGCTTATGGCGTGTTCATACCTCAGTTGATACGCTATGCCAGAGCAAGTACCAAATATACGGATTTTGTTCTGAGAGCTAGGCGTCTTTCAGATAAGCTTCTCAGTCAGGAATATGTTTGTGACCGACTAACATCGTCACTGAGGAAGTTCTACAGTCGATATGAGGAACTCGTCATACACTATGATGTCCCACTCCAGAATGGTGGATGATATTCTGTCATAGACCATTTGAACCATCCAACCAAAGATTGTATTCTATGTCTTCCGAAATGGAAGTAACCGGATATGACAGTTTTACCGAATAGAAGCGGCGGGTGTTGCATGCAAGCAGGAGATGCTTACTCTTCCTGAGCACCTGGTCTCACTCCCATATCGGGAGTTCGCTTCTTTTCATGTGGTGGAGGTTTTTGTTTGTTTGCTTTGGTTTCTGTTTTATCCTGATTTTGTATGCCTTCGGTTTCTGATTTTCTGAATTATCGATTTTGTGCTGTATACAGGGATATGGTCATTATCCATATTTGTCATTCATATTATTCATATTATTACAAAATTCTAGGAAAGACCGGCTTTGATTATTTCTGCGGTGAATTTTCCAATTCTAACCACTACGATCATCAACATAGCATGCTAACAGTGCATTCCCTAATGAAATTATTCCTAATTTGGGTGCAAATGATATAAAGTACATTTTTGTACCTATTTGTGTACCTTGTGTGCTAATATTACCACAGTCTTCATTTCAACATCTAAGATATGGATGCCCACACTTCCAATTAGGGTGGCTACATTCATTCTGTTCTCATGAATTAAGTCATCAAGAATCCTTATATATGTATACATCTGTATAAAAATCACACAAATCCACAATAAACGCATTTCCTTTTATGCGTTGGGCGATACTAAAATATCTGTTTGCAATTTTAAGGATTTTTAACCTTTCAGATATCACACAAATCTTGATATTGGAAATTTTCTTAAAGAAGGTCAGAATCAATACTGTAATAAAGTTTCTGAATAAAGAACACTATATAGAGAATTCAAATAATAAAGCTCATTACGGGTATTTCGCTGATTAGAAAAAAAACATATGTTGGTAAAGAGCAATTTGAGTTCGTGTATTTTGCATCATTTTCAATTTTAGAGTACATTTGCACGTTTAATATAATAGAATAATGATATCAGGTATCTTTACCTTGTATGTACATCAATATATACAATGAGACAATAACCGAATTTTACAAGTTTTCACGGAATTGTTGCAACGGACATTGCATGCAAACAGGAGAAGCTGACTCTCCTCGGAACCTGGTCTTACTTTGAAATATTGTTTATTCCGTGGTTGTTCGCGACTGTTCCATTGAAATTCGAATGATTTTGCATTGCCTTCTTGGCTTTAAAGGCCGACATTGGACTAAATAAAGGGACAGGTAAATTTTCTGTCATTGCCACACTGACCGCTATAGGGTTAAAATCTCTAATTGATATCTGATTGGTTCCTTTTAATCCTTTTGCCAATACTAATTTTTGATCGACAGCTTAAAACAGATGAGACTCGGGTATCTCATTAGCATATGAGGTATGTCTTTGATGTAACACACCGCTCGCAGATGGCATAGTCTTCAAAGACGGTATACCACGCTTACCAAGCCTAAGGTTCCGGTATGCATTTTAATGTCCGGATAGATGCCAACGGCGGTCTTTAAGACTCAAGCACTGATTGGTAATCTCCTCGGCCTTTAAGACTGTTCAAAACACTGATTGGTACTTCTTCGATATTTATATAATCACGGCGGGTTATCTCGCAATGCACATAAAATTCCGTGTAATACATATTTTTATACCCTTATCAGTATCTCTATATAAAATCTCCATAGGGAAAATGCCTATAAATTCGAATATTTGACCAATCAGTCAACATTTACATAAATATTGGCCCGAGGGCAATATTTAGAAAAATATTGACCGATAAACGGTAAATCGTTTGTGACGTCACGTCGTTGATGACGCTATTAGCTCTACCTATATTTCCGCGCTCTTTCTCTTATAGACGAAAATGAACGTAAACATGCCGGGTTAATCAGTTCGTTGCTGCAGTATTGATGTAAGGTATAACAAAACAATTATTGACTGGGAATGAGGGCAATATATGATTTGTTGGACCTTCAGAAAAAATATAGCCCTCGGCCTTCGGCCTCGGGCAATATTTTATCTTCAGGTCCAACAAATCATATATTGCCCTCATTCCTAGTCAATAATTGTATATTATTTTTCGCAAAAAGGGGAATGTGGTGTAGTATAAGGATGCCTTAGCGATGAGTTTTATTCAAAAATATATATAATTTATCATAAATATTTATAAAGCTGAAAAACGATCGGCAGAAATTTAAATTCTGAAAACAACATAATAAGAAGGCGCTATAGTCCAGCTGAATCGTGCAAATATTCAGATGAATTGTGCAAAATTTCAGGAAAGCGTGAAACCTTGCATGATGTTTAATTAGGTCCTGAGGAACAATTTAAGCTGTGGACCCACTCTGAAAAATTCAATATGGCCGCCATTTTAAAAATGGCGTCAAAATTGCAAGAAAAAATCGAAATAATGGTAAATTGACCCCACTTTACTTCCTGTTTTTGTGTAATGCTGAATCCATGAACACGTAAATGCTTAATTAATGCAAATGTTAAGAAAAAATACATAGAAAAGCTAGAAAATCTTCGAAAATTTTGAATTGGAATGAAAAAAAAAAGAAAAAACACAAAAAAATTATGATATATTTTGCCTTGCTTGTATGTCTGTACATTTTTTATGTGTGTGCAAAAGTGGTGACGTTCGGTTTGATTTTGTTTTTATTCCCCTCATTTTTACTGGTGAAGTTGCTTACTTAGATTGTCAATAACAGTTCATATATATCCTGCATAATTTAAGCAATGAAATAAAAAAAAATCTACATACAGAATTTCATGAAATTCAAAAACTTGTAATCCACTATTTGGTGGATAAATATTTGAAGAACAAAGCAAACGTATTTCAAAATAATCAAAACAGACCCTACCTGGATCACCTTCATAATAATTATCAGTATTCAACCTTTGAATATGTCTTAACATTCTCTGTCGCATTCACCTCCACATTTACACAATGCTGTACATAACATGGATGCTTTCACACATTTACATCTGCCACGACATCCATGCTCGCTTTTACATCCACACTTTATGAGTTCATTACATGCCTCTGATGCCTGTCCAATTTGAGTCCAGAATGGCTGTAACATTCCATTTGTGTCTTTGCACCAGCCCCAGGTAAGTGGATCGGTAACATCGGGACTTGGATACAAACTTAGACCCCAACAATACCCTGCTTGGTAAGTTGCCCTCTTTACATGTTGGAGAAATGCTGCTGAGGTTGGAGGAATATTTTCAATTGGTCTTCCTTTCCTGGTAAATAGATCTTTCCGTGCAGCGTTCACTCCAGCACATTCGCTTGTTCTGTCTTATAAAAGAACACAGAATCGCTCCAGATAAGGCAAGGCATCATTCATGGTTTCTAAGTCTGGACGCATGCTGAGGGCTTCAAAATGCTCAGTGATTTGATCAAATACGCCCCATGTATCCCATGCTGTTTTCTTGCCTCTGTTTGCAAATGACGGTACCTGATCACATCCTGTAAAGGCATGGAAAAACACAAGAGCTTTTGATTTTATCGATCCAAGCTGACTAGATATACCATGGGCACAGATATATCTAAAACATTTGCCCGTACCAAAGGCAATCCAAATCTGCTCAGGATTGACCCTTGGAATGATTGATATGCCAAGTACAACTACATCTGTGTCAACAGTTCTAATCATTACTTTCTTCAGGCCATTTCTGACTGCATCTGCGACATGCAGCATCATTCTGGTGTCAGCTTCTTCATGGGAACACGGAGCCAAATTACTGATGTCATGGCTTTCTTTGTTACTCAAAGCTTCCTCTCCTTTGGTAGTTACAATTACTTCATCACTACCGGAGTTGTTATTCATTAACTCTTCTGCTAGATACATGAACAGCTCTTTCTTGTTTTCAGCCACTCTCAGAAAGGATTCCTAATTTCCAGGAATTATTGTATCATTCTGAACTCGTCTTCTTATGCCTTTTCCTCTCTTTTTTCGAGTTGAAGCCTTCAGACTGTTTGAAAAATATTGATCCCATACTACATCTACACGAGAACAAAATCTTAACTGTCTTTCAACATATGGTAAGAATATTTGTCGAGAATAGTCCTGAAATGTTCTACAAGCTCTTGGTTTCAGTAAATTTACAATGGCTGCACCGTCAAGCACTACTACGTCTACGCTTGGAGCCTCTGTTTCTGATTCTTCTATCCTTTCGAGAGGTACCAGTAAATCCGATTTTGTTCCTAATGGTATATCTCCAAACTGTGATAAGGATGGAGGGTATGGTTGATTCTCATGTCGGAAGAATTCTTCCAGGTCTCCATTTCGAACTTGGCAAGAAACATACAGCTGAGAAAAAAGAGAGCAATTCTGTTTCAAAGAACGGATTTGCTGCTTGTCTTTTGATTCACTTCTAGGTTGCTGGCGACTAAACAGCAATAGTCTATTTTGCTTGATTGGATCATAAATAGACTTAGTAGAAGAAGTTGCCAATCTTTCAGACACAAAAGTATCAAACTGTTTTTGCCAATTGACTTTACATTGCTTATTGTTTCGGCAACTCTCTGGTCAATGATGTCTCTTGTGTCAAGTACAACAAGGTCGGTCGTTGTTTCTAGAAAGGGATTTCCAAATTCTGTATAAACATCTAAAAGAGATTTAACGTTTGTCATGAATGTATTTTGAATACCCTTGGTCTGTTCGTGATGCTTACTTATTGGACAATCGCAATAGCAGAAAATACATTTTGGCTTTTTCTAACCACGAAATGTCCTTTATCAAACTCACGTGCAACATCAGGTGCAGTATGTTCTAGCGCCATCATATCTCTTAGATGAATAGGCAACCATCGAGCATAATTTGGATGATTCAAGGCAAAGAACCAACGTATCAACATGGTAAGTGAATCCTTGTACAGAGGGAAATTCCCTTCTCTCAAAGACCGGACGAATATCAATTTAGATTCAAAGTCAATGACCAAAAATGAAACAGAGGACTTTCCTCCTCCCTTCGCTTTTTCCAAGCTTCAAACGTCAAGTGTGGTCCTGTCAAATCAAAGTTCTCTACGTATACCTGGTACGCTGCATTCATAAGGATGTGTAATGTGCAAGCTGTCACTTGATGCGCATATCGTGTTCTAGATATATGTGAAGCTTTTAGAAACGACTCAGCTGTTCCTGCTGAAGCAACATTGGCTTGGCATAAAGCATTTGACCATCCGCTATTCTGTAACCAATCACCAATAGTTCTCAGAGCAGCCATTTCAATATGTAGCCCCCGAACATAACCACGATTTGGTTTTCACCATATAAGGATGGCCAATGCCATTGGATTGATCACATGCAAGTACTGGGGTTTGTGTTGGATTAAGAAAACCAACACTTTGCTTAACAATGTTCATAGAATGACGAATCATTGAAACTGATTTCGCTTCCTCCTGAAACAGAGGTAGCAATGAGGAAACATCAGTTGATTCTGATACTGGTTCATTTATATCTGCATGAAAAGCAGACCATGAGAGGCTACTTCTGTTGGGACTATTTTCAACTGTAGTTTCTCTGTTCCAACCACTTGGTTTTGAGCTCTTTGGCTTCTGAAATGTTACTGCATTCACTTACAAGAGTACTGTTTAATGGAGGTACTGCTGCTGACTCCTTTGGTGGAACAATTGGGGGCACAGTTCTATAGGAATCGGGGAGCGGTTTTAATGTATCTCTACCGATATTACCCATAAGAAACGTTTTCTCTCTTTCTTTTCCATCATTTTCAGCAGTGGTGTGTTGAAAAAGTGATATGGCTGTACCGTGCAAAGACCCTTGTGCCGTTGTAGAGCTCGGATTGTGATCGATATTATCAACTGCAGCTGTTGTAAAAAGGTCATGCCTTAGTTGTGCTGGACAAACAACGTTTTCTACATGAAATCGTTCACAAATGGAATTCCCCATTGCTGTTGATATATCCATAACCCTGCTATAAGAAATGCTTATTCCTAGACTATTCAGCTTGTCTATCAGTCCTCTCTTTCTTGTTTGTGCATGTAACAAAATGCCGATATAAACCGGTAATGGTGGCTCTCTATTCGATGAATGGTAAGTTGAGGTGTGTTCCTTTCTACATTTAACAATCGAATTATATTGAAGAAGCTGGGATATTGTTAATGTCGATTGGGCTTCTACAATATTTAGGGACTGGGTCTTTATATTAGAGCCACCAAGAATCATCCTCACTAGTGATGTGAGCGATTCAGGTACCGCATCTTTTTGGCATTCGGTATCATTGCCATTGAAGTTGTATCATTGCCATTGAAGAAGTATCGGTGCCATTGAAGTTGCTTTTTGAAGCAAGCATATCTCATTGAACAATTGAAGCTGCCTTTGACAGAATCATGCCTTCATCGTCAAAATCTATCTTAGTCGCATACTTCAGGACTTCTCCGATATCTGACCTAAACACAAGAACCACATCCCTACCTTGATTATGTGCCTCAAGATCTGGCAACGCAGCAAGTATGCGACACTTAAGACGAGTTGAATGTGCTTTGGTACCAATGTCCCCTAACTGTTTAAGTCTATTTTCATACATTTTTGTTAGATCGGAGAGTTTGAAAACTGGGATAGTTTCCTTATCATACCTTGTTTCCTCTATATAGGCTATTAATTCTGCAAGGACTATTCCCTCCAAAACATTTACCGGGTTTTCATTCTTGGAAACAGCATGTTCCTTCATATACTTGTTATAGATTGCAGTATAGCATGTTCTATGATACTTAGCCTCTTGTGATATCATATCACCAGCACTAAGTTTTGCCAGCAAAACTGTATCCTGCAATTTCAATGCATACTCACGCACTCTACTGTCCATGCTGAATGTTGAAACTTCATGAAGAACGCCTGTGGAGTCTCCACAGAAAAAACAATCTTTTGTCATTGTTTTTGTTGATTGTCCACGACTTTTTCTTGTTGTCTTAGTGTAATTTGATGACCGTTCCTCTACTTCACTTTGCTTCCGTTTCTCTTGTCTAGATATTTTTAGATCTGAGATCTTATTTCGACATGACTTGTGCCACTTTGCTTTATACTGCTGCAAGGTGCTCCCTATAGACCCTTCCTTTTTCAATATATCTAAATTTACCGTCACAGGAAACTAGTCCAGTTCACAACATTTATCAATACTTTTTTCAAAAAAAACGTAACCAGCCCCAATTTCGTTGTATGGTTTCTTGTTTAAGGCTGGACATTGTAATGTTTCAGATGAATTCACTTGACAAATAATGCATTTATTCCAATTAAAGTCATCATTTTGAGCAGTTGACTTAGGTGATGGATATCTGTCACCAACAATCTTTACTCTCTTAGCCATTATTTCATTTTGCTTTAAAATTCCAAAAATATTAAATGATCTGTAAACGTGTTCCTTCTTCTCTTAATCATTTATTTACATGCTGTTTCTTTAATTTCGTTTCGGTGGCGCCACCTACAAATCCGTTTTGAATTACAATTAGCTCTAACTTTTTAATTTGTCAGACTTAATGTTTCTCTGGTATTTTCTCGTATTTTTTGTAATTTATAATGTGATTTGTGTTTCTTGTTTACGTCCTTTTATCGAAATTTTATTTAACCCCCCCCCCCCCACCTTTCACCCTCCTAATATTTTTAGGGGGGCTTCTCATGCATTAATGTTCCCATATATATTCAGGTGAATGTCCCATGACAAGATAATCGAGATAATTCATTCATTAATACCATAGAATAAAGATGAAATCGAATGTGAAGCTAAGTTTAGGAAATTTTGCATGCAGTTGGCGGCCATCTTGAATACGGCGGCCATTTTGACTTTTCGAGTTGGGTCCACATCCAGATTTGTAAAGGATGGTCTAAAGAACAATCATGCAAAGTTTCATGCTTTCCTGAAATTTTGCACAATTATTTCACCATTCAGCTGGACTACTAGTGAAATTAATTTTGGCTGCGTATAAAAAGTAATTTGGCTGGAGGCATCACTAATGAGAATTTAATATATAATAACACGTGTTTGGTGCATGAAAATTGGTTGGAAATTTTCTTCAAGAAGGTATAGAGTTCGAACAATACCCCATTATTATGTAAACGGAAGTGAAAGTAGAAAGCCGATCGTGTTTGTGCGAATACCCAGATTATTTTTTACACAACCGATCGTTAAGGTACATGATTATTACACTGCCTCACATTCCCATTTTTTGTTACACATTATCTATTTTGCACAAACATGTAGAAAAAACATTGTTCTGCATTGCGAGATTACCCACCGTGTAAAAGAGATATCCAGCAAGATTAACCTGTACTGACAACAGTCGACACACCAACATTACTCAAATCAGCTTCAATAGACTACGGGAGACGGCATAACACACAACATCCCCATCGAAAGGTTTTACTAGATGTTTGAGCAGAGCAAGAAACATCAGTGAGTGTCACTGTTGGTGGACAAGGAGTTCTCGAGGGCTCATGTAGCCAAGTTTGATCAATTTCGGTTGATCGTTTCTTCAACGCAATCGAAAATTTCTGTTTTCAAAATTTCGTGAAATTTCTAAAACGTGGTCCTGTAGCATCATATCCCTCCTATCCTGCTACGTCTTTCGGTACATTTTTGGACATAATAACTTTCACACTTTTCATTTTGAAGACTTTACCTTTAACTTTTCACACTTTTGGCCATATCACATTGTTCAGATTGAGAATTTACGAGGGTTAAGTATCCGAAACGTGCATGTCTGGTCCATGCAGTAAATGTATCTGTTCTTAAATGTTGCTAATGAATTTGAAGACGTTTAACATCAATAATGGAAGACAATCAATAAAATAGACGGCAAATGTGCCGACTTTTAACGGTCATTTCCTATGTAATATGTAATAACGAAGGGTGTGGTAATTACCTGCACATAACACTCCTACTTACTCGATTACACAGAGAGAAATCGGCAATCATGATATATGTCCCTTCTATTACTTTGTTTTGCATAATAATACGAAAGTGTTCCAACTCCATTCTTTCCCGAAGATAATTTCAAACCAATTTATCATGCACCAGACACGTGTGATATTAAATAATATTAAATCATCATCAGTGATGCTTCCATCCAAAGTGATTTTTAGACACAGCTAAAATTCATTTTAGTAGCGCTCTCAGGTTATATTTAAAAAAAAAATTTTAATTAAGTTTGTGCAATTCGCAGAGAGTGTGCGGTTCCAAATTTTTAACAAGAAGTACATAATATGTAAGGGATGATTAAGGACCTCATGCAGTAAAACATTCATTCAATGCGCAAAATTACTAGTAGCTATACAATTAGTGCGTAAAAATGTACAAACCTTTCAATTTAGATCACTACAGAATTATATTCATAATTTTTAATCATATTTAAATGTAGATAAAACGCACATTTATCAATAATGACTCTGAGAAAAAAATACGTCATTGAATATCAAATTCATACAGAGAAATGGACGTTTCCATTGCCTGAGGCTATTATTCAGTGGTAATGAATATAACATTGTCAATTAAGGTATGACTGAAACATCCTTATATAGTATAACGCAACAAAGAATGAGCAATGGTACAGTGAAGAAGGTATACTATATACCAATTGTATATACATTGTAGAATACAAAGCTAATGTCAACAGTACCGAAATATTAGGCTTTTTAAGAACGGTGTTCCGGCTTAATCACAATTTAATACCTGAAGTGAACACTTCATTCTGAGGATATCACAATATAGTACAGCAACAGGATTCAAAGAGAGATTTTATGTACTTTATGATTTCAATGTTGTCTGTCGTATGTTTGGTTATAATTTCGTTTGATGTTCTTCATTTTCAGCCGGATCAGGCATGAAAGGGATGTATTTCCAAATTCTGAGTCTTTTAATTCTCTGAGACAGAGGAAATTCGTAAATTTCGGCTGTATCTTCAAACAATGCTTTTTCTTCCTCCGAACATGAAGATGGATCTTGCCAAGCTGAAATACCACGCTCCTTTTTTGTTCCTGAAACAGTATCACTTTATTATCATACGGACGACAATTGATAATAATGTTTGATCATCTGCTAATATATATAGATAGAATCATCTTGCTTATAAATGAATCACTTTGTTATCATATGGACGTAATTTGATAATAATGCTTCATAATCTGCTGAAATATCGATCGAATCATCGTGCTTATAAATGAATCTATACAATGACAAAAGATATAATTTTTCATGAGCTTCCTTTCTAATAATACTTAAGGAAGATAAAAACAAAGGTAACTACCCTAAAGAAACAGATAATACCCCCCGGAATAAATTTTCTGAGCAGGTCCAATTTAACGATCCAACGTTATATATATTCTCCCATGTTTACAAGGTAATCATTCAGGGCAAGATCAATATATTCAATAAAATACTTAGAACGTTAAATGGTTTATGATATATGATTATGAGCCTTATGAGATGTGCGATGAAACGTTAGACATTTAAAATGCATGAAAAAATCTCAGTCCAAGGGCCTTAACTCTGGTATAGCCTTTTCGGCTGCAATCCCCTTTTTTCATATCTATATATTATCTTTCTTTTTCAAAGTCTTTGTAACGTTTCATTGAAATTCATCACATGGCTTGGGAGGAGCTGCGATGACAAGGGATGACATTGAAAAAAAATGTATGTCAAATCAATGTCCAATGGCCATATTTCGGGTCTTACATTTCTAGCCCACCTGAGCAAAGCTCATAGCGTGGCGTCTGTCGTCCGTCCGTTCGTCTGTCCGTCGTCCGTCCGTCCGTCCGTCGTATACTTTTCATATTTTCGACTTCTTCTCAAGAACTACTGAAGGGATTTGGAATTTTGATGAAAGTTGGTAGGAATAAAGTTTTCATGGTCCCCTACAAGTGTTGTTGTTTTTCGGATCCGTCAATAGGTGGCGCCACCATAGGCAAAAGTAGGTCACAGGGGTATCCTTCTTTGACAGAACCGAAGCACATATCGACAAACTGAAAGCATCTGGATGGTCTAGAAGGATATCTTAACATGCTTCCAGTCCGAAGTCAAATGTTTGACGCGTTTTTGACGTCTTTTTGGACTCTGTCAGAAATGCTCATTTTTTAACGGTTTCTTTGACTAACTCTATTAATGTATGGTTTTGTACCCTCATTTAGAGCATGTTTGTCAAATTTGAGTTACTCTTTTATTTGATAAACATTACAAGCTATAATCTTCTTTTTTGGGATTTAAATGAATTTTCTAAAATATAAATAGATATATTTACTGTGCACATGGACCCAAGGGTTGTAGGTTCGTGTCCCGGCACCGGCACCCCAAATTTTCTTCTTCCTTTTTCATTTTTTTTTTCAATTTTGTCACCTTTTAATGCGCTTTTAAATCATCTGAATACCTTTAATTTTCATCTTTGATCTGAATACCTTTAATTTTCATCTTTGATCTGAATACCTTTAATTTTCATCTTTGACAAAAAAATTCTTTTTCATTTCATTTTTTCCGTTTTGCACACTCTTTCACTGTGTTTTTGACATATTTCAGTCTCTTATTGCTGTGATATATATTCAATGCCTTGATTATACAGTTTTGAATTTTGAAAAATTGTTTTTGTGTGTATATTGTACAAAGGTTGTGGGTTTATATTCTGGCACTGACACTATCATAATGCAATATTAATAGGATAAGAGTGTGCATGGATATCAGGTGAGCGTTGAACCCCCCGGGGCTCTTGGTTCGACAGTGATCCCCTCTCTGCATGTACATCTACGTATTATGACCTTTGATTGAGATAAGTTTCACTGAATTCCATAAAATATTTTGGGAGGAGTTGCGATGACAAGCTTTCGTCTACAGACAGACCGACGGCCGGCCGGCCTGTCGGTCGTGGTGAATCCAGTAACCCCCTCCCTCCCCAACTTTGATAAGGGCGGCGGATTGAAGATAATCTAGCAATTTTTGTCAGAGGAAGGAGAAATCAACATTGGTCGGGGCAAAAATATTGATGGTTTCTCGTACAATGCATTTTTAAAAACATTTTTTTGTTTCAAATTTCAGAAGTCTATACCCCATTTCTCCCCTTGGCGAGAGTACGGAATAGGATATCATGAACAACGAACTCCATGTAAATTGCCAACACCCCTAACTTTTCCCCATTTCTTAGGGGTTCTATCCTATCTAGGATGGAGCCCCCTCCCCCGTCTTAAAGTATGTATCCTACTGGAATTATCGATTTTGTACTGTGTATTTGGATATGGTCATTGTCCATATTTGTCATCCTACTGGGAAAATTTCTAGATCCGCCCATGGTATGACAGTTTTCTTTTACATTTACCTGGAATTGTGTTGTCTAGGAGGAAGGCAAGTACGCTTCCCGAAAAGTTTGGATTGGCAAGCAGGCCTTTCAGGATAAAGTCTATATCAACATTACCTACAAATGAAAGAAAATTTAAGCGTTCAAACTCTTTAAAATCTTGAATAGCATTTATAATCAAATTTAATGCACTAGACACATGAGATAGAAAATCCTCATCAGTGGTACTTCTCGTAATTTTCAGACACAAGCAAATTTATCTAATTAATAGCGCCCTTTACTTTGAATTTTTGAATATCGTGTAACTGTTTTGGAGAGAGTGCGTGACACCGAATTTTCTTAAGGGTCGATTCAGTAGCATAGTCAACTAAATCTATGACCAAAGGGGCATTGGAGGGATGGTGCTAGGATGTTAACCTCCTTTAATTTCGATTATATTTTATGATGAAATGAGAAGTTTCTAAAACAACAAATTTATATATGATGTCAAATTGACAAAGGGCTAAAACAAAGCATCTTTCAGGCAACAGAGCTGAAAAAAAGTAATTGACGCACTTTAAACATTCAAACGTAAGGAACGTGTTTAACTGCTTGAGATAGGCAAAATAGGATCATATAAATGAGAAATAGGAGCAAACTGAGTCTGATTTTCTACATAAGAAAACAATTTCTCCGAAGAATAATGAAGGGATCTCCAGCTAGACTTTCCTGCATCGACCACAGCTGAACACAACCGCAGGATTCAATATACAACTTCAACAAACAACATGGAACAAGAAGACATTCAACACCAACACCAATTGAAAAACAATCAAAGCAGACACACAGAAACATAAACACTACTTTCTATCTATAAATGGAGGAAGAACAATAAGTATCTGGCGCTTTTGTTGGACGTCTATGAAAGACTCAATTCAATCTTAAATGGCAGATGGCCGCTGACCGTCCTAAGTCGATCATTGGTCTCAATCGTTTACGTGAAGTCTTTTTTGTGTTTAGTACCTTGTTTTAATGTCATATTTGGTGTTCCTTGTCCCCTTTGCTGTGAATGCTGCAAGCAAGTCTTGTTGGAGATTACCCGTTGTTCTCGTTCGTTTATGTTTAGTCTTTGTTTGTGTTTGGTACCGTGTTTTGATTTCGTATTTGGTGCCCCTTGTCCTTTTTGCGTCTCTTGTGTATGTTTACTGTTTGAACCTCGGAGTTTAAAGGTGTTTTGCTGTAAGTGCTGCAACCGAGTCTTGTTGGAGATCTACTCCTTTTTTAAAAGAGATCAATCCTTTTTTGACATCCATAAGTGCTCAGTTTCAAAAGAAAGATGAGCATTACATGAAGCTAATGAGTTAAAGGAGATCCTGACAATAATCTCAACAGCACTCACAATAGAGCACCAAATTGAGCATCGACGGACCCCTAGCAAGGTAGAGGTGGGATCAGGTGCCCGGGAGGAGTAAGCATCCCCTGTTGGCTAGCCGCACCCGCCGTCGATGTTCACGCACGAAAATGAAAACAATATATAAAATACATGCACTGTCTGAGGTTAAGTCTATACAGAAAGTGCTATGGCGACAATGTCAGGGAAAAACATTCAAAACACTTACTGTCAAACCCCTCGCGGGGAACTTTTTTACGAGCTTCACACGGCAAAGGGCATAAGTGTGACACAAATGAGTTAAAGGAGATCCTGACGATAATCTCAACAGCACTCACAATATAGCACCCAATTGAGCATCGACGGACCCCTAGCAAGGTAGAGGTGGGGTCAGGTGCCCGGGAGGAGTAAGCATCCCCTGTTGGCTAGCTGTGCCATCTGTTCCAGTTTTGAACTGAACCAGACCTTCATTACATAAACAAATGACTTAATTATACCAAAAGTTGATACTTTGTACTTTTCGTTTTCCCCATACCACTTCGATGTACTTTCAATACTGAAATGCCTAACAAATAAAGCCATAACGTGTATTTTAGACAAAAGGAACCACTCTCCTTGTAAACACATATCAGTTTCCTTTTTTTACAAATACACAAATAGAAATAAAGTTTTTCTTGTGAAGGTTTCTCGGAGTACAGTTATCGGACCCTCCAGCATTGTATTTTTAGAAGTTAACTTCATGGATTGTGTGAAAAATAAGAAGTTCCTTTACAAGATAAACTTGTACTTTGATGTTGATGCAATGGATAAAAGTATCGGTATTCATTAGAAATAGATATCCAAAAATGCCTAGTGGCTCTCACAAATACGTTCTTCGAGAACCGTAAACGGGAAATTGTACAGACTTGAAGGAGTGATATGCGTGGTTCAGATTTCAGAACCGGATATAAATATTATACGGTAGTGTTCAAAATAGAAACGGTCTATAAGATCAATAGATATATTTCTATTTTCAAACCTTTAAAAGTCAAATTTCATTTACGATGAAACATGGTTACATGTTTGATGAAACATGGTTACATGTTTCATTCAAAATGACGAACAGCGAGCGGAATTTGGAATTTCAATAATAAAGAAAGGTTATCTTGCATTTCTGATGATAAATATGTGTGCATACTTTTCAAATTACATCTTTAGTGTGAATCAGAAATATATGGACATGGTAGCACACTATGACGTCCCCTTGTCCAGAGTCATAAATGATATATTGACGTAGACGTTTTGTGCCATGACATGCCAATCTATACTTCTTTGTGGAAGTTACCGATGGTGACCTTTCTAACGAATTGTGAGATTTAGGCCTACCAATTGTGACCTTTCTACCGAATTGAAGTGGCGGGTGTTGCATGCAAGCAGGAGATGCTCACTCTTCTTGGGCACCTGATCTCATTCCTTCACAGGGAGTTCACTGCTCTTCATATGGTAGATTTGTTTTATTTCTGTTTCTTTGCCTTAGTTATTGTTTTATCCTGGTTTTGTATGTCCTTGGTTTGTTAATTTTCGGTTAACGATTTTGTACTTCTTTATAGGGAAATGGTTTTTCCATAATTGTCATTCTTGATAGGGATATGATTTTTTCCATATTTATCTTTAGGAAAATATTAAGTTAACGTATTAGATATAAAGTAAAAATAAAGCCTGTGTTTGTAAAACACGAATGCCCCCGGTGGCATCTTTGTTAGTATAAACCACTTACCATTCAAAAGTTATGCCAAATGTTAAAGTTTTCTTAAAGTAGGCCAAAAGTCAAGGTCACAAGGTCAAAAATTTTGGTATCAATGGAAAGGTCTTGTCACAAGGAATACACATGTGTAATATGAAAGCCCTATCACTTCCCATTCAAAAGTTGTGTCACATGTTAAAGTTTTTCGGACAAACAGACAAACAGACGGACAGGCCAAAAACTATATGCCCGGGGGCATAATTACCGTACAAAGCCGATTCTTTTGTTGATTAAGTAATAGCATCAAATATTTAAACTATCACCTTTCAACTCGGCACAAATAATCGCCCTTCCCCGTCTAACATCGAGTAACTTCGACCGATATCGGAAATATACATATTTTCCCGTGAAAACAACCCCAAAGTAGTTTATCATGCATATTATACATTAAGATAAAGTCAATTGTAAACCTAAATGGTGAAATATTTATAAAGTATACCTGTTTCAACATCTTCTGGGTACTTTTTTACCCACAAAGGAACGACCAGCCCCATCATGATGGAAACGCCAATAATGGCCAAGTTACGAGTTGAGGATAAGTCCACTGGTTGTAGGTTAGACAGGTTAACACCAATAAACATCCCTACCATCATAATAATGGAACCGCCCAATACCGGATGAGGAATAGATACAAAAACGGCGGACAATTTCCCAAGTAGACCAAATACGATGTAGATTAAGCCAAGGGTGATAAATACACTCCTACTGGCAACCTGAAATGATGCAGTTTTAAAATCTTTTTTTTTTCTTAATACTAGTATTTCCATATCTATTAAACTATTTTACTATGATCGTCAATGTACTGTATGAAAAGAGAATCAAGGTCAAGTGATTTTACATTTTAAATTTTGTAAGCTGATATTTGATTGGTGGAGCCAGTTGTGAGTAGTAATATGACATGCATGGATATAATAACCTTGAACAGGGCTCATTCAACGGCATTGTATAATGTGTATAGTAGCAACTAACTTACTCTAATTAGATTGAGATATCTTCCTTTCTTAATGCAAAACATGCAGACTCTAGTCTTTATGACAAAAACTCATATCATGACTACATAATTAAAATTCGGTTCCACTAGAATACAATAATTAGCAAAAATCTGAAATTCAATGTCTACTGTTCATACATATATGTATTATGCTATTATTTAATACTCTCCTGACTTCGACGGTTCGTTAAATGCAGTGATTCATTATAAATGTAATTGTTTAATGGTAACTGTTTAGGTTTCACCTTTCACAAGATGATAAGATTTCAAAAGTTGGAAATGAAATATGAAACTGTCCTTTATTAATGATGTCAAATGGTATATAGACTCCAAGAAGATCTAAATTCTTATATTCCTTACCCTAGTTATTCCTATAGCCCCGATATTAGGTCCGTACGTAGTAGTGGCTACTGGGGCGCCCATTGCTCCGGATATCACCGTGCTAATACCTTCAACCATGATACCCCTGTTTGTTGCATGCTGGGGTGGAGGTGGCACGTGACTCATCCTCGCACATGCGTAATAATCGCCAATGGAGTCCAGGATTGAAATCATCGTAGCAATCATGTAGCCCACAAATATCGTAGCTTTGATGGTTGGAGTCCCGTACATACCTTAAACCCCCAAAAGTAGTTCTTGTCAAATCAATCATGTTACAATTTTAGTGATGTTTTCCAAATTCTTAATTTTTTGCTAGCATCTATCAACGGATATACATATTGCATAATCTGTATCCTTTATGAAGATTATCACTTAGCTATTAGCTATCTTGGTCTTTTGTCCACAATGCATAGATTCTATATAACTTAAAATGTCAATAGCCCCTTATGTGAAAGAGCAACTACTAGACAAACAGACGGACAGGCAGTGATTCGGGGAGTATTTAAGTTTTCAACATCAAAAGAACTGATTCAAGCCTACTAGAATCTATTTATCGAAATGGAGAAAAATCGAGATGTTTGCATGCAATTGGATACCGTATACAGCATTTTATTGATTTCATTTACCTGGATATGGATAGAAGATCCAGTTTGCACTGTCTAAAGCCTCGTGGATACTGGCGTCCGTCCTCGCCTTGTATTGCTTATTTTTGGGATCGTCTGTAAAAACTCCCGCCACTGTCATCACGTGACAAACTAACCAACCAATCGTAATAGCGATAAGAATCTGAAATGAATTCGAGCAATTTATGTGCACTACTTCTATACCTCATATCATATTAAGAGGAGCTCTGCTGTCAAAAATGAAATAAATTAAAATTACATAAACGTGATTTAATCCCAGTTTCGTTGTATAATATGTTTTGCAAAGATGACATGGAATACATCCATTTTGTCATTGTGAATGACCCGATTTACGTGAGTATAACTTAGTTCGAATGTCAATAGCCAAGCGCGTAGCCAGAGTACTTTTCAAGTGGAAGCAATTCATGCATGGTGTTCGGGTGGCTTAAAACTATTATGGGCCCAACGCGAAATCCTGGCGGGGTGCAGGTATCAGAAGCGGATGAATGTTACATTTTCAGGGCATTTTTTCTGCGTCAGAGATGACACCCTGAAAATTGCACTTTTTCGACTGATTTTTCTTCATAAATTCACATGCATGCGTTAGTATTTCAATACAACTTAGTTTTAAAATAATACGGTAGCATGTTGTTTGAACGTCTTTCTGCAAAACATGTGGAAGCACCTGCGTATTTGTGTACGCCTGGCTTCGAGCCAGATTGCATCAACTATTTACTATGAATACAAAGTACACCACATAAAAAACAAGGTTATGTCATCATACATGACGCAGTTTCCATACGTAGACCTACTCTACGTATAAGATATCATATAATTCCGTCCTAATGTTAAACGTCTTGAACTTCAATAGCATTATTTAAGAACAGATAAATTTGCAGCATGTTTGAAACATAACAATGCCTTTTCACGTGTCTGGTGCATGTAAATTGATATGGAATTTTCTTCGAGAAGGTAGAGAGTTGGAACCCTTCGGCATTATTAATATAGACACTTATTTCACGTTGCAGTGTGGAGCAGTTAAAATCGTTCCCCGTGGCCTGATGTTTGTCAATTGTATTAATTACTTCTTTCCAGCTCTGTCACCTGAAAGAAGCTTTGTTTTGGCCTTTTATCAATGAGACATAAAATATATTTTTTTGCTATTTCGGAAACTAGCCATTTCACCGATAAATATCATCGAAATTAAAGGAGTTTAACATATTAGCACCATCCCTCCAATGCTATTTTGAACATAGATTTTATTTGGATATGCTACTGAATCGATCCTACAGGAAATTTGGAGCCGCGCGCTCTCTGTAATGTAAAGGTAAAAGTCTAACTTCAAAAAATTAAAGAGGGCGCTACTGAAATTATTTATGGTGGCGCCGCTGAAAGCATCACTGATGAGAATTTAATATTCGAAACACGTGTCTGGTGCACGTAAATTGATATGGAATTTTCTTCGAGAAGGTAGAGAGTTGGAATCCTTCGACATTATTTGAAATATTCCATGAATTAAAGGACCCATGACCACATCAAAGCTAGATAAAATAATTCTTTTGGATGAAATAAAAGCTTAAAGGGTCATTCAATTGAATAATTCTACTTGCAGTTCTGGAAGACATCGTTCGCGTAGTTTCACGGTGTTTTTCCGTGTTTGCATATTCTTTATCACTAAATTTGCTAAGCTTCTTTAAAATATGAAGATTCTCCCATTAATGCATAGCTCGTCCTTAAGTGATTCTTTGTTAAAATGAAATTACGAGTTATATTTAGAATTTCGTTATTCACGTTTAGATTTTCTCTATATCAGCCTAAAAAACAGCGCAATAATAATCAACGAACATATGTGACGTTGAAAACAGATTCACACTGTTTTGATCACTTCAGAGAAAAACCTTTAGTAAGTGATTATTCAATTTTTTAACCTCCGACCAACTATCATCGTCACTGAAGTTCTACAGTTGGTACGGGGAACTGGTCATACGCTATAATGTACCATTTCACAAAATGGTGGATCATATTCTGTCTTACATGTAACCCATTTGAACCATCCATGTGGTTGGATGGTTCAAAGTTTATTCTGTGGTTGGATGGTCCAAATGGGTAAAATGTAAGACAAAATGGAAGTAACCGCATGTGACATTGCTACTAAATTGAAGCGACAGGTGATGCATGCAAGCAGGAGATGCTGATTCTTCCTGGGCACCTAGTCTCATTCCCATATTGACTTCTTTCCATACGGTGATGTTTTTTGTTTGTTTGCTTTTATTCCTGTTTTATCCTTAATTTCTATGCCTTCGGTTTATGATTTTCTGAATAGTGGATTTCGTACTGTGTATGGGGATATGGTCGTTATCCATATTTGTCATTGTAGATGCATAAAAAAGCCATTGCAATCAGGCACTCTATTCAATTGTTAAACGTCTTCAAATTCAAAAGCATCATTTAAGGACGGATTAATTTGCAGCATGGACCAGACATGCACGTTTCGGGTACTCGTCTGTGATCCTCAATCTAAACATTGTAACATGGCCAAAATGTATGAAAGTTATTATGTGAATAATGTACCGAAAGACGCAAATACATATGACATTGCATGAAATTTTAAAATTAAGCAGGGGATGCTTCTATATGCTATTTTTTGTTTTCTATTTTGAATCATTTTGGCTTAAACATGTTAAACTACCACTGATGGGGATTCGTTATCCGAAACATGAACATCGACGGCGGGTGCGGCTAGCCAACAGGGGATGCTTAGTCCTCCCGTGCACCTGGTCCCACATCTAGCTAGGGGTCCGTCGATGCTCAATTGGTGCTCTATTGTGAGTGCTGTTGAGATTATCGTCAGGATCTTCTTTAACTCATGAATGTCTGGTGCATCGTTTTTAGAAGTTTTTGTCTCGAAGACTGCTCTCTGGCCGCAGGGTCGGACACTTCATCTTTCTTGAAACGTATCACATTTTTGTATGCCAATAAGATTGTTTTATTCATAGAACAACATGGTAGCATTAGTTTCGTTTTTAATTCACCTCGGATTTTTCGAGTTTTATGGCTTTACACCTTTGATATGTTTATTTTTATCAGAGTATAATTATAAATTCAAGGTATCTTAATTACCCATGTACAATGAAACAACTTTACCTAAGGTTAAGGATGGGGCTTATATCAAATGAAAATAGTGACGTCACCTTCTAATTAAGCCTTCCGCACTTAAATCATATACACCTTTTTCCCGTTTCGATCTAACAGTTGAAGAAGATTATGTTTCATATATTTGAACGAAAGCCCTATCCTCATAATACCCTGATACATAAACCATATATAATAATAAAGCACCCACATTCTCCAGAAAAAGCAAGGATTAGCGTTTTTAAGTCATTACAATTTTTAATATGAAGAAAAAACGCATTGAAAAAAAAACAATGAATCAAAAAAACAAAATCCTATAATAGCAGGGAAAGGACCTGTAACGATAAGGCGTAAAGTCTGCCCAAAAATAAAGTACTTCATTTCTGTAATCAAGTCAGTGAAATACTTTGAAAGATAAAACCCCTTCAAAATCTGAAGAAAATGTTTCATGAAATTGCTCTAATAGAGAGATATTTGAGTATAAATGTGCTTATTTTGTATAGAAACAAATGAAAATCGGAAATGTTTTCATAAAATATCGCACCCCCCCCCCCCTTGGAACACAACGCCGCTTCTACCTAAGATGTATTTTCATATTTCAAATTTTCTGCAAAAGCGGAGTTGTGTTCCAAAGGGGGGAACAATAGTCACTTTACGAAAATTCGATTGGGCGGGTAGGGGTGAAGAAAAGATGTGAAATTAACAGAAAATTAGTAAATCGCATTTGATTCGCTTTCGGCAAATAATTAACCTCTTTATCAATAATTTCGAATTCATCAATTTTCAACAAAACTTTTCGTCGTTGTTTACTTTTTCACTAACAAACTCCTTCATTTTAGTTTTGGGCATTGATAATTCAACAACCCCTCGCAATAAAAGATAACAATAAGCGTTGACGACTGAAGCACCAGTCAATCTTGGGAAATGCTCAAAACTTCCTCGGTAACATTCACAAAGTATTTAGGAAATATAATTATAGTAAATGAAAAAGAAATATGATTTTATAAACTGATCGACATAAAACATATTCAAACTATTTTTACAACGGCGGCGTTGTAATTTTACAATATAAGTGAGAGTGAGTGTTCGATTACATACCTCTAGCCACGTGTTTACGGAATGTGATATTTGGAGAAAATCATGTTTTAGCACAATATCTCTTATTAAATCTCATTGTAGTTCATTTTGACATTTTAATCAACAAAAGCGACCGATTGTTAGAAAATTTCCGACATTTCACTCGCATTATTTATATCATAACAAAGACCCCCACCCTCACTTCTACGTAAAAATATACTATAATGTTATTTCTCATAATTATGTCAATAAAACTACTATTTAAGAAATGACTGTCTTACTTTGGGTGTTCATGGTAGTATAATTCTGGTTGGTCACGTGCAAATTTGTACTAAATATCAGTCAACCCATTTAGCATTTATAATGAGCGAGTTGAATCTTATAACTTCAAAAGTATTCGAACGTTGGTAAATTCTCCGTACTTTCAAAACTAAAGCGTGACGTCACAATAGGCAACCAGAATTATAGTTTATAACTCCCTTTGCCTACCGGGCGCTTAAAGCTGAACTAAGTCTTTAAAAAACCCCATGACGTAGTAAATTTCTTTAGGGAACGGAAATTGTTAGAAGTGAAACTAACAATCTCCGTCCCCTAGCTAAAAATACACTTGGTCATGTGTTGATTTGAACTTTCCCCCTGATGACTTTTTGCATACTAATGTATCGTGACCCAAAATCCACTACCTCGAGTACTCGAGCGGTATATAAAGAAGCCTGGACGTGTGGACCTTGTCATTTGTATGAGATGTTGTCTACCTGTAAAGATTAGTTAAGAAATTAGTAAATTGCATAGAAAATCATACATTAAAATATATAATTTTCAAATAAGAATGAAATTATTTTCTCATATATAGTTATAATGAATGAGATCTGCCCCGGGTACGTGATAGAGGAGGGAGGGCAACTCGGGGGCTCCGGTACATGTTTCACATATACAGCACCTCCAAAAGAAATTATGGCGTATGCATAATGATATATACAAGTACTATGTTTAAAAATCAAAATTAAGGTACAGATTGGAAAAGTTTGGGGGGGGAGATTTGCTACAAGTAAATCATCATGAAATGTGGTAAATAACAAATGGTTATTTACAAAGATAACATGATCACAAACTTATCACAATGCATATGCATGTAGGGAACTCAATGTTTCAAAATTTGGACAGATCAAGAGGGTTTGGGGTTCGGGGGGCGGGGGGGGGGGGGTGGCGGGGGTGATCGAATGGTAGCCCAAAATCAAAGCGTTGAAAGAAAATATATGAAGCGAAATATTATTTGCTTGTAATTTACATAATAGATCCGGACGAAAAAAGATCTGGGAAAAAGAAGCGTTGTGAGGTTTCGAGTTCGCGGGTGGGGGGGGGGGGGGGGGGGGTTGCGCGTTACAGGGAGGAAGTAATGCATACTCCAAATGTAATTCAAAATTACACTCTTTTACATACTGAAATGCTTCTTAGCTATGTCTGCCTATAAATTATTCATTTTCAGTATAGCTGTATCTTACACAATTACATAAATACACTTAGTGACCAACATTATATATTTACATTGTACCTGTTTACTAAACGTCTAAAATACAAAAATTTCCTAATTTCAAAATTTATTTTTAACAAGTCCATTGTCTCAATCCTCTAAAATTATATCAGAATAAAAAACTGCACATTGCATGGTTTTACTTACATGTTGATAAAGCAAATACAATCCTATATTACAAATGATCGGTACACTTGTTAGGCACGGTCCATTTGATATTTAGGGGGGGGGGGGGGCTTGGGTTTTTTGTCGGAGCAAGATTATTTTTTCAGCCCCGGACCGGGGCAAAATTATTTTTTTCTTGCAAAGTTGGAGCAAGGAAATTTTTTTTTTATAACAATTGGTGTGAATTATACATGTATTAAGAATGTGTGTGTTTTTTGTATAGAAATTCTTTATTTTTACTTAGATTACTTTAAACATTACTTTATTTTTATGTAAAACTTGAATTCACTTCTAAACGGAGAGCGATAAAAGATTTTTACAATATGTGATATATAATTTTCAGTATACAAAATGTATATAAGGTCATTTAACATGTAAGAGGGCCTGATGCAAGTTTTTACATGTAGAAATGAAAACTAGTGAAAAACTTAATTAAATTCTCCTTCCAAGCTTGTATATAAAATTAGACACTATGGTGATACATTTGTACATGTATCTATAAATAGTAATAAATTATATTGATAATGTTTTTAAGCATTCTATTTGTGTTTCAGTCACATGCATATACTTTTGATATTTTCAAATATGAAGTTGCCATTATAGAAGAAAAGTATGACGAGCGAAGCGAGCCAAAAAATGTTTATAGACAGTAAAAACTATGGCGAGCGAAGCGAGCCGAAAATTCTTTTGAAATTTTAAGCGAATTTTATGGTTATTCTTCAAATTCAGATTACTTGTAAGAGCAAGATTATTTTTTTCTCTCACACCATAAGCAATTTATTTTTTTCCTCAAAATTCAGAGCAAAATTATTTTTTTCGAAAAAAACCCAAGCCCCCCCCCCCCCCCAGAATATCAAATGGACCGTGCCTTACCATTATACACGCATGTGAAAAACATAGTGTAATCAAAGATTACGAAGCTCACCTCGCGGCAGCAAAGTTCAATTTAAACATATCTCTAAGTACATGTATATTAAGAAAATCACTCAAGTGGAAAAAAGTAGGTCAAGGTCATTTATGAAAGTTTGATCAAAAATACATCCAATATGCAAGTTTGGTACATGTAGCACTTATACCTTGCTCAATATTGGCCTTCAAAGGCAAAATCACTCAAGGGGAAAAAGTAGGTCAATGTCATTTTTAAACATTTGATCAAAGATACATCCAATATGCAAGTTTGGTACATGTATCACTTAAACTTTGCTCAATATTAGCCTTTAAAGGCAAAATCACTCAGGTGGAAAAAGTAGGTCAAGGCCATTTTATGAAAGTTTGATCAAAGATACATCCAATATGCAAGTTTGGTACATGTAGCACTTATACCTTGCTCAATATTGGCCTTCAAAGGCAAAATCACTCAAGGGGAAAAAGTAGGTCAAGGTCATTTTATGACAGTTTGATCAAAGATACATCCAATATGCAAGTTTGGTACATGTAGCAGTTATACTTTGCTCAATATTGGTCTTTAAAGGCAAAATCACTCAAGTGGAAAAAGTAGGTCAAGGTCATTTTATGAAAGTTTAATCAAAGATACATCCAATATGCAAGTTTGGTACATGTAGCAGTTATACTTTGCTCAATATTGGTCTTTAAAGGCAAAATCACTCAAGTGGAAAAAGTAGGTCAAGGTCATTTTATGAAAGTTTGATCAAAGATACATCCAATAATGACCAATATGCAAGTTTGGTACATGTAGCACTTATACTTTGCTCAATATTGGCCTTATAAGGCAAAATCACTGAAGCGGAAAAAGTAGGTCAGATGCTGCATCTGATGCATGGGTTCACCTCAGCATCCCAAGATGAATCACTTGTGCAAGTTTGGTTACTGTAGCATCAGTACTTTGTCAGATAATGAACTACCCCAAAAACTTTAACCAGACATTGACAAAGTCATTCAACCGGAAAATGTAGGTCAGATGCTGCATCTGATGCATGGGTTCACCTCAGCATCCCAAGATGAATCACTTGTGCAAGTTTGGTTACTGTAGCATCAGTACTTTGTCAGATACTGAGTTACCCTAAAAACTTTAACCAGACATTGACAAAGTCATTCAACCGGAAAATGTAGGTCAGATGCTGCATCTGATGCATGGGTTCACCTCAGCATCCCAAGATGAATCACTTGTGCAAGTTTGGTTACTGTAGCATCAGTACTTTGTCAGATACTGAGTTACCCCAAAAACTTTAACCGGACGTGGACGCGGACGCGGACGGGGACGCGGACGGGGACGGGGACGGGGACGCGGACGCCGGGGTTATAGCATAAGCTCATCTCAACTTCGTCGAGGTGAGCTAAAAACGCGTGTTCGATTAGAGCTGTAGTAATACTTGTCTCGTAAATAATAAGTAAGATCACAATTTCGTTATCCTAATGTTCTATGTTTGGAACAAAATAAGGAGTGATACATCTAAATCAAAATCATAATATTAAATGGACCATGCCTACAGACAGACATGCCTCGCTGAGAACGAAACGTTCAGCAGTTTCGGGGAACTCATGCATTCGAAAATCATTGATAAAAGGGAAAAAAGGAATAGCTATTCAAAAATGAAACCATGTGAATGCATGTATAAAAGCTTTGATGAGTTTCAGATGAAATTAATTTTAAATTCCAATTTCTATACTTTTAATGTTGATTTAAAAAATCACAGAAATTCAAAGTAATTTTACTCTTTTTTCCAACATTTCAGCTCCAGAGTAGTGCATATGATGATCGTTCATGGATGTTTTAGACCAAACAAAACCCCTCTAACTCGCCACTTTTAATTGGCCGGATTGCAAAGCAATTCCGGTCTATAGATTGACGATGTCCGTCTGTCCGTCTGTCTGTCTGTCTGTCTGTCTGTCCGTCCGTCCGTCTGTCTGTCCGTCTGTCGTCAACATTTTGGTTAAAGTTTCTGGTTGCAGCAAAATCTGAGAAACATTACGCAGTAGAAACTTTATATCATACATGAAGGTTGCCCATTAGAAGACCTTTCAATTTATGCCTTAACATTTGACCTAGTGACCTTGACCTTTGACCTAGTCAAGGTTATGGTATCGGGAAAGTGTGTAGACTGTAAGGCCACTATGTTCCCCATTCCCTCAACATAATTTTGGACCCGGCCCTGAAAAGAAAGGGCTATACAGAATTTGATTAGGGGTTAGTTATTAAGATGGGGATATTGGGAGGAAACGGATCCAAGACATGGCCCAGGTAGAGTTGTTCAACACAAATGAAACCTATAAACTATTGATAAATAGGATTGTGAAGAATTCTATAAATTGTTTCTTTCCCATTTCCGATGCGAATTCTGTCTGTTGCATCCCAAGGTTCACGTTCACCCCTCCCCCCTTTAACACATCAATGGAAATAATCATACAAACGATCATAAATTTAAATTCCAATGGATAATAAAGCTTATTCAAATATTCGGTAACTAGTATACATGTATATTTTAATTGATATGAATTGACTGGCGTCACGAGAAAAGGGCCCTTATCTCTCTGACGTCATAATTGAGAAAATTGACGTTAAACGCCGCGGACTTTTTCAATGAAAATAGAATTAAAGTCCCAACGTTTTCTTTGGGATTTTGTGTTTTCGGATGGGGGATTTTTCATCATAGGATTACTTTTCTCTCTTTTTTAATTTATTTTTGTTTCGTTTTGCTTTTGTTTTTGTTTTTTTTTTTTTGTCATCGATCGACTAGAGTGATATTTATAGAAGTAATTGCAAATATGTTTTAAAAAAAGAAACTTCGCGTTATCTTCAAATATTTTTGAAATCAAATAAATCCGTCTCTTTAAATAATAAAATATAAAGTGCGAAATATCCAATGAAAATACAAAGAACGTTAGTTTCAAACTCACAGTAAATGAATCAATAACGACCAGACTGAAAATCATGGGAGCGTGATGCATTCACATTTTAGATTTATTTCTAACTATAAATATAGATATCAACTTGCATAAGATCCAAACCAAATGTAAAAAAAAAACCTAGCTGATCTTCGCGTGTACATTTTAACCGAATAGTTGTTTTATCTAACTTTGATTTGATCTGTCCAGTCTGGTTCAGGGTTTGTTTTCTCTCTCTCTCTCTCTCTCTCTCTCTTTCTTTTTTTTTTTTTCTTAAAAACACAAGTGTTAAATTAGTAACTGAATGTATGATTTGCGTGTTATGTTTCGTAAAAAAGAAACTAAAGAAAAAATGAAACAATCAAATGAGAGTCTTTACTCTCTATTTTCTCTCTTTTTTTCATTCTAACGACTTGCTATTTCGGTAAGACGAGAATACCGGCAATATGCATAGCTTTTGCTTTTAATACATCCTCTATTTTTCGTTTCGTACTTGATGTTCATTTTAGGAATTGCCATTTCACGTAATAGTACTATAATGACAAAGTTATCTTTGGAAAAATGCAAAAGCGTAGTAAAGATATGCGACAGGGGCGAACCATTTCTTCACATCGCAACTATACTTTTTGTATCGCTGTCTCGCGTTATTGCTTCTTCGCGCATAGTTTCCTACCGAAAGAAGCGAACTCCATCTTCGCTACTTTGCGTAATGATGTGATGTGATGACCCTAAAAGATCACTGTAGTTCTGTGCAATGGACTGTAGACACAGCTGAAATTAATGATCCTATCGTTATGGTTCGCAGGCGACACAAAAATTGGAATTAAACGCTGATAGAAAATCAACGAATGTAATTTTTATTTAAGCCGGGCTTCCACTGTCGCGAATGTAGAGGAGAATGAGCTACGATCAGAGGCGAATGAACAATCGTGTCACATTCTTGTCTGTTCTCGTGAAGTATTTCTTGGCGCGATAGGCACACGATAGCGCCGCGATTGCATCAAGAATATGCTACGCGCCCGCTACGATAGTGTATCGAGTGTGATAAGAATAGAGAAGAATGCGACATGAATGTGTCACGATAAAAAGACACTGGGGCGAATGAGAGGCGAATGCAGGAGATTGAGACATGACTTTAACCCGATAGCGCTGCGATGCAGGAGATTGAGACACGACTTTAACCCGATAGCGCTGCGATCATGACAAGGATGAGACAAGAGCAAAATCAAAATCATTTGACATATCCAGGAGCATCAATACCCTTTGTTGACTTTGACCTCTTTCCATGTTGTTTTCTCTTGAAAGGCATTGTCAAAGTTTTCAAAACATTGATCCGCACACTTTTAAATCAACTCTGAGATAATCATTATTGTCACTGCCGTGTGTGTATGTAGTACTATCGTCGCAATATCGTGTCGAGATCGTGGCTGAATCGCGTTGATTTATTCATTCGTGTCACATTCTCGGCCCATTCGCGTCAGATTCTTTGTTGTCGGGGCTCTATCGTGGCTCGATCGGGGCTCTATCGTGGCTCATTCTCCTCCACCTTTGGAACAAGAATGCACGCGAATGTGGGGAGAACGCGCCGCGAATGGAGGAGAATGCAACGCGAATGCGCTGCGCATGTGCCGCGAGAGTGAGGCGAATAAGAATTCAGACGTGAATGTTTTAAACAGTTGGAAGCATTCGCGTCGGTGCCGCGAACAGAGGAGAATGCAGGAGAACATGGCACGATAGTGACACGATGAGACGAGAATGCCCGCGATTGAGCTCGTAGCTCTACCGCCTCTGCATTCGCGACAGTGGAAGCCCGGCTTCAGACATACATATTTGCCGACACAAGTCATCACAATTTATTGAAATGAACGGTCGGTATTATAACTGTTTGAATTCATAGATGGATCTGGAAAATTATGTCACGGTATTCAGTCTGGCGAAATACGCAAAAAATCATCTGAAGTAATATTTAATTTGTTGCAGGAATAGGCCATAGACACGGCCATAATATTCTTTAAGAATATGATTCTTTTTCCTCTTATTTTTTTCTTTTTGACTTTTATATACTCTTTGTTGATTTTAAAGTCATGTTCATGGAATTTAAAGTAAAATTGCAATATTGTTTCACACATCTAAAACTGAAGATATTTTTTAAAACTGAAAACTGAGTTCTTGTCAATAAATTCCTTATTATTTGGGTTCCTTTGTTACGTAGATAATAAAATCGACTTGTGCATAGTTTTGCACAAACTATGTATAATTGCGAGGTACGTATATTTAGTTAAATCTCATCTAGTTTCTAGATAAAAACACACACAAGCATGAAAGTCGAGGAAAAAAAGAAAAAAGAAAAAAAAAAGAAATGTCGATGACAAAAAATTATTATAAAAGACAACTAAATTCTCGCTTCATCTCTACCTTTCACGTGACCTGTCGCATGTTTTAATATGTGAACTTGAAGGCGACCTCAACCCAATTACATGTAAGTGTAGAGCGCCATCATCTTGGCCATTTCTGCATATTTGATCTTAGTAAAATGTATATTATGTGAATGATGGCTACAATTGTTCGAATATAAAATACAATATATCGGCGCCTCCTTATATAAAACGGCAACCATGTACATCTTCATAATTTTAAGAGGTATGAGAAAATCATGAACCAAGAACTGTGAAATTTGCTTGATAATAAATTTAAGATAACCGAGAAACTGCCAAAATAAACAAATTAATTCCCGTGGAATACTATCATAAAATCGATACATGTTGCAGGTGGCGCTCTAAAACTGAAATTACAAAATAAAAGGTGTGACAAACCAATGTGTAGAGCTGAAAAGAAAACCGTATATACAATGTATTCCTATCCAATTTCCATTATTATTATTTCAATTTTGTTTTTGCCGACTATAGATAAAAAATATCTCATGACAAACGTATTCAGTGCAGGATTTTCGTTAAAGATCTCCATTTCAGATGTTGGAAGAGCAAAACTTTATTACGGTATTTCTCAATTCCTGTACTGAAGATATACTTTAATTTGCAATAAAATCAAATCATTGAGAAAAAAAATCGGTTGAATTATATGATTTTACCCACATTCTCTCAAAAATATTCACTTGTAAATACAAACCATGGCTAGATTATGTTTTACATAGACACCTGTCCCCTGTAGTTTTTGACACTAAACATAACGTCGCCGACGTTGTAGAATTAATATTGATTTACTTGTATAGCATTATAGTACTTATATTTATGCATAACTTAATAAAATTCAGTTCCAGTTGAGAAATTTAGATAAAGAAAGATCAAACTTTATTTCCATATCAAAAAAAAAAAAAAAAAATAAGATTATAATAATAAAAAAACAACCTCAAAATAAAAACAAAAACAGACCAACAACAACAACAATTCAACAAAACGAGACAGACGAAAAATGTAACGTTCTACAATTATCTTTGTTGAGATACCCTTACCGATAGGGGGAAAATTTTATCGATATAGATGGTTTTATATAATAGAAATCTGCTTCAATGGACTGCAATACGGGTCATAAGGATGTTAAAAAAATCCCTTTTCTATGGATGATCAAGTTCTATTTGCCCCGAGAGATAAAAGGTAGTATAACAAAATGACGTCATAATTCTAACGTCGCAATGACGTGACACTACCCAAAGATAAATGCCTATATCTCTGGACAGGAGCGGCGCATAGCGATAAATAGCACCTTTTTGAAAAGAGGAATAATCAAAGTTTTCAAAAATACCAAAAACTAGAATTCGTGAAAATATCACTTAAGGGCCCTTTTCTCGAGCTCGTGGCCACAGTCAATTTATAAAAGCCCATTTTCATTATGCGAATAGTCTAATCGAACACGCTATTTTCACATGTGTCTACACAATGAGGTCATGTTTGTTGTAGAAAATTGTATACCGACCGTTGGCCTGTATTGGATTGTATTTTCTAAAATATCATGTAAGTAAAACACTATAATTATCATGCAGTTTTGTATTCTCGAAATTTAGCTGATTAATTACATTTTCTAAAAGAAATTTTGAGATGAGGAAAATGCAGAGAAACAGCTATGTACTTGCCTTTCACAGTATACAGGTATATGTAACAAAATCGTATGTAATGAAAATAGAATATTATAGAAGAATTTAACTATCGTATTTTAGTATGTTGATGTATGTACTTTTATTGTGTTTTTTTTTGCATGACAATGCTTCGATATAACACCCCCCCCCCCCCCAAGACACACCGGCATCCCCCTCCCAACTACTCTTCCGTCTAATAAATTGCATGCCATTCTTTGATGTAAACTTTTAGCAGTAAACGCTGATCAATATACTATTTCACTTCAGATAATATAAATTTTCAATAACTTAACCCCCCCCCCCTTTCCGGCCCAACATGTCTTGGTTGATCATAAACATTGGGCTCCCTCTTCATCTACATGTATATTTGATCTCCTTTGCATGTGATAAATCATTTAAATTTACTTTCATGTCTTTTGGTTTGAATGATATACTTGAATCCAACAACATCCCACCCCACCACTATTTCACATATGTACCAAATTTTGATCAATGTAAACCGTAGCATATAATTTTTTGATATTGTAAATACATGTAACTATGGATATTTTGAATTCATCTTTTTGGTTCGCAATATTTCATATAAAACATATGAAAAAACCTACCCACCCGGTCCCGTCCCCATCCCGTTCTAAAACAACCCCCTTCCACCCATCCCCTTCCACAAGTTCCCGAGATTACGTACCCGTCTTTTAATTATTTCAGTAAAACTGAACATTTCATGATTACTTTATCCATTTTCTATTTCAATGTATGGTTTTCTTTGAAATTTTCTAATTTCTGAACTCATCTTTACAGGTAGACGACATCTCATACAAATGACAATGTCCACGCGTCCAGGCTTCTTTATATACCGCTCGAGTACTCGAGGTAGTGGATTTTGGGTCACGATACATTAGTATGCAAAACGTCATCAGGGGGAAAGTTCAAATCAACACATGACCAAGTGTATTTTTAGCTAGGGGACGGAGATTGTTAGTTTCACTTCTAACAATTTCCGTTCCCTAAAAAAATTTACTACGTCATGGGGGTTTTTAAAGACTTAGTTCAGCTTTAACATGGGGATTCTTATGCAATGGAAATATAATCAATTAAAGATACTTGAAATGAAATAATTTCACGTACAGGACACATTTTAAATAATACTGGTTGAGCAAGTATTGCAAGTAAAAATTGGGCAGATTATAGCACTTAACGTTACATGTCCTTTCGCGAAATGGCGGTTGTTGGATGTAGAGTTCAAACAGATTTATGCATTAATATATCAGTCGCTTTGATTGCTCAATGATAAAATCAGCGATTCCGTTTTTAGAAAATATTTGAATCATTAATGGCGTCATTCGTTTTAACAAGAATATTATACAATATTATGGAAAAACATGGTTTCATAGATTGATATATGCTAATAGACATTATCATTCGTATTTATCTTTTGCTGTTTTGTTCTAATACCTTTTGAGGTGTCTGCTAGCCGAAAAAATGGTAAACAACCCTTTGCTATTTGGATGGATTTTGTGTGTTGGCGATAGTGCGGTCTGTATTAGGCGATAGTGCGGTCTGTATTAAAGTATGTAGATAAAAATACAGGGTTCGTCCGAGACGGATCGGCAGGTTTTCTAAAGGACTAATCACTAAGCCTCGCTCTAATAGTTTGCTATTAATATATTTCATTGTTAATCTATATATTATCAATGATACGACAGGAATTTCCATTTCACCGCTTCATCTAATCGAATGGAATTAAGCGTCATCGTTTACCGATTGCATGTAGCTCACTGAATGACACCTCGCATCTTATTATTGGACGATTTACGGGTGGAAAATACCAGTTAATTTCCAATAACAGTTTACGACGTGCCGATTCGTGACGGACGAATCCTGAATTTTCATATATAATTTTTATTACAGACGGCGTGAATTATGGCGAACACACATTATCAATAAAATTCATCGAAATAGCAGCAATAATTTGTTGACCTCCGCAAGCCGGCATCTGATTTCACAATATTTTTTCATTTTTTTTTTCAGGGGGGAGGGGTTTTGCTTAACATGTAAATATGATTGACCGCTTTGCTTTGTTTGCTTTCTCAGTTTAATCTTGAAATATCTTTATGTTCGTGTCAGGTTTTGCAAAATAATATGTTGCAAACGTTTGGTTTCGCCTATATTTGGTGTTAAAAACCCCAAGCCACACGCATACACGAGTACAAAGAAATCATTTAACGTACATACTAAGGCAGAAAGGTCAAGGATGGTGGCAACAATTATATATCACTTAGTATCAAATGGACGACGTCACCTATTCATCAAATCTACCCACTCTCAACCTATTTTTACTGTTTTTTCTGTTTTGATCTATTACAAGATAATGTTACATATACTTATAATAGTCCATTTCCTTCACTATATTCTGTAACATGAACAATACAATATAATAATGATACAGCAATGACATTTTCTAGGAAAAGCATGAATAAGCGCTTGTAGAAATCATATAAAATATATAAACATTCAGACCAACTGAAAATCCAATAATTGTAAAAGTAATGAAATATTTCAATCAAATCAAAAATTAAATGTTTTCTCATAATATAGCATTCGACTTCAGTTGATCATTTCTTCAACGCATTCTAAAATTCCTGTTATCAAAATTTCTTGAAATTTCTAAAATGTGGGTCCTTTAGCATCATATCCCTACCATCCTGCTACGTCTTTCGGTACATTTTTGGACATAAAAACTTTCACACATTTTGGCCATATTACATTATTTTGATTGAGGATCACTCACTGACGAGGGTTAAGTACCCGAAACGCGCATGTCTGTTCCAAATTAATCTGTTCCTAAGGTAGAGCATCCCTCAGGTCTCAGATGCTCATATTTCCTAAATAACAACTTTTACAATATTTTCATTTCCATATATTAAAACTTATGTTAAACCTGATATACAAACAACATATAATTCGTGGTTTCATGATTATACCGAGAACTTAGCCGTTTGAACTTTAACATTGGACCCTATGGGAAAAGTAAGAGAAATCCCTTTCTAGAGGTGATAAAATGTAACTGCAAAAGTTTCTATTCCCAAAACCATGTTAGTTTGATAATCTGAACAATATAATGAAGAGAAAAAATAGGGTATCCAGGCAAAAAATTACCAGCAATTCTGACATGAGGGATACTCTACCTTAAATGATGCTATTGAATTTGAAGACGTTCAAAAGGTCATTGATGCTTCCAGCCAAAGTGCTTTTCATAAGCCGCCAAAATTCAAATATTCTAGTCACGGGGAACGAGTTTAAGTGCTCTACACGTCAACAGGATATAATAATTATACGGAAGTTTTCCAACTCTAGAAGACTCAGACAGTGATTTGACCGCATTATTGATGTTCTGAAGTATATTAATAACTTCTTTCTGTCGCCTCAAAGAAACTTTGTTTGGGCCTTTTACCAATTTGAAATCATATGTATGATTTTGCTATTTCGGAAACTTGTCAATTCATCCAAAAATATCATCGAAATTAAAGGAGGTTAACATCTTAGCACCATCCCTACAACGTTATTTTGATCATAGTTTTTATTTGGATATGCTACTGAATCGATCCTATAGGAAATTTGGAGCCGCTCTGTAAAGTAAATGCACAAATTCAAATTAAAAAAACAGAGAGCGTTACTGAAATGAATTTTGGCAGCGTATGAAAAACACTTTTGTTGGAAACATCTCTGATGAGGATTTAATATCCGAAACACGTCTAGTGCATACAAATTAGTTTGAAATTTTCTTCAGGAAGGTATAGAGTTGGAACACTTCTGCAATATTATTCTAGAAGCTTTAAAATTTACAGATATCAGAAACGACCCTAAGAAATATTTCAGCCAGAAATTTAGTGGTTCGCTCAAGCAAATTTTTTTTTAAATATTATTTTTCGAATTTTGAAAAATATGGTGCGGGAGATCCGACGAACATTTAATTAATTTGGTATTGAATGGCCTTAGCATGAAAGGTATAGCTATTTCATTAAGTATTTTGCATTAAAGCAAAATGCAGTGAAATTGATTTTAGAAGACTTAAAGAGACACATTTAAGCTAAAATGGTTTAATAGCAGGAGGTTTGTAAATATAACAATAGAGCGCCATTTTTAGGAGATTACAGGGGTTAATTGACATGGATTATTCTTATACAGTATGACAGCTCAGTGAATAAAATATACACAAAACCATGTGTAGAATCCAAAAGTAACAATCAAAAGGCTTACAAATTCTTGGAAAATATATGAACAGAATTTCACACGGGAAAAGAAAAATCGGACAAACAGACGGAGACAACAACACCGCATCATTAAATACAGATAAATTTGCAGCATGGACCAGACATGCACGTTTCGGGTACTGATCCTCAATCTAAATAATGTAATATGTCTTCCAAAATGGAAGTTACCGGATGTGACAGTTCTACCGAATTGAAGCGACGGGTGTTGCATGCAAGCAGGAGATGCTTACTCTTCCTTGGCACCTGGTCTCACTCCCATATTGGGAGTTCGCTTCTTTTCATATGGTGGAGGTTTTTGTTTGTTTGCTTTGGTTCCTGTTTTATCCTGATTTTGTATGCCTTCGGTTTCTGGTTTTCTGAATTATCGATTTTGTGCTGTATACAGGGATATGGTCATTATCCATAATTGTCATGGCCAAAAGGTGTGAAAGTTGTTAATATGATAAAAAAAAAATACCGAAAGACGTAGCAGGATTGATGGGATATGATGCTATAATAGAAACAAGAATGACAACACTATCTAATGATCCAGAGTCCAAAGCAAGAACATGAAGAAAGGAATCATTGATGGTGATGCTGTTAACAACCTCTCTGTGTTTTAAAACTAGTTAAGTTAAAAAATACTCAAATATCGCATATATACATAGCATAACTTATCAATGACTCTGCTTCCATCGGCGTCTCTAGACTTTTTTTTTTGTTCTATAAATAATCATTATGGTTATTCCCATTCAGATTTTGGGATCGAATAATTATACATTTTCATTCAGAAATATGAATTTTTTTTATATAACACTGATTTTGTAAATCAGGCTTCGCCGGAGAAAAAATCGGGGTATGGTCGGTTATAATACATTATCAACTCTTGCGTATGTTAGCTAACCTTTTTAAATGGTGTGGGTTTTGTTTAGATACAATTCTAAAAATGCAATGATCGCTGTGCTATATAAGTCCCCTACCGGCGGCATAAATTTATGACTTGCATCTCTGTTCATCAGTTCATCTTCTGCAACAACAGCCAAGAAAAGTCTGGGAAGCTGAATTCACAAAATTTGCTAAGTCCAAGGGCCATAACTCTTGTGAAAATTAGTCAATCTAAATTAAACTCAAATCTGCATCACACTATAATGTATTCACATACAAAAAATCAGCTCATTATCTGCAATAACAGGCATGAAAAAGTCCGGGAAACTAAAACTTTCATGAAATTTGCTAAGTCCAAGGACCATAACTCTTGTAAAAATAGGCCAATGGATACCAAACTCAAACTTGGTCTGTATCACACTGAGATGTATTCATTAACCAAAAATCAGTGTATTATTTGCAATAGAACCAAAGAAAAGTCCGGAAACTGAAATTTTCATAAAATTTGCTAAGTCCAAGGGTCATAACTCTTGTAAAAATAGGTCAATCGAAAGCAAACTCAAACTTGATCTGTATCACATTGAGATATATCCACATACCAAAAATGAGTTCAATTTATCCAACAACAGCGGAAAAAAGTCTGGAAAACTGAAATTTTCATAGAATTTGCTAAGTCCAAGGGCCATAACTCTTGTAAAATTAGGTCAATCGAAAGCAAACCCAAACTTGATCTGTATCCCATTGAGATATATCCACATACCAAAAATGAGTTCAATATATGCAACAACAGCGGAAAAAAGTCCGGAAAACTGAAATTTTCATAGAATTTGCTAAGTCCAAGGGCCATAACTCTTGTAAAATTAGGTCAATCGAAAGCAAACCCAAACTTGATCTGTATCACATTGAGATATATCCACATACCAAAAATGAGTTCAATATATGCAACAACAGCGAAAAAAAGTCCGGAAAACTGAAATTTTCATAAAATTTGCTAAGTCCAAGGGCCATAACTCTTGTAAAAATAGGTCAATCGAAAGCAAACTCAAACTTGATCTGTATCACATTGAGATATATCCACATACCAAAAATGAGTTCAATTTCTCCAACAACAGCGGAAAAAAGTCCGGAAAACTGAAATTTTCATAGAATTTGCTAAGTCCAAGGGCCATAACTCTTGAAAAAATAGGTCAATCGAAAGCAAACTCAAACTTGATCTGTATCACATTGAGATATATCCACATACCAAAAATGAGTTCAATTTCTCCAACAACAGCGGAATAAAGTCTGGAAAACTGAAATTTTCATAGAATTTGCTAAGTCCAAGGGCCATAACTCTTGTAAAATTAGGTCAATCGAAAGCAAACTCAAACTTGATCTGTATCACATTGAGATATATCCACATACCAAAAATGAGTTCAATATATGCAACAACAGCGGAAAAAAGTCCGGAAAACTGAAATTTTCATAGAATTTGCTAAGTCCAAGGGCCATAACTCTTGTAAAATTAGGTCAATCGAAAGCAAACTCAAACTTGATCTGTATCACATTGAGATATATCCACATACCAAAAATGAGTTCAATATATGCAACAACAGCGGAAAAAAGTCCGGAAAACTGAAAATGGGACAGACGGACAGACGGACAGACAGACAGACAGACGGACGGACAGACAGACAGACCGAGAGGAAACTAAGAGTCCCCTTCGGCGTTGCCGGTAGGGGACTAATAAAGCCTACGCTCACGCAGCAGGATACGCCCGTTGGGATTTTTTTCACAACACCAAAATATCTAAGTCCCATAACTCCATAAGGACAAATCGGATGAACCTGAAAATCGAAAGGCGGCACCCTCTTCAAAGTCTGATCACAATGTACAAATATAATGAATATCTGTTGACGCATATTCAAGTTATTGCGTTCCATGCACCTATATTCTGCCCTAAGCTTAACATGTATGTGCATATAACCCCCCCCCCCCCCATTACACATAATTTCTGGATAATGTGACAAAAAATTTAAGAATCCGTTATATATGTGAAAGAACATCCTTTCTACTTGAAGTATACAAAATTTCAAAACATTTTGACCAGAAATAGATTTTTTAAGAATTTTTAACTATTTTAGTGTATTTTTACATTGTATCTAAAATATCTAAGTCCCATTACTCCGTAACGACAAATCCGATGAACCTGAAAATCAAAAGGCGGCTTCTTCTTCAAAGTCTGATGACAATGTAGAAATATCATGTTAATCCGTTGACGCATATTCAAGTTATTGCGTTCCATGCACCTATATTTTGCCCTAAGCTTAACATGTTTGTGCATATAACACCCCCCCCCCCCTCCCATTACAAATATCTCAGTTATGCGACCAAAAAATTAAAAATAATGCAATGATCGCTGTGCGATATAAGTCCCCTACCGGCGGCATAAATTTATGACTTGCATCTCTGTTCATCGGTTCATCTTCTTCAACAACAGCCAAGAAAGGTCTGGGAAACTGAACTCACGAAATTTGCTAAGTCCAAGGGCCATAACTCTTGTGAAAATTAGTCAATCTAAATTAAACTCAAATCTGCATCACACTATAATGTATTCACATACAAAAAATCAGCTCATTATCTGCAATAACAGGCATTAGAAAGTCCGGAAAACTGAAAATTTCATGAAATTTGCTAAGTCCAAGGGCCATAACTCTTGTAAAAATAGGCCAATTGAAACCAAACTCAAACTTGGTCTGTATCACACTGATATGTATTCATTCACCAAAAATCAGTGAATTATTTGCAATAGAACCAAAGAAAAGTCCAGAAAACTGAAATTTTCATAAAAAGTCCAAGGGCCATAACTCTTGTAGAAATAGGTGAATCTAAAGCAAACTCAAACTTCATCTGTATCCCACTGAGATATATCCACATACCAAAAATGAGTTCAATTTATCCGACAACAGTGGAAAAAAGTCCGGAAAACCGAAATTTTCATAAAATTTGCTAAGTCCAAGGGCCATAACTCATGTAAAATTAGGTCAATCAAAAGCGAACTCAAACTTGATCTGTATCACATTGAGATATATCCACATATTAAAAATGAGTTCAATATATCCAACAACATTGGAAAAAAGTCCGGAAAACCGAAATTTTCATAAAATTTGCTAAGTCCAAGGGCCATAACTCTTGTAAAATTAGATTAATCAAAAGGAAACTCAAATTTGATCTGTATCACATTGAGATATATCTACATACCAAATATGAGTTCAATATATGCAACAACAGCGGAAAAAAGTCCGGAAAACTGAACCTTTCATAAAATTTGCTAAGTTCAAGGGCCATAACTCTTGTAAAATTAGGTCAATCAAAAGCAAACTCAAACTTGATCTGTATCACACTGAGATATATCCACATACCAAAAATGAGTTCAATATATGCAACAACAGCGGAAAAAAGTCCGGAAAACTGAAACTTTCATAAAATTTGCTAAGTCCAAGGGCCATAACTCTTGTTAAATTAGGTCAATCGAAAGCAAACTCAAACTTGATCTGTATCACATTGAGATATATCCTCATACCAAAAATGAAATCAATATATGCAACAACAGCGAAAAAAAGTCCGGAAAACTGAAAATGGGACAGACGGACAGACGGACGGACAGACAGACAGACGGACAGACAGACCAAGAGGAAACTAAGAGTCCCCTTCGGCGTTGCCGGTAGGGAACTAACAAACCCGTTACATATATCAAAGAGTATCCTTTCTACCTTAAGTATACAAAATTTCAAAACATTTCGATCAAAAAAAAATTTTTAAATAATTTTTAACTATTTTAGTATATTTTCACTGTATTTTAAAATATCTAAGTCCCATAACTCTGTAACGACTATTCGAATGAACCTGAAAATCGAAAGGCGGCTTCCTCTCCACAATCCAAACATAATGTATGAATATCATGAAAATCTGTCGACGCATATTCAAGTTATTGCGTTCCATGCGCCTATAATTTGCCCTTAGCTTAACATGTATGTGCATATCACCCACCCCCCTTCCCATTACAAATATCTCAGTTTTGCGACAAAAAAATTAAAAACCCGTTACATATGTCAAAGAACATCCTTTCTACTTGAAGTATACAAAATTTCATAACATTTCGATCAAAAATAGATTTTTAAATAATTTTTAACTATTTTAGTATATTTTCACTGTATTTTAAAATATCTAAGTCCCATAACTCTGTAACGACAAATCGAATGAACCTGAAAATCGAAAGGCGGCTTCCTCTCTACAGTCCAAACATGATGTATGAATATCATGAAAATCTGTCTACGCATATTCAAGTTATTGCGTTCCATGCGCCTATATTTTGCCCTAAGCTTAACATGAATGTGCATATAACCCACCCCCCTTCCCATTATACACAATATCACGATTATGCGACAAAAAAAATAAAAACCCGTTGAATATGTCACAGAACATCCTTTCTACTTGAAGTATACAAAATTTCAAAACATTTCGACCAAAAATAGATTTTTAAATAATTTTTAACTATTTTAGTATATTTTCACTGTATTTTAAAAATCTAAGTCCCATAACTCTGTAACGACAAATCGGATGAAACTGAAAATCGAAAGGCGGCTTCCTCTCCACAGTCCAATCATAATGTATGAATTTCATGAAAATCCGTTGACGCATAATCAAGTTATTGCGTTCCATAGGCGGACGGACAGACGGACGGACGGACAGACGGACAGACGGACGGACGGACAGACGGACGGACTTCGCCATACCATAATACGACCCGTCAAATGACGGGCGTATAAAAAGTAAACGATCATTTACTCTAACATATTTTTTTAAAAGTATATGATCATTTATTTTAACATATTTTATTCCAGAGACTGAATGAGATCGGACACAGCTTACACCAATATAATACCGTATAACCAGAATTTTTCGCGAGATACTAATTTTCGCTATATTCGCGAGTGATTTGGAATCGCGAAAAATTATCCTCGCGAAAAATTGTGTTTGATAAGGTATAACATCAACTGGTATATAAGTGCCATTATGGTTTTACTGTACATGTGTCATTCTTCACATATATATCCCGAAGGAAATGGAGTGTATTCTAAAGATAGAAATAACCGAATCTTCAATAATGGAAGGTACAAAACAGTGAGGTCATATGTACATATTTATTTGTAATTTCGGAATCGCGAAAAATTGTACTCGCGAAAATAAGATACCCTATTTTACCATGAAATCGCGAAATTTGATACTCGCGAAAATTTCTGATTATACGGTAGTGTCAATATTTCGATATATGTACTATAGTTATCATTACAGTGCATCATATGCGCATTAAAGTCATTACAGTCTCATCAGTGATTGTGATGGCTAAAATAGAGGAATTCCAAATACCGAAACTATGAAGAGCAAAATCATTAAATTACAAAATTAAGCCAAAATGAAAGAAATATGTCTTCAGCATGTTCCGAGTGAGATATATCGCAATATTTGTTACATTCCTACTAGTGAACTGTTTCCCGGCGTGTTTGCAGGAGACTTAGATATATTTGTAAATTCGCCATTAAGAAATGTGATAAATCATTCTAAAATTAAGGGACATCTCCCTGATATCAATGCTCTTTTTAGCTGGTTCGTTGGCATAAATTATATGTCATGTTATGAATTTTCTCTTCATGTTTTTATCATTTGGATTTCCTCTATCACTGATGAGGCTTAACTTGCTGAAATGCGCATTTGATGCACTGAACTTATGACGATTGCGCATATATTGCAATAATGATTTTTGCGACAGAAACCGTTTTGTAATTTATATTATTTAGATCGGTGTTTTCCATTCCGCTTAATATCTACTTTGTTTATATTTCTTATTCTTTTTTATACGCCCGTCATTTGACGGGACGTATTATGGTATGGCGAAGTCCGTCCGTCTGTCCGTCTGTCCGTCTGTCCGTCTGTCCGTCTGTCCGTCCGTCCGTCTGTCCGTCCGCCTATGGAACGCAATAACTTGAATACGCGTCAACGGATTTTTATGAAATTTATACATAGTGATCAGACTGTGGAGAGGAAGCCGCCTTTCGATTTTCAGGTTCATCCGATTTGTCGTTACAGAGTTATGGGACTTAGATTTTTAAAATACAGTGAAAATATACTAAAATATTTAAAAATTATTTAAAAATCTATTTCTGGTCGAAATGTTTTGAAATTTTGTATACTTCAAGTAGAAAGGATGTTCTTTGACATATGTAACGGGTTTTTAATTTTTTTGTCGCATAACCGAGATATTGTGTGTAATAGGAAGGGGGGGGGGGGGTTATATGCACATACATTTTAAGCTAAGGGCAAAATATAGGCGCATGGAACGCGATAACTTGAATATGCGTCAACGGATTTTCATGATATTCATACGTTATGATTGGACTGTGGAGAGGAGGCCGCCTTTCGATTTTCAGGTTTATTCGATATGTCGTTACAGAGTTATGGGACTTAGATTTTTAAAATACAGTGAAAATATACTAAAATATTTAAAAATTATTTAAAAATCTATTTCTGGTCGAAATGTTTTGAAATTTTGTATACTTCATGTAGGAAGGATGTTCTTTGACATATGTAACGGGTTTTTAATTTTTTTGTCGCATAACCGAGATATTGTGTGTAATAGGAAGGGGGGAGGGGTGGGTTATATGCACATACATGTTAAGGTAAGGGCAAAATATAGGCGCATGGAACGCAATAACTTGAATATGCGTCAACGGATTTTCATGATATTCATACATTTTGATTGGACTGTGGAGAGGAAGCCGCCTTTCGATTTTCAGGTTCATTCGATATGTCATTACAGAGTTATGGGACTTAGACGTTTTTAAATACAGTGAAAATATACTAAAATATTTAAAAATTATTTAAAAATCTATTTCTGGTCGAAATGTTTTGAAATTTTGTATACTTAAGGTAGAAAGGATGCTCTTTGACATATGTAACGGGTTTTTATACGCCCGTCATTTGACGGGACATATTATGGTATGGCGAAGTCTGTCCGTCTGTCCGTCTGTCCGTCCGTCCGTCTGTCCGTCCGCCTATGGAACGCAATAACTTGAATACGCGTCAACGGATTTTTATGAAATTTATATATAGTGATCAGACTGTGGAGAGGAAGCCGCCTTTCGATTTTCAGGTTCATCCGATTTGTCGTTACAGAGTTATGGGACTTAGATTTTTAAAATACAGTGAAAATATACTAAAATATTTAAAAATTATTTAAAAATCTATTTCTGGTCGAAATGTTTTGAAATTTTGTATACTTCAAGTAGAAAGGATGTTCTTTGACATATGTAACGGGTTTTTAATTTTTTTGTCGCATAACCGAGATATTGTGTGTAATAGGAAGGGGGGGGGGGTTATATGCACATACATTTTAAGCTAAGGGCAAAATATAGGCGCATGGAACGCGATAACTTGAATATGCGTCAACGGATTTTCATGATATTCATACATTATGATTGGACTGTGGAGAGGAAGCCGCCTTTTGATTTTCAGGTTTATTGGATATGTCGTTACAGAGTTATGGGACTTAGATTTTTAAAATACAGTGAAAATATACTAAAATATTTAAAAATTATTTAAAAATCTATTTCTGGTCGAAATGTTTTGAAATTTTGTATACTACATGTAGGAAGGATGTTCTTTGACATATGTAACGGGTTTTTAATTTTTTTGTCGCATAACCGAGATATTGTGTGTAATAGGAAGGGGGGGAGGGGTGGGTTATATGCACATACATGTTAAGCTAAGGGCAAAATATAGGCGCATGGAACGCAATAACTTGAATATGCGTCAACGGATTTTCATGATATTCATACATTTTGATTGGACTTTGGAGAGGAAGCCGCCTTTCGATTTTCAGGTTCATTCGATATGTCGTTACAGAGTTATGGGACTTAGATATTTTAAAATACAGTGAAAATATACTGAAATAGTTAAAAATTATTTAAAAATCTATTTCTGGTTGAAATGTTTTGAAATTTTGTATACTTCAAGTAGAAAGGATGTTCTTTCACATATATAACGGGTTCTTGAATTTTTTATCACATCATCCAGAAATTATGTGTAATGGGGGGGGGGGGGGGGGGGGTTTATATGCACATACATGTTAAGCTAAGGGCAAAATATAGGTGCATGGAACGCAATAACTTGAATATGTGTCAACAGATTTTCATGAAATTTGTACATTTTGATCAGACTTTGAAGAGGAAGACGCCTTTCGATTTTAAGGTTCATCCAATTTGTCCTTATGGAGTTATGGGACTTAAATTTTTTGGTGTTGTGAAAAAAATCCCAACGGGCGTATCTTGCTGCGTGAGCGTAGGCTTTATATTACTTGTTTTCGTTATACGTCAATAATATGAGAAATACAGAAAGAATATTTGTATTAAGAAATTGTTCTTATAAAATATGTTACATGTTTTCAACATCAAAATTGTGTCTAAATATGATTTTTTCAATATAAAAATATCAAAAAATTATAATAAAACACCCCTGTGTTTGTGAAACACGAATGCCCCGGCATCTTTGACAGTATAATAGCTGAAGAGTAGCTTCACATTTTGAGGTCAACGTCACAAGGTCAAATTTGGCATCCATGGAAAGGTCTTGTCACAAAGAATACACACGTGAAATATGAAAGCCCTATTACTTACCATTCAAAAGTTATGGCGAAGGAAAACGTTTTTAAAAAGTGGGTCGAACTCTAGGGTCAAAGTTACAGGGTGAAATATTTTTGGTATTCATGGAAAGGTCTTGTTACAAGGAATACACATGTGAAATATGAAAGCCCTATCACTTAGCATTAAAAAATTATGGCCAAAGTTAAAGTTTTTTAGGACAAACAGAGAAACAGGGATAGACCAAAAACTACACTGTGGCGTATCACGTGATACGAAAAAAATGATGTGTTCCATGTGAATCCCCTTTGATTAAACCGAGTAAATACTGTTAAAATCTTCTTTATATGATTTTACCTAAGGCCTATCATATGGTCATTATGATCAAAGATATGATGGTTATCTATTCTGGTCAAGAATAGACGTGTACTCGGAGAACACTTAAACAGATTTTTTTCAATGCTCACCACATGTTATGATATGGTGCACGGACAGATACAAAATTTTCTGTTTAAGTGTTCTCCAAATATACGTCTATTCTTGACCAGAGTAAATTACCATCATATAATTAATAATAATGACCATATGATAGGCCTAAAATAAATTCCTGTAAAGTAGATTAAGACAGTATTTACTTGGTTAAATCAAAGGGGATTCCCGTGGAACATATCATTTGTGTATCACGTGATACGCCACAGTGAAATATCAGCCACCGAATCTCCGATTATGGGGGCATAAAAATATATACATTTATCAATATATCAAAATTTGATATGTTCACTTACCGCATAGACCTGGTGAAGTGGGTACCGTATAAATCGGAATCCTTTAGATGGTGTCCAAACTGGAATCGGCAGTAAAAACTTTCCCAAATAAAAGGCAAAAATAAATGCCAACGCTAGAGTCCTGAAAATGGAACAAGGAACAAAGGAAGGTTATTTCTAATATATGATAGATCAGCTATTGCTTATTTGGTAGCCTAAATATAAGAAAAGTTGAACAAATAATATTATGAATATTGACCCCAAATAATTTACATGTGAATTTATATATATATATATATATTCATTCTTATTCTTTTCTTTTCCTTGGTGTTGTTTACATAAAATTCAATTTTTTTTACATGTACTGAATTCTAACTCAGAACTTATTATACAACACGCTATTATTTTTTCAATTGCAATACAATGTATCCATTTCTTACAAAAATGTTATGGGCCAGTAGACAACAGCGAATTTAAGGGCGGGTTCAGCGATGTATATTCCAACCAATAAAATGGTGGGTACTATGGTAACAGGTCCGATAAAGCGGAGCAATACACCAATCAAACCTGTCCCGCCAATCAGCGCGTGGATAAAGCCAACCAACATCAGGCTGCCCTGCATCTATAAATGTCACAATGAATAATAATTTTGCTATACTTGATGCTTCATGATGATAAGCTTATGACGATTTGTCTTTCAATTGCTGAAGGAAAGGAAAGGATTGATCTCCAACAACACTCTGTGCAGTACAAAAGCAAAACAGCAAAACAACTCATGCAGAAACACAGATTCAAGTCCAAACAGAACCAACGGGTATGGTTCATTTATAGAGCTTGTCAGATAAAAGTTTCAAGTGGTTGCCTTTACTTTTAACTGGCATCATCACTTGTAAACAGTTACCACTCTTTAGCGCATAATACAATATAACAGTTGTACATATGGGAATCTTTTTTTCTCTGAAGCAATAAATAATTTGAAACATTTAAGGCGACCAACGAAAAAAAAAACCACGACAAAGCGTAAACATAAGCCTCCTCAGACTTGGTAAGCTAAAATGCGTCAAGCATAATTTAGCTAGACGTCATTTTTAGATAGGCGTCAGGTACTTGCCTACGTCATCGAGATATCTTTGGGACATTTTTTCTTACTTACCGAACCAAACGTATCCATTGAATATTTCTTTCTTTCAATTTCTATATCCGTTATTAGACTTGAGTTAGCTGCTGAAAGAATAATGTAAACTTCGTATTACAGAAAATTATAAATCCCCTCCGCCAAGCCGGTATGGGACTGAATAAAGAAAATCCTTTATCTTAGGTAGGAAGTTTTGTAAATAGGAAATAAATATACCACAAAAACAAACAAACAAACAAACAACCACATATCTATAAGAATGCATAGTAAAACTTAATTAGAATAAGAACCGATGACTCAGGCTCTATTAAATGAAAGATAAATAGTAAGAATGAAGATATCGCAAGCAATTAGGGAAAAGACCAGATGATGGCATTATATATGTAAAATGAATCATTTAAAATGATCCATAGGGTATTTGAATGTTTTATCTAAACTAATTAATAAAAAGCGTTTATAACAGCGCCATCTACAGTGAAGTTCTTACTTGCCCTGGACTCTGGAGAGTTGTCCTCAGTGTTGCTATGGAGCTATGTTATTATCTCCGTCTGTTTGTCAGATTTTTTTTCTCGTGAGAAAGTTCTGTTTTACACTTTTTTTTAAGAATTTGTAAGCTTCTTGATTGTGATTTTTGAAATTTGTATTTGACTTTCATTCACTGATCACATGCTTGACGCATGGTGTACCTGGATTAAACGCCTGCTACATGATATCCACAACCTTGTCGAATGACTACAATCGAATCAGGCTCATTTGACACACAGTGGCAAGTATTATTAAGTTACAGGTTGATCGGTAGATTTCACTGTAGTGTATGCAAATTTTCTCAATTCAATAATGTACCAGGCCGAGTCAGAAAGAAATTCACTTAAATATTACGCAAGATGTGCTTTGTTGTGCAAATTAAAGAGCATATGTTATAAAAAAAACAAGCGAGTACAATGTAAATTATATACAAGTGAGAAAGTGAAACTCAAATACTAGTACAAAACTTAAATCAGAATTCTCAATTAATGGGCATTCAAATGTTAAACGTCTTCAAATTCAATAGCATCATTTAAGAACAGATCGGGTACTTAACCCTCGTCAGTGATCCTCAATCTAAACAATGTAATATGGCCAAAAAGTGTGAAATTATTATGTCCGAAAATGTACCGAAAGACGTACTAGGAAAAATAGAAAAAAAATGGGGAAAAATACAAAAACTAGACAAAAATATATATATAAAAACTTGAAAGCAGCCATGGAGAAGAAAATCGGTACCCGGGGACAAGAAGTATATCCTGCTTGCTGTGGTATTCCTACAAACATCTTACATTTTCTTATTTCCTTTTTCCTACTTACCAGTAGCATTAATAAGACTGGTATCAAAACGTTTACACATGTCTGGCTGCAGGTTCTGTAGAGTCAGCAATGGTATAAGGTAGCCCGAATATGACCCTTGGTAAAGGGGGAGTCTACAAAATAATCCAAACAAAATTAAACATTATATGTCCCGGTATAACAGTGCTAGAAGATGTCATCTTAGTATTGTTCTTACAAATTGTGAAGAGTTTGAAATTAAATGAATATAATGAATTAGATAGATTGATTGTAATTAATTCTCATTCTCTTAAACGTATAAAGCTTTAGCAAAGTTTCAGACGAGATTTCAGTATGGCAGTTTACGAATGACAAATGTGGATAATGACCATTTCCCTGTATAAAGCACAAAATCGATAATTCAGAAAATCAGAAACCGAAGGCATACAAAATCAGGATAAACAGGAACCAAAGCAAACAAACAAAAACCTCCACAATATGAAAAGAAGCGAACTCCCGATATGGGAGTGAGACCAGGTGCCCAGGAAGAGTAAGCATCTCCTGGAAACTTGATACCTATCGAAATTAAGATGTTATTTTTACAATACGGAAGTGCTCAAACACTATACCTTCCGAAGAAAATTTTAAACCAATTTATTTGCACCAGACACGAGTTTCGGATATTAAATCCTCAGCAGTGATGCTTCCATCCAAAGTGATTTTAGAAACAGCCCAAATTAATTTTAGTAGCGCCCTCTGGTTATACTTTTTAAAATAAATTTATGCAATTTGCAGAGAGTGCGCGACTCAAAGTTTCCTGTAGGGTCGATTCAGTAGCATATCCAAAATAAAATCTATGATCAAAAAGCATAGGAGGTATGGTGCTAAGATTTTAACCTCCTTTAATTTTGATGATATTTTTTAATGAAATGATAAGTTTCCGAAATAGCAAAATAATATTTATGACGTCAAATTGATAAAGTGATAAAACAAAGCCTCTTTCAGATGAAAAAGCTGAAAAAGTAATCAATACACTTAAGAAACTTCCATGTCACGGGGAACGAGTTAAACTAATCCACACTGCAATAGGAAATAAGTGTTTATTTAATAATAGGGTAGTGTTCCAACTAAATACCTTCCGAAGAAAATTTTTAACCAATTTACAATCCATCAGACACGTGTTTCGGATATTAAATCCTCATTAGTGATACTTCAATTAAAAGTGATGTATAGAAACAACCCAAATTCATTTTAGTTGCGCCCTCTGGTTATATGTTTAGAAAATAAATTTGTGCAATTTTCAGAGAGTGCGCGACTCCAAATTTCCTATAGGGTCGATTCAGTAGCATATCTAAATAAAATCTATTATCAAAATAGCATAGGAGGCATTGTGTTAAGACAATATAGATTATTTGACAGACGATCAGCAAGACAGAAGTAAACCAAACATGCAAAGAATTGTAGACATTTAAAGCGTTTACCTTGATCCCAATGTGACCATCATGAGTGTGGACAGTCCGTTTATGATAAGGATTGATCCCAACATCTGAGACTTCATCTCTTGATCGTTATCTGCACACATTACTCCGGCAGCTATGATGACCTGGCCCAGGGATGAGGACAGAGATAGGAGGGCTTGCTACAAAGTTACAAAACGTACTTTTAAAGAATGAAGTTAAATAAGCAACATTTGTCGCCTTAGCCGTGCAGTAAACAAATAATAAAGTACACCGGCAGAAGGGCTTGCTTGCTACAAAGTGACAAAACCTACTTAATACCGAAGATAAAATCATTTTAGAATGTGAAGTTTCTGAGTCAGGTGACCATGGGAAGTTAACAACTCCGGCTTGTAACTAGCAACATCCGTTACTTCAGATGTTTAGAAAAGGTATCTGAATGAAAGGAGAGGATCTACAACAACACCTAGTTGCATTACCTACATCAAAATTCCAAAACACCCACTGTGAAAACACAAAGCAGACACGAACAGAAGGAGACGCAAACGGTACAAGGAACGCCAAATCACACAGAGACATCGAATTCAAATGACTACACATACACAACGAGACCAATGGGCAAACGGTTCCGACCACAGTAGCAGACGGTGTGGTTATCCTGGATTACGTGCACACAACCCTCACACTTTTCCGATTACCTAGAGGTCTCGAAGATCGCACAATTGTGGTGTAATATAACCTCCTCATTGTAAGATGAACATACAAACAGACAGCATGACGCAGGGACGCAAGAAACACAAAGGTGGATATGTACATGTAAATGGAAATTAAAAAAGGCATACGAAATACAGTCCGTGCTCTACCGGCTGTAGCGAGCTCATGCTTTTGATCACCCGAGGAGTCCGACTGACATTCAGAGAGGACAGGTGGTCGGGGCCCTGTCTTCTCTAAAGAGGTTTGAACAGGGCCCGTGATGGAGTCTTGTCGTCACTGTCAGTAAGAGTGCAATTCTTAAGAATGCGCTGGTACAAGGCTGTAGATTGGTCCAGTGCCAAGCCAAGTGTCCGTCTGGCGACAGAAGGATTATATCCACGGTATAAAAGGCGTTTGATGATTCTAACACAATTTCGATAAATGCATCGTATTCAGTTTCTTTGGATATGGTTAGCTTTAAAATCATCTCGTATCACAAATGCCAATGAAGGAAATTTGCGATTCGACATGATCCAATTGCAAAATCACCGTATTTAATGAATTCGATGCATTCAGAGTTCTGCATAGTGACTATGTTGCTGGACAATATTGTAATATTGAAATATATGTCCTATTATAATATTTCATGCAACAAGTTATGTTTCATCAGTGATGCTTAACGCCGAAAAAGAGGAAATCCAAATAATATGAAATATTGATGAGCAAAAGTTTAAACGTGACCTAAAATGTCTGCTGAAAACCCCTCTAAGGACAGAGCGACCATCTCCGTAGGAGATTCCCTTTTGCTCCGTTGCAGAAGGAATGTTTTGTTTGATTTTGCATTTTTCGTGGTTTTGTATGCCAACTTATTAAGAATTTTGGATTGCGTTTTAGGGATTTGTACTGGTATTGGATTTTCACTTACTCTTTTTACACTCTGGTTTTTTTTTTTTTTTTTTTTTTTTTTTTTTCTTTTTCTTTTTCTTTTTTTTTTTTTTTTTTTGTTCTTTTGTTTGTTTGTTTTTTTTTATTCAGATCAGAAGCCATTAATTGTTCACAGCGAAACATATATACTTTTCCCTGGCTTGATGGGGATTTTCCCAAGCAGTTTTCTTTTTGGGTGTTTCGATGTTTTGCTGTTGGTGTAGCTTGTTTGAGATCCCTCCTTTCTCTAATGGATACACAACAATCATATCCGCATTACTCATAGACAATTAAAGGCTCCCTTATTAAGAAATAAGTAGAGAGAAGTAATGAATAAAGCACGCAAAAGACGGTGGCGCCACTTATCTTAGTTCGAACTGTGGTATCTGATAGTTTCGTATAATGACACAAGTCAAAGTGAAAATTGAGGTGACATTTTATTGTAGACAGAAAGTATACAATTGATGACATTCTAGACACAAAAACTAAGTATACTTGTAGTTTTGTTCCATTGAGCATATTGTACAAATATTACTACTTAAAAATCTTTAACTGCATCATAAAACTTGGGATGAAACTTCAAACCTCAGCTAAAATTTTAAGTGGTTCTTGTGTGTCTCTATAGTGATGACGGGCGTGTGGTCTTGTTGGAGATTTTTTCCTTCAATTTTATTTCAATATCATTGAAATATATATTTAATTGTAATCGTTATTACTTTGCCTGTTTCTTGGGGGTTTTCATGTTCTCTCTTACATCTACAAATGTTCCTTAAAGTTTACATAAACGCTTACCTGAAATCCAAAAAATAAGAGTAGATGGAACGGAGGAGTTTGGCTGGTCCTGTACAGTAGTTTACTGGCAGAACCATCGTTCTCTATAGTTACCGCCTGTGAACCATCTTTCTCTTTGTCCCATTGCTTGTCACCAGCTGTGACATCGTTATTTTCATCACGAGGACGTCTAGTGAGTGTCTATATATTAAGAGAAATAAGCGTTTTGTTGGATATTAAACTTCATTTTTTTTATTTTTCCTTTATTTTGGTGGTTTAAGATACAAAAATCTTCAATTTTATAAGTATAGCAATTGACTTTGGAAAAAAAATTGTGACATCTTTTCATTGTGGATAGGGGGATGGTTCAAACATATCTTTGTGTCGACTTTTCTTACATGGCACATAGATGTATGATTGATTACAATGTAAACCTGACATTAAACTACCTTGGGGTCCTGTTTTCAATTACATGTACATTCATTGTTTTCTTCACTTTGATATTCAACAATAAACGTGACAATGCTTAAACATTATTAAACTTAAAAACAAGTTCAAGGCCAAAATAAAATTGATATTATTCTGTGACTCGAACAGCCAGTTTCCTTTTTTCCATTCCACCAACCCGACTCTCCCTCCCCCCCCCCCCCCTTTCTCTCCCGTGTTCACATTTTGACAACCGATGTCTCGATATCCACCTATTGATATGTTTATTATGTAAAGTACATGTTAAAAACATTACCAGGAATATACTTCGATGCTTCAAATACTCTTTGACATAAAATATTGTGTACATGGGCGGATCTAAATATTTTTTCAAGGGAGGGGTGAATGGGGGTGTCAATCCCGTCAGGGGAACCAGCCTAGCCTATACTCATAAATATACGTAAAAACGTAAATATACGTAAAAACCATGAGAAGTTTAAGCCAATGCAAGGTCAGGGTGGGGCCCTAACTCCCTTCTAGATCAGCGCTTGGTGCATGTTTCACCTGTCATAGGTATCTTATTTATCAAAGGTAACGACGTAAAGCAGACGCGTCTATTTATTAAACAGGCGCATAAATAACGTATATAATTGACGTTAAACCGCATACCTTCTTCACGTGCAAACTCTCCAATGTTTTGACGTTTTCATAATGTAAATAGGTGTATAATTTCTTTATAAACAATTTTCTTTCAAACTTTTTTCCTCCATTTTATTAAATTAGCATATATTTTTAATCATCTTACCGAATTGGTATGTATATTTCCATTATGCTCCGTCTCCTGATAAGCGTGATTTACTTCGCCGTAAGACGGAGGGCCATTTTCCGTCAGTTCAGCCATGTTTGATTATAAAGTTCACGTAAAAACGCCAGCCTCAATCTATATGTCCCCGTCAAATATACTATGTCGCGTTTTCTCAGTTTAGCACATTTTATTGCATCCGGGTCCGTCAAATGTAGACAATGTCAGATTTGCAACAACAATAAAATATATATTCGTTTTATTATCAGCGACAAGGATTTCTAATCTTTTTTGGTCCGACTTATTGTACATGTATCTTTCCGAATATGTTAATTTTTGATAATGTTGAAAAGGTAAAATGGGATTTTAAAATCAAAGTTACGTCACGGTGAACTCATTGTCGTAAGTGATGAATCGGTGGTTTGGATTCATATTGTCTATTTTTTATTTACCTTTTGATGCTTTGCGTGATCCCACCACGTTAAACGACGTCAAGTCATAATACGTTGCGTACCATGTATCATTTTATTTTCACTCAAAACCCCAACCTAAACTCTATGGTTAACCATGACCCTGGCCCTAACCATAAAAGTAAAAGCTGCAATATTCAAAGATATCAACATGCTCAATAATATCTGTTTGATCTGTTCAAACATACATTATTACAAATAGGGGAAATAGAAAAGTATGCAATTTGAACTCTAGATTTCTTTGAATATTTGACATATTTAATCCTCTTCGTGTCGTGCTGGGAAGCACATCATAAGGCCTCCACTAAGATTCGCCATCTCTGTCTGTCTGTCTGTCGCCATGTTCTGAATCCGGCCCTAAGTCCATCCAAACTCCTTCCTCTCTTTCTTTACAGATCGACTCCATGTTTCCTTTGGTCTGTTTCTATTTCTCTCTCCTGCTGATGTCCATCTCATGGCTTCCTTTGGGATTGATGCTGCTCAAATCCAATGGACATGTCAAATCCATTTCCATCGTCTCACCTTTAATCATCTCAGATATTGGTGATGTTGACGTTCTCTGATATAGATCTTCGTTGCTGATGGTGTTGCGTTAGGTATTTGGTATGGAAGATATACAGTTGCGACAATTTTGGCTCCGACTCCTCGTTGAACATGTTCAATATGCATAGTACATTCAAATTACAATATGCATTCTTCAGAATTCTGCGTATATTGCCATGTATTTGATTTCAAGGGAAAAGGGGGGGGGGGTTGGCTTTCCAGTCATTTTTGAGTATTTTCATGGTCCCAATTTTTCTTTGAGAAGGAGAGGGATTCAAATTCTCGAGTCGGGATTTTATTTACACACAATGCCCCCCCCCCCCCCACCCCTCCCTCATAAAAATCAAATGGCTGTTGCCTCAAGAGGAAATTAGAAAAACTTAAATTTATGATTTATCACTTATCATTGATTACCTTATGAAGTACCTTTAATTACATCCATTCTTCTCCGTGACAAATTGTTTGCTGTCAATACGATCATGGTTATTTCCCAAATTCTTGGCACAAAATAACAATCAGTAAAATGTAAGAAAATCCCCTCATGGACTTCCTCTGAATATATCATTCATGATGAATAGCGGTTGGTAAAAGTGGGTCACTTTTAATATACATAGGTATTTGCCTTTTACATTCTGCAATGAATTTCATATTTAAGAATTGCGTACATGAATTTTGTGTCCCATTGATTCGGAAGAGGGGGGGGGGGGGGCTACGTGTTACATGAATTTGGTCCATAGATCTATATGTCCGTCTCTCCGAAGCATTTTAAAAATATCTTGGTAATTGACCTTAGTAACCACTTTAAACTCGGCGTAGAAGATATACAATGCATAACTAAAGAACATCGCAAGTCTTATACGAGATATAGAGAACCTGGCCTTGAATACATGCTTCCAGCAAAGTTCAAAATATTCAGCAGTAACAACTTAGAAGTCAATTTTATGCATCTACCGGCCCGAGCCTTTGGCCGTCATGCTTCTTGACGGATCGGCTCGGAATAACACAAACTTGGTCGTGGACCTTAAATACGTGTATGCTTGCATCCATTCAGGATTTGTGATATTCTGTGTAGCGGTAGCAGAGAAAAGGTAGAAAATGTGCCAGCCAATTAGTCTTAGAGTCATGAGTCGGCATTAAAATCACAACTCGGTTTCTGACACGAGTTCTTGCTTCCCAAAAACATTTTTCAAATAATTTCATTGTGTTGATATTTCAATGCAAACATATCTATAAACAATGAAACATGTGTCAATAGTTTATTGCATTCTATACATCTTTTCTTGCATTTTGTCATGCAATTTCTCATGAAATGCTCTTTATGTCGCTGTCTAGAGTTATTCTTCTCTGGTAAATATGCCAAAAGTGAGAAAGAGGATGATTGGGCCAAAAAGAGGAAGATTTTGGTCTTATGGGAGAGAGAAATGCCAAGGAGGGAGATGAGGTCCAAAAGAGGGAGAGATGACAGGTATGTACGTACCACATAATAGATGATGATGCAACCAGGAATGATCGCGGTATTGTTTTTGGACTGGTTTGATTCCTTGTACTCTTTTGCTGTGACAATGCATTCCAAATAGAATTAATTTGGCTGTTGAAACCTATTTCTGACTTTCAATTCAATATATGGCCCAACCATCAATTGGCTCTAATGTTGTGATCAGTTTCCTGCTTCCCACTTACTCGTTGATATAGTTGTCCAATATGCTGTCTTTTGACATCATCTCAAGACAAGTGCACGCAATACCTTACTCCCACTTGTCGGATGTCATACATAAATCGGCCCCTCTGGTGAGTTTTCGTTCGGAGACTTATCGGCCAAAAACTTCGAATAAATTACTAACTAAAGTTGGTTTTTTTTATGTTTTTGAATGATTTTACACTCAATGGAATGCTTGTATATGAAATTATGATAAAATACAGATTCCAAATTAAATTTTGTTGTCGATACTCTGCGAGCATAACTCACCAGACGCAGTTTTGTGTATGACATTCGACAAGGGGGAGTAAGGTATTACGTAAACTTTTTGTCTCGAGAAGCTGTCTTTTGTTGATGGCATTTTGTGTTTTGTTGTTCACGATTTTCCTCGTCTTTTCGGGGATATAATCCTTCTCCAATAGCAAGGTAGAAAGGGTGTAAAAGGGAAACAAAGTTTTTCCTTTTAATAACAATTTCAAACAGCACCTTTTGGCTAAAAATCTAGTCTTATTACGCAAGCTTGATAATTATGAATGTTTTTGTTTACCTTGTGTATTTCAATGAAACTACGGCATTTTACCCAGATAGCTGTAGAGAGCAGATGAAATGCTAAAATTTATCCAATTTTTATGTATAGGATAAAGACCAAGTTGAGGTCTGTGCGAAGGTTAGATGCCCGAGGAGAGAATAGTATGGTGTTTAAAGACCGAGGCCAAAGGCCGATGTCTTTAAACACCACCCTTTTCTCTCCGATGGCATCTAACCTTCATACAGACCTCAACGAGGTCTTTATTCGACTTACAAACCACAGATTTCTTCAATTTTCCGAAAAATAAAAATCTAAATATTTAGTACACCCCTCCTTTTAATAATGAAATCGACCATGCAAATTATTGGGTGGAAATATGCAACGGTAACGATTATCAGGCCATAGAAGTAAAATAATTTGTTATATATGCCGATAATTTTCTGAAAGGTACCATGTATTCGGTCAAAGAAGAAAATAATAGCGTAAATATGAGTTCTATTTCCATTTAAGTTTTTAAATATGTGATTACATTATTGCGAATAGAGATACGGAATGATTTTCTAATCAAGTGAGGATAATATTTCTTTATTTTGTTCATCAAGTTCCTCAATATACATGTACTTGAAAAGCATTTAGAATAATTGGTCATAAAGAATCCCTTTAGGGATCTAGATTGATTTTGAAATGGCATTTTGGGGTTTTCGGGATAGAAGAATATATTCTTCTTCTGTTAATATTCCTTATAAAAAGGTGTCTTTAGCGGACTTGAAACACAATATTTTCTATCCTATGGCCGAATAGTCATTATAATCAACACTATTCACACCCTCGACTGAAATAATTTTCTTTTCTCCGCCCTTCATTGTTTTTTATTGACCTCCACACTTCATTGAACTTTCATAAAACCTCGTATTTTTAGAATCGTCCGCGGTCTTTATGAAACAAAATGACCGATGAATAACAAAAGAATCACATTTGAAGGTTTGTAATGTACCTTAAATATCTTGGAATGAAGAAACATATATCAATTCATACTACTGTATAAATGTTGTGTTCATAAAGTGCCACCACACATGAAGCTCCTCAGCTGCAGCTTGCCGAGCTATTCTTGATGTCGGACTGGTCACATGACCAAATTTCCACCATGTTTACAGGGGGATGTTTCTCTAGATTTATCGCTGTGCCCTTTAAAAAAGCCGTGGTTTTGATTGCTCCTTCTTCAAATCTCCTATTACAATCAGGTTTGAGGAGCTAAGAGGTCAATCATCAATGGTCCCTTCAATGAATTCTAGTAGTTTTGTTTTTTAAATAAACGTTAGATTCTAGATATAAAGCAATTTCCATACATTATGCTCTATGATAAACCCTGAGTTTATCCCCCAACTATTTTAGGAACTTCTCTGTGCTTATCTCCAACTGAACCTTTGTGTGACATCATGGCGACTTTGGGAATCTGTACTACTGTATAATGTTGTGCTTATATGGCGCCACACATGAAGCTCCTCATCTGCAGCTTGCCGAGTACGTTCTATAATGACGTTTTTAATTCCCCCAGAGCTGGAAATTAGGTAGGTGTGAGGCGAGAGAATTTAGTCCCTTATTAGAATTCGAACGAGGGACATTTGGTATAGAATTCTTTGTTCTTGCCAACTGAGCAATGAATAGTCCAATTTCTCGTCATCGGATATGAATATTCAAAACCTTGATTTTACACACCAGACTAAGGACATTAAGTAACTTGTCAAACTTTTGAATTGTTTCGTCATAATTTGTTAAAGGCTTTTCGTTATATTTCAATGGTAGAATTATTTGTTAAATGTATGTCATAATGATAAACATTACCAAAGTACTGTAAATTGCTTTATTTTCGTCAGTACCAATTTTCGTCAATTTGTTTAAAATGACCATTTGTCAGTACGTAAATTCGTCATTCAAGAGTCCCTAATATGTAAATTTGTCAGTTCAAATGCCAACTTAACATTTAGATCTGCCGTATCTGATTATTTTCATTGTTTAACAATTATCGGTAAACAAACAATTGGAAACATGTATATCACCTAGCTTGCTGTGAAAACATATCAATTGGTGATTAGAAGTTCATTATATGCCACTTTGTGTGCGTATTTAGCTTACATTGATTTGTCATTTGCCTGTTGTAATAACACTTTAACAATGTCTTGAAACTCGGAACCTGCAGCTTCTTCCTCCCTCTTCCGCAGTGCTCCCGGTTTATATTACAGTTTACCAAGAGACTGATTCAATTTTTCTTTACTACACATTTATTTTGTCAGGAGTATATTCAAATTCGTCGGTACGTAATTTCGTCAAGGAAGAGACCGACGAAAATGACGAAAATTGGCACCTGACGAATAAAAACCAATTTACAGTATGAGATGTCTGTGGTCTGGAAATATCTCGAAAGAGATCAAGAAGTGAAAAGTCTAAGTATACTGTTTTCTAACCTCAGCTCGTCCTTTTAACTTACCAGATAAACAAACACTGTCAAATAGACACAAGAAAAATGACAAACATCTTATATTGTGCTATCTTAATACATGTATTTATTACGCTTTCAATTTTTGTCTACTGGACTTCGTAAAGTATCTGCCCTTTTTCCCTTTTCCTTTGAACTTCTTAAATTTTCCAGGTTTGAATTTCTCCTTTGAGCCTTTTTGCTTTTCAGCCCATTTTTGCTTTTTTGCCCCAGGTGGCTTCCCTTTTGGCAGTTTGATAAAATCAGCATCATTAGAGTTAGATTTTTCACTTTCAGTCTCCTTTTTTGCCTGACCATCAGGGCTATTCTTGTCCTTTTTGCCCTGAACCCCAGGGCTATTTTTGTCTTTTTTGCCCTGACTTTCAGGGCTATTTTTGGCCTTTTTGTCTTTGTGTTTTTGTATAGTAGGGTCTTCATTTCCTTCAGGTTTTTCTAAAGTAGAGTCACTCTCTTCATTCTCTATGGTCTCCTGAACTTCCTCTGCCACGGACTTCTTATTTGCTAAAATTGAAAATAAATATATATCTAAATATTTTCACTTTGAAGTACACGAGGTGTCAATTTTTATTTATTTTTTTTGCAAAGATCTGTATTCATGTTTTTACTTCCCTGGCAATTTGTGAAACTATTTTTACAAGAGGTTCGGAGAAGAAACCATTCTATAGTTGTTGATTACTTACTCCATCTTTTTCAATACACAGAATTACTTCCGATTTGACATGTATATGATTTGTAAACATTTTCTCCCTAAATTCTATGCCGATCTTCTTTGAATTTGATAATTCATTTCAGATATTTTTTACATGCATCTCCCAAAAGGGAAGTAACTCTGCATATTGAAAATAAGTAATAATTCACTATTTCAGAAATACATGTATATTGATTAAACTTACCACTTCCCGGCACTGTATTGGAGAATTTCTTGAGTTTCGCGACAAAGAATCCATCTAAGTTATGCGTGTGAGGGTAGAACCTGCGGCAATACTTCATGGTGGGGTGAAATCTATGATGCTCAAAACTGAAAATATATTCAACCAAAAATTCACCTTTCACATCGTGCAAAAAATCTAAATAAATAACGTGACATCACAATTTATTCTTTGTATTTGAGCAAGGTTCGAAGGGTTTTTTTTTCTGAGGTATACACAGCCAACTGTGCCTGACATGAAATTCATATGAAATGAGCATCATGTAAATTTCACATGAAAGTCCATATGAAATTCATACAAATTTCACATAAGATTTACATTGTATGTGAAAAATATTTTACATGAATTTCACATAAATTTACTTCACATGAATTTCACATGAATTATTCTATGTGACCTTTATGCGAAACTCCACATGAATTTCATGTAAAAAAAATTCATGCAAATTCCATGTTCGTGTTCGTTTTACATATTAAATTTCATGTGAACTTTTATGTAAAATTCATGTAAATTTTACATGAATTTCATATGAGGCACAATTGGCTGTGTACATGTATAAAATCACTGTGATGCATGAAATTCAGAACTTTCTTTCCTGCATTAAATCAGGGTCTATAATAAAATGAAATCAAAATACATCAAGTTCTAAACATCTCATTTAAAAAATTTCTTAAATTTTGAATTTTGAATAAAAATGCATTAACTTTTTTGCTTTTAATAAACATCACAGACATGAATACATATCACAGACAAGGACATTTTTTGTATCTTACATGAGTGTGTATATATGTTGGAAGAGCCGCGGTACAAGCGAGGCTCAAACCATCAACCTTCAGATTCCTGACCTGACACCTTATAATCCTGACAAAGTCATAAAACTTACATACTCTGTAGCTTGTAAAAAGGGAATCATATGATGAAATCAACTTATTTTTCCTTATCGTTGAAAATGACCAAAGGTTGCATTCATCAACTTACTTTGCAAATCCTTCTCGTCCGAAGTCCAGCCCTGTAGGTACTAATTTGACGTTACGTTTCTTCAGAGCATAGTCTATCACTGCCTCATTTTCTTCGACCTGCAGAAAAAAAAAATCAAATTGAAAGGTTTTTGTACTGTAAGGGAGGACGGAAGCAAGTCAAATGAAAGTTTTGATTTTTGAGGAATTTGGTTCATGTGACTGATACAGATTTCTCTTTAGGGAAGTTAGGCATAACATGAGCAATTAATTGTAAATTTGAAAAAAAAAGCATTGTCTTTTCGCAACTTTGACATTTATACAAATCTTAATCATTCACACTTACATGTATACGATACCAAACGCTCGACTTAGAAAGAATTTATGTGCGCGAGTTCATTCGTTCGTTAGAAATATTTTTAAAAGTCTTTCTGCGTGGAAAAATGTTATTGGCGTAAAATTGAGCAGCAAAACTGAGAGCATAATTATAGGTAAAAAATCGTAAAAATTACGCCAAAATCATTAAAGAAGGGAGGTGTGGATACAGTAACTTTTCAAATAGGAGAAAATTGATTATCGTAATCTGAAGGGTCTGCAGATGATGTTGCCAATGCTGACGATAATCAGCACATCGCTAATTTTTACTTACCAGTACGGAACAAGTAGAATACACAATATATCCCCCGCTACTCGACTTGGCGTCACAGCAGTCTATGGCTGTCAGCAGTAACTCTCTTTGTAAATGGGAACATCTCTGTATATCTTTTTCATCCTACAGTAAGGCATTTCATTTCTATCATTTTACTATATTAAGATCTACAAATCTCTATGCAAAGAAACAGACAGATTTCTGTTACATGTACATGCATTAAATAAATTTCTTGAACAAATTAGTTTTGTAAATTGAGGTATCTTCAAAATTTTAACAACATTTAGCAAACTCTAAATTGCCATAAAAATGTGTAAGTAACATTATTCAATAAAGCCTGTGTTTGTGAAACACGAATGCCCCCGGTGGCATCTTTGTTAGTATAAACACTATTTTCTATTAAGTACATGTATGTGAAAGGTCAAGGTCAGGGTCACTCGATGGGTTAAAAGTTCAAAGGTCAAGGTCACGAGGTCAAAAATTCTGTTATCAATGGAAAGGTCTTGTCACAAGGAATACACATGTGAAATATGAAAGCCCTATCACTTACCATTCAAAAGTTATGCTTAATGTTAATGTTTTTTAAAAGTAGGTCAAAGGTCAAGGTCACAAGGTCAAAAATTTTGGTATCAATGGAAAGGTCTTGTCACAAGGAATACACATGTGAAATATGAAAGCTCTATCACTTCCCATTCAAAAGTTATGCCAAATGTTAAAGTTTTTTAAAAGTAGGTTAAAGGTCAAGGTCAAGGTCACAAGGTCAAAAATTTTGGTATCAATGATAAGGTCTTGTCACAAGGAATACACATGTGAAATATGAAAGCTCTATCACTTCCCTTTCAAAAGTTATGTCCAATGTTAAAGTTTTTTAAAAGTAGGTCAAAGGTCAAGGTTTAGGTCACAAGGTCAAAAATTTTGGTATCAATGGAAAGGTCTTGACACAAGGAATACACATGTGAAATATGAAAGCTCTATCACTTCCCATTCAAAAGTTATGTCCAATGTTAAAGTTTTTCGGACAAACAGACAGACAGACAGACAAACAGACGGACAGGCCAAAAACTATATGCCCCCGAATCTTTGATTCCGGGGGCATAAAAATTAAACTGGAGACATCACTAAATCAAGAAAATTATAATTTAATATGAAAATGTACGGTCCAGCAAATTTCTCTAATTCACTTGTATTTATTGAATTTTTTCACATTGTCAAAATAAATTACATTATTCATTTGACTTTTAAAAATATTTTAAGATAATACATTTTTAACCCCTTTACCACTACATGAGGCATCCAGAGGGACTCTGTCAAAACCAATATAAGAGTATTTACCTTATTCATCTTGACTTCAGTATCTTTTGATATGACCCCTGTACCACTACACGGGGCATCAAGAAGGACTCTGTCGAAACCTTTCATAATCTAATCAAAAATATGAGAAGTTACATATTGCTTACATGTACACATTTGTCATACTGATTGTCTTCATGGGTAAATACCTTAATATATGAAGAGACAAAAGCTTTTATATGAAAGGGTCTACCAAAATTTTTTTTAAAGCTGTGTTCAGTATTGCTTTATAGAAAACCATGTGTCATTGAAATTTATAAATTCTATGTCCATTAAATATTTAAACAACTGGAAATTAGCGATGAACCAATTATTGCTAACTCTCCATTGTCGATCGCCAAAAGTCATCAGATTCCAATTATCAATTCAAATTTTGCAAGCGGAAGATGCTCATGCTTTGGGTATCATTTTCTCTTATTTTCAAGGAATGAAATTGATCAAATCATTGATGAAAAAAGTGGAGACAGGATTTTGGGGGCCAAAAAAGGTCCCTTATCATACATACTTGTATTCCTTTCGTAATTAGATTTTATTGATATAACATACCGAGTAAAACTTCCGACCGTCATAGTGGCTGACTACTGTATTTGTGATCCCCATTCTGTGTAAGTTACCCACGACGGCTTTGGCTCGGTCCTTGTTAGCATCGTTAGCAAAGATAGACCCTGTGTTCTTCATCAATGCAGCTGTAATACACGTAAGGTTCATGTAAGCATTGTTAAAAATTCTGCGACTTGTCTAACACATTAAGAAGTCTTCAAATAAAGTTGAAGTACATTAGATACAATAATTATTTACATGAAATTTGAAATATCAATATTATTCAGATGGTGTGAAAGTAAAGATAATATTTTACTGTTAAAAAATGGAAAGCATGTACATTAATTACATGTACTATAAACATGGTTATTTTCGGGGAGGGGGGGAATTTCGCGATTATAACATCAAGACATAACATCAAGACTTCTTCGAGCAGGGGAAATATTTGCAATAAACATAGGGTAATCAAAGATTACATAGCTTGCCTATACAAGTTTTTGTAAGTAACCAGGTTTAAGTTTTTGAAAAGTAGGTCAAAGTCCAAGGTCAAGGTCACTAGGTCAAAGGTCATGGTCTCAAATGAAAGGTCTCGTCACAAAGTATCTACATGTGAAATATCAAAGCCCTACCCCTTATACATGTAGTTCAAGAGATATAGCCCAGGTTTAAGTTTTTGAAAAGTAGGTCAAAGTCCAAGGTCAAGGTCACTAGGTCAAAGGTCATGGTCTCAAATGAAAGGTCTCGTCACAAAGTATCTACATGTGAAATATCAAAGCCCTACCCCTTATACATGTAGTTCAAGAGATATAGCCCAGGTTAAAGTTTTGTCTACGGACGACGACAACGACAACGACGACAACACCGACGCCGAGGGTATGGCATTAGCTCTCCGGACTTTTTTGTCCCGGCGAGCTTAAAATGTCTTTCCCATTTCAAATAAAGAATGCAACAGGGATATTTTCACGAAATCCCTCTTTTTGCAAAAAACGCGAAAATTATCCCCATGCAAATTCCAGATTTACAGTATATCCAGGCCAGAAGATCACTATTTCAACTGTTATATTACATGTACATGTATATGTTACTTTTCGAAATTTTATACATGTACACATATGCATCTGAAGTTAAGGAAATTAGATTACATAAATCTATTTATCTTTCATCTACCTATATAGGTGGTTTTTCCTCCAGGAGCGGAACACATGTCTAAAATCCTCTCATTTTCCTGGGGAGCCAGTGCCATGACGGGGAGGAAACTTGATCCTCCTTGTAGAAGGTAATGTCCGGCCAGATACTCTGGTGTAGCACCTGTTTCAAGGAGGGAACAAACAAATTAATACCTTTAAATCATTATCTCGTTCCCCTGGAAGGGAAGGTGGGAGGCATAACAGGGGGAAACTTGACCCACCTTGTAGGAGGTAGTCTCCTGCCACATATTCTGGTGTAGCACCTGTTTAGAAATGAAGTTTTGATGTATTTGACCATAAATAATTGTCATTTACAAAAAACAAAAACAAAAACAAAAAAACCAGACATGTTAGCTTGTTACCCTGAAACGTATGAATAAGAAACTCATAAATTTGTAGTTTACCCTGGGCATGAAATTATTAAAAGTAGGTCCAAATTGAAAATATCGACATGTCATTTAGACCTTGATCCTTTTAAAATACACTTTTGAAAAAAAGGACCTTAGGGTATAACGAATTGATTTCTACTACCTTTTTAGAAAAGCTGATACAAAATGCTGGATGGCCAGATGTCCGACATTTGCATTATTTCCATAATGACATCATAATTAGACAGTATAAAGGATTATATTAACTTCTTATTCATTATGAACATCGGCAAGTCTGCCAACTGGTCTGACGTTGGCAGTCCCTCGATTCTTATATGAAAACCAGATGTACATGTAGATTATTGATACATACCGAGGGGTACCTGAGAGTCGTAAACGATCAGTCCTACTTTAGACCACTTTCCAATCGGGTCTAAGTTCACTCCTCTGTTTATCAAAGCCTGAAATTCAAATGCTAAGTTACATGTATTAATGTTAAAGTGCTGTAAAAGTGTAATGTTAAGGAATACATACATGTACATGTACATGTACATGATTGTATTCTCATAGATAAGAATTGTTAGACTTCAGCTTAAATCATTGTCCTCAACAAAAAATGATATAAAGTAAGCATACATGTACATGTACATGTAGCATTGTTCAATGTCTAACAGAAGGTCAAGGACCATTCATGTACATGTAGCTAGTAGTAACTTGAATCTTCTGTCATTTCTAAAAGTCCAGGTCACTAAAATCCATTGATTGTAAATCAAAAGTTGAACTCGACTAAAATTCTTTAACAATTGTGTCAATAAGTTGGATACATACAGTCAAGTAGCTCGGCCTTAGAGAGTGATAGAGCAAATTTAGTTTGGTTATGGTCGACTGTTTTTTCTATGAATTTATGTCCCTTGAAGGCAAAATTTTCACTGCTACTGGGGGCTTTCGTATTGCATGTATTGCTTGCAACTTAAACAGAATGCTTACTATAAAATTCTTAAGTGTAGAAATAGTGCAGGTATTGTGATATATTTTTCAACTGTCTATTGGTTTCTGATTAAGGTGTAGATAAATTATGAGTTTGCCAGCCCTAACATGAACATTTGTCAATGATGTTACAGTCTAACCTGTCTATAACGGACGGCTCGGAGAAAATCAAATATTGTCGTTTATAGAGAAGTGTCCTTTATGCAGAGGTTCAGTTTGATATACAGTTTGCAATAATTTCCGCCAATTTTTGATAAGTACTGTTACAAGGTAAATTAATGATAAAACAGAATACATGTACTAATACATGTAATTGGGTCATGTAGAATTAAATACATGTTTCTCAGATAATTGAGACTACAAACAAAGGAAATTAAGGAAGGTAGTATATTTTTTTATCAAAAAGTACTCTTGCAATATAAGTAAAGCATTAAGTTTTGCAAACATTTTTTTTTTATGTAAGAGAGTATTTCCCTAAGTAAACTGGGAAATAAAGTTTTAAAATGTCACTTTCCTCCCATTCAGTTTATGAGAAAGGGGAGACGTAATTCATGATAAATACATGTAAGTACGCGAGCGCCATGTCATGTACAACGCTCGGAACGTATTGCGGTTTCTCATCTTGCCTATTGAAATCCCTCAATTCTTCAGGAAGGCCCAAGGGCGGATTTAGGGGGGTTTGTGTACAGTTGTCTGGTATATAAAGGTGTCCGTTAACACAGGTGGGACTGTATATACTTTTATTGCTTATTCAAAATTTCAAAGGTATGTACATTGTACATGACTGTATTTTGTTACCATGACAACTTACCTGAGCTAGGTCCCTCCTCCTGGTCTTCAGGGTGTTTGTTCTTATGGTAACAGGACGCTGTACTTCATTAGCTTCTAGGAATTCTGTCGCCTATAACAATGGTAAACAAATAAATACAGAACAACTCAATAGTTACCATATCTTACAAGGAAAAAATAATCTTCTGAACTCAGGTTTGGTAATAGCATTATTTTGTTTCAGTAAACAGCCGACGACCTTGTATGAACCGTTCAAATTTTCATTCATCATTCATCTTCTGTGTTCGTATTAAGGCATTAGGGGAAAAATACTCAGCTTCCGGTTCTTTAAATAACAGGAAAATTAAGTACATGTACCATGAAGTTGGCCAAATACATGTATGTACCACTTTGGCAATTTTCGGGACCATACATAATGATTAATTTTCATGGTGAGTTGCATGAAACATTAAAAAAATATAAAAAATATGTAAGATATGGAAGTACACGTAATAATTTCTAGCTTTTCGACGATATTGTTATTATACCGCTAATACTTTGACAGGTAAACATGATGTGTTAATGAAAACATTAAGGGAAGGAAAATCTGAGTGCATGGCCAACATGGTCAAGGCCTCTGGATCAAAGTTTAGGATATTAGATGAAATTTTTTTTCACAATTAATACATAGAAACATTAATCCCATTGTCAATGTCACTTTTGTATCATACGGTATTGCAGTTTCTTCAAAATCACATCATATCACTACCAGGTTTCTCAAAATACTTTCTGAACTGACATTAGGTTTTTATTGTGCAAATAACAAATACTTTAAAGATCCCTGATTTCTACTCACTTCTACTAAGGGAAATAACTTCATGATTTTGTCCATGAGGAATTCATTATAGCTGTAATATGTACAAAGATCCCTGAGCAGCTGGTCCATATAGTCTTTTCTTGACCTGCAAATACATGTAAAATGCTTGATTTAAACTTTTATAATAGGAAATTCTCTGTTAAATAAATCTTTTTCTGAGTAATTATATATAATAGTAAATTCTATGTTAAATTAATCCTTTCTGTGTAAATAAATCCTTTGAACTTCAACACTAGGAAATTCTGCATAAAAAAAGGTTGATACAATACATGTACATGAACATGTGAGCTTAAAAAAAAATTTGTATTTAAAATCTTTGGATACAGTAGCTCAAAAGCTTGAATTTATTTATATTGGCTAAACTCCAGACGTCCAGTTACGTGCCTAGCATTAGAAGTTTTACATTGTATTTTAATTTTTCTCTCCTTTGGTTACCCATGATTCAATTACAACATTGTTTAACAAAATTACATGTACCAAAGCTTGTTATGTAATATGCAATATGCTATCATTGAAAAATTGAGCAAATAATAAATTTAACAAAGGGGTAGGGGCAAAATCTGCCGTTTTTGGCCCCATTTTTTTTGCTATTTTCAAAAATTGTTTTCATACTATTTTTTATCTTTCAAATAAGAGTAGAGATGTTGTTGTTTATTGAAACTGAATTGAAAATAGATATAATCAACTAATATGAGTGTTATTTCCCGCCAAAATTGCCCACTACTATGGAAATTAGTGGTAAAATGATAACAACCAGATTTTAACATAATAGTTCATAGTATATATAGAGCAAGCGCATGTAACAAACTTATACTTTCCATGTACACTCAGAATATGAAAAGGAATATCCCATATGAGTATGAACCTGTTACACGCCCTTGCTCTAGGGCTTACAACTGTAGGTATGTGTGTCCCTTGCCAAAAATCTGAATTTCTAATGTGAAGACATAGTGCTCAACTTTCAATCATTTTGCCCTATAAGGCTGGGTTTTCGAAAAATCACATAAAATTTGTCATTTTTTTGTTTAGAAGAAGCATAATGAATAAGAAAATAGAAAGTTTATAAATTTTTTGATTGGGGCCAAAAATGGTCACTTTTGCCCTTATCCCTTTCAAATGCACCCTACCTGCCCTCCTGTCTGCGTACTTTAAATTCGGCCAGAACGTAACTAATCTCCTTGATCCTCTGATTCACAAGTGTCAGGTCCGGGGCTTGTTGATCTTCATTTGTCAAGGATCACAATAGAATTAATAGACCTCTCTACAGAACTGTTCTAGAATACGTACATGTATGTCACCTGTTGCATGATTGACCCTAAATGTGTAACCTTGCTCTTCAGACTGACCTTCTATAGTAAATGCATTGAAAATATAAAAAAATACAATTTTCATCCTATACTTCTCTAAGAATCGCCCCCAACCTTAAAAGTTACTAGGAACTAGTGATGAACCAATTGTCATAGACAATCGATCGCCAAGTCTTCCGACTCTAATTTTTATTTCAATTTTCAGAATTGATTGTTGCTGAAAGGAAGATACTCATTCTCGGAGTATAACTCCCCCTCATTTTCAAGGTTAAATTTATTGTTGTTTTGTCTGTAAAGATGTCAGACAATATCATGCATCTTTATATATTGCTTTTCGAAGGAATTTATCTATCTCAATATTAAGCATAAAAACAAACAAATGAAAAAGCATATCGGTCTTTTGTGTTGTATTTCTATGAAATATTGTTTTAAGATTTAAATCGAAATCGATCGCTTTACCCTTTCAGATTATGGATTCAACATCGCTACTGAGAACCTTGAACACCTCCTTAATTAAAAGGATACTTTCTTTAACAATTTCCTGTCCACTCGGCAATTTGACTCTTTCCATTTCCGCTATGTTTGTTTGTAACTCCGCCTCTGACAATTTTCTGAAAGGCAACATTCATATTCAATGTGTAAATTTCTATTTAGAAGAAACTGTTGTATAAAACTTAATAAAGTTCTATAAATATGAAAACAGTAAGATCTCAGAACATTGATATAGCAGAATCATGAATAGATTTCTAAAATGATGCACATGCATTCGTGTATTTAATTAAGGTAGGATTTTATTGTCTAGTATGATGATCCCTGAAGCCCCAAGCAACTACTATTAAGTATTTCAGTAATATTCAAGTAATATTCAATTTTTCAGATTTAATTTTTCTGATTCTGTATTACCGGTATTCAATATTTCTAAATTAAATTCAATATTTCTAATATAGTAGTATTCAATATTTCTAATTCAATACATTGAAATATTTCTTCCAGAGGGAAGGGATGATACAAATAAAAACACAAACACTCAAATATTCAAGTTTTCGGCCCCTTGGCCTTTATCAAGTGTAAAACATACATTGTTGTTTTTTACACTTGATAAAGGCCAAGTGGCCAAAAATTTGTGTACAAATGTATTTGAGTGTTTGTGTTTTTATTTTTAATTCAATATTTCTGATTTAGAAGTACATGTATTCAATGTATCTGATTCAGTCTCCAGATTACTTATCATAAATCTCTTACTTTACTTGTTTTTCCTTCTTTTTCTCTTTCTTCGCAAGTTTCTTAGATGCCTTTTCTATTGCAAGCTACAAAAGAAAGACACAATAGTGGTTCTAGCAAACATTCTCTTAAAACCAATCTTAATCATATTCAAATCTATAAACATTGAATTTTATTTACATGTATAAAATTCAGACAGGATTTTTATTTCAGTAATTTGGGAATAGGGTCGGGCCTGTGCGATTGGGAAAATTGAAAGCATTTGGGAATATTTTGGAAAGTACTTAGAAAAAGTAAATGACTGCTTAGACAATCAAAAGATCAGAATCAAATGACTTTCTTTTTAATTTGATTTAATAACTTACGATTACTATTGATTACAAAAGTTATGGCAAAATAACGATAAATTTGCTACTTCTGAACAAGCAAATTTCACTGATTTGGTGATAATTTATTCTACATGTGACTGCGAAATTTTAGAGCCACAGTTAGGAAAAAAGATACTAATTTTCATTGGGAATGGGGTCGAATAACGGCCCCAGAAAGGGGCAAAAAAAAAAAACACTTTTAGATCTAGAGGGGATTTTAGGAGTCCATTGGCGTTTGCCAAAACCATGGTTTTTCCCATTTCTACATATTCAGGGTTTTTTTTTTATTTTGGGGAAGGTGCCTGTGCCTGTCTCATTTGGGAAAATTTGCGACATTTTGCTAAAATTGGGAAAATTTTCGAGCAAACTCTCACCAAAGTATAACCCTAAAGTATCACTTATTAACACTGGTAATCTGTTGATTTGCTTGAACTGAACAAGGGATGAATAAAAGACATTTTGTACTGATTTCCAGATTTTGAGCCTTATTTTCTCAGGTGATTTTTTCATACTGTAAATTGCTTTATTTTCGTCAGTACCAATTTTCGTCAATTCGTTCAAAATGATCATTTCGTCAGTACGTAAATTCGTCATTAAAGGGTCCCTAAAATATAAATTCATCTGTTCAAATGCCAACTTAACATTCAGGTATAGGCCGTATGCGTTTGTGTTCATTGTTTGTTTAACAATTATTAGTAAACAAACAATTAGAGACATGTTTACCACCTAGCTTGTTGTGAAAACATATCACTTGGTAATAAGAAGTACATTATATGCCACTTGTGTGCATATTCAGTTTTCAATGATTTATCATTTGCCTGTCGTTTTAACTCCTTAAAATATTCAATTTTTCCTTTCTACACTATATTTTGTCAGGAGTATTTATATTCGTCGATACGTAATTTCGTCAAGGTAGGCACTGACGAAAATTGGTACCTGACGAATAAAAACCAATTTACAGTAATTCCTATTTGGGAATTTCAGGGTGATTTTTTGGGAAAAATAGAGGAAATTTGGCATTGGGAAGGGGCCGAAATTCGGCCCCAAAACAAGGAAAAAAAAACCCTGATGTTTTAATTTTTTTTCAAAACCATAAGATGGAGACTCCCCTTCCATTGATTGGCTTGACCTCCACAGGGCTCTCACACCCACTTTTGGGACTAAGGCAGGGACCTTTGAAATTGGGAATAATAGCAGTATTTTCTCAAAAATTGGGAAAAAATATTTAATAGACTTGGATGCCTTTTCACTTGAAACTTAGCATTTTTAACTCTTTTTTCTCATTTTTCATAAGGTGTCAAATAGGGAAAAGTTGGTCTATAAATTGAAAAAAAGATACTATTTTGCATTGGGAATGGGGCAATATATGGGCCCCAAATCAGGCTGATTGAGAGCCCTGCTTCACCGGGAATTTTTTAGATCAGCTCAAGGAAATTACTCATATTGTACGTATGACAAAATCCTTACTTCTTCACCACTCTCTTCATCATCATCTTCATCATCATCATCACTTTCATCATCATCAAAATCATCTGCCATCATCTCATTGTCGTCATCATCATCATCTTCTTCATTATCAGACTCATCTCCTTCTTCTGATTCATCATCCTGTAAAAGATGATTCAAAAGTTATCAAACCAATTTTTATGAGTCTGGGAAATCAGACAAATTAAAATGTCAAACAAGTATGTATTATGAAAATTGCCAGCTTGTTTTAGTAATTGCTATGAAATGCAGGCTTTGAAATTCTATTGTCTTTATGCAAATAACAGGTTTGTATTAAGCAAACTAAGTATAGGTTCAAAGGTATGTTGAAGTTTCTATATGAATAAAATCAAATTCAAGGAATTGTGGTCCCCCGCTTTTGGGTGTTTGTCTTTAAAGGAATGCTTACAGACATCCCCCTATTCTTAAGTTTTAATAATATATCTCATATATTATCAACATTCTAAATATGAAAGATTAACTCCAAGAAAAGGTCAAAAGGTCCAAACTTGTGTTTTGTTTCAAAGGGACAGGGCTTATGAAAAGGTATGCACATGTGAAATATTTAAGACCTATGATTTAAATTACCATCAAAAACTTATGGTCGAGGTTGAAGTTTTTAAATGTGGGTCAACCTCCATGGACAAGGTCACAAGGTCAGAATGGTATTACCAACAGAAAGGTCTCATCACAAGGAATACACATGTGAAATGTGAAAGCCCTATCATTTTCCATTAAAAAGTTATGGACAAGGTTATAGTTTTTTGAAAAGTAGGTCGAACTCAAAGGTCAAGGTCAAAAATTTTGGTATCCGTGCAAAGGTCTTGTCACAAGGAATACACATGTGAAATATCAAAGCCCTAACACTTTCAATTCAAAAGTTTTGGTCAAGGTTAAAGTTTTTAATAAGTAGGTCGAACTCAAAGGTCAAGGTCACAAGGTCAAAAATTTTGGTATCCATGGAAAGGTCTTGTCACAAGGAATACACATATGAAATATCAAAGCCCTATCACTTACCATTCAAAAGTAATGGTCAATGACAAAGTTTTTAATAAGTAGGTCAAAGTCCAAGGTCAAGGTCACAAGGTCAAAAATTTTGGTATCCATGGAAAGGTCTTGTCACAAGGAATACACATGTGAAATATCAAAGCCCTATCACTTACCATTCAAAAGTTATGCACAAGGTTAAAGTTTTTGTGACTGACGGACAGACGGACGGACGGACGAACCAGTTTTAATGTCCCCGCGCTTTCGCGAAAGCGGGGGACAATAAGAAGTGGGCGGAGCATCAGCAAAGCCCTTTCTTATTCATGTAGAAACTTCAAAATACCTTCTAACCAACTTAGATGGCAACTACCCCGATGGAGTGGTGGATAGCGCACCCAGTTAGCTTGCCCGATGGCATGCTGAAGGTCTCGAGTTCACGCCCCACTCATGCCACATATTTTTCAAATATTTACTGTTCAGCTTTGTAGGATGCAGCATCCATGAAGACGATTTCTACACAGATTCTTCACAAATAAGATGATCAGTTTTAGACCCTATGATTGGCTTAGCCTAAATGTTGCCTGTGACTGGCTTAGCCTAAATGTTGCCAACTAAGTACAAGTATTTTGCATTTGTCAAACGGTCAATCAATGGCTTTCACTGTTTCATATATTTTTTATGAACGAATGTGTAGAGAACAAAACATTCAAATCGGTCAATCAATGGCTTTCACTGTTTCATATATTTTTTCAGAACGAATGTGTGGAGAACAAAACATTCAAATTATCAATAAAGGTACCAAGAATCCAGACGCTCCTTTTCCTTTCTTTGCAAGTTTTAGCCATGCTTTATTTTCGTCTTGATATCCATTTGTTTTCTCTGTATTACTATCATCTTCATCTTCTTCCTCGTCACTTTCTTCTTCATTTTCATCTGATTCATCACTATCATCTGCTTCAACAACATCATCATCACTTTCTACATTGTTTTCATCATCTTCAAAATCACTGTCTTCTTCTTCTTCCTCATCTTCTTCATCTGTTATATTATTTGAAAAATAACAAATCTCCAGAATTTTTTGTGATAATCAAATAAATTTCCCATTTCAAATACTAAAATGTTGTCTTTACAAAATATACATGTACATTATATTTATGTGAAGAGAAGTCATACATCGCGATCATTTATATGCATTTGTCAACTTTACAATCAGACAGATTGACAAACAAACGGATGAACAGACCTTATGATAAAATATGAAGGAACTTTACCATCAGACTCCTCTGAGGAGTCCCCATCTGAGGTCTCTAATTTCCGTTTTTGCCCGGCCTTTTGTGCTGGCCCTCGGTTCTGAGTTTTGCCCTGCTGGTTTGTACCCTGCCTTTTTCCTGCTGTGATTGGAGTTTTCGGTTTGGGCTTTGCTTTCAGATCTTCACTTTTATTTTTTCTGCTCACAATCTCTTGTTGCTTTTCAAGCCTCTTTTTCAATCTGTAAATGAAAGCAATCGTCAATTCAAAGACTTGAACTCATCCAAGATATCTTGTGAAATTTTGAAACAATTTTTTTAAAACTATTCCAACTTAGAGAAAAATAGTTGCCAGAGTCACCTAATGCTCGACTGCATAGCATAATATCTCTCATGACAGCTATGGAAGTTAGTGGTAAAATGATAACAACCAGATTTTAACATAATAGTTCATAGTATATATAGAGCAAGCGCATGTAACAAACTTATACTTTCCATGTACACTCAGAATATGAAAAGGAATATCCCATATGAGTATGAACCTGTTACACGCCCTTGCTCTAGGGCTTACAACTGTAGGTATGTGTGTCCCTTGCCAAAAATCTGAATTTCTAATGTGAAGACATAGTGCTCAACTTTCAATCATTTTGCCCTATAAGGCTGGGTTTTCGAAAAATCACATAAAATTTGTCATTTTTTTGTTTAGAAGAAGCATAATGAATAAGAAAATAGAAAGTTTATAAATTTTTTGATTGGGGCCAAAAATGGTCACTTTTGCCCTTATCCCTTTCAAATGCACCCTACCTGCCCTCCTGTCTGCGTACTTTAAATTCGGCCAGAACGTAACTAATCTCCTTGATCCTCTGATTCACAAGTGTCAGGTCCGGGGCTTGTTGATCTTCATTTGTCAAGGATCACAATAGAATTAATAGACCTCTCTACAGAACTGTTCTAGAATACGTACATGTATGTCACCTGTTGCATGATTGACCCTAAATGTGTAACCTTGCTCTTCAGACTGACCTTCTATAGTAAATGCATTGAAAATATAAAAAAATACAATTTTCATCCTATACTTCTCTAAGAATCGCCCCCAACCTTAAAAGTTACTAGGAACTAGTGATGAACCAATTGTCATAGACAATCGATCGCCAAGTCTTCCGACTCTAATTTTTATTTCAATTTTCAGAATTGATTGTTGCTGAAAGGAAGATACTCATTCTCGGAGTATAACTCCCCCTCATTTTCAAGGTTAAATTTATTGTTGTTTTGTCTGTAAAGATGTCAGACAATATCATGCATCTTTATATATTGCTTTTCGAAGGAATTTATCTATCTCAATATTAAGCATAAAAACAAACAAATGAAAAAGCATATCGGTCTTTTGTGTTGTATTTCTATGAAATATTGTTTTAAGATTTAAATCGAAATCGATCGCTTTACCCTTTCAGATTATGGATTCAACATCGCTACTGAGAACCTTGAACACCTCCTTAATTAAAAGGATACTTTCTTTAACAATTTCCTGTCCACTCGGCAATTTGACTCTTTCCATTTCCGCTATGTTTGTTTGTAACTCCGCCTCTGACAATTTTCTGAAAGGCAACATTCATATTCAATGTGTAAATTTCTATTTAGAAGAAACTGTTGTATAAAACTTAATAAAGTTCTATAAATATGAAAACAGTAAGATCTCAGAACATTGATATAGCAGAATCATGAATAGATTTCTAAAATGATGCACATGCATTCGTGTATTTAATTAAGGTAGGATTTTATTGTCTAGTATGATGATCCCTGAAGCCCCAAGCAACTACTATTAAGTATTTCAGTAATATTCAAGTAATATTCAATTTTTCAGATTTAATTTTTCTGATTCTGTATTACCGGTATTCAATATTTCTAAATTAAATTCAATATTTCTAATATAGTAGTATTCAATATTTCTAATTCAATACATTGAAATATTTCTTCCAGAGGGAAGGGATGATACAAATAAAAACACAAACACTCAAATATTCAAGTTTTCGGCCCCTTGGCCTTTATCAAGTGTAAAACATACATTGTTGTTTTTTACACTTGATAAAGGCCAAGTGGCCAAAAATTTGTGTACAAATGTATTTGAGTGTTTGTGTTTTTATTTTTAATTCAATATTTCTGATTTAGAAGTACATGTATTCAATGTATCTGATTCAGTCTCCAGATTACTTATCATAAATCTCTTACTTTACTTGTTTTTCCTTCTTTTTCTCTTTCTTCGCAAGTTTCTTAGATGCCTTTTCTATTGCAAGCTACAAAAGAAAGACACAATAGTGGTTCTAGCAAACATTCTCTTAAAACCAATCTTAATCATATTCAAATCTATAAACATTGAATTTTATTTACATGTATAAAATTCAGACAGGATTTTTATTTCAGTAATTTGGGAATAGGGTCGGGCCTGTGCGATTGGGAAAATTGAAAGCATTTGGGAATATTTTGGAAAGTACTTAGAAAAAGTAAATGACTGCTTAGACAATCAAAAGATCAGAATCAAATGACTTTCTTTTTAATTTGATTTAATAACTTACGATTACTATTGATTACAAAAGTTATGGCAAAATAACGATAAATTTGCTACTTCTGAACAAGCAAATTTCACTGATTTGGTGATAATTTATTCTACATGTGACTGCGAAATTTTAGAGCCACAGTTAGGAAAAAAGATACTAATTTTCATTGGGAATGGGGTCGAATAACGGCCCCAGAAAGGGGCAAAAAAAAAAAACACTTTTAGATCTAGAGGGGATTTTAGGAGTCCATTGGCGTTTGCCAAAACCATGGTTTTTCCCATTTCTACATATTCAGGGTTTTTTTTTTATTTTGGGGAAGGTGCCTGTGCCTGTCTCATTTGGGAAAATTTGCGACATTTTGCTAAAATTGGGAAAATTTTCGAGCAAACTCTCACCAAAGTATAACCCTAAAGTATCACTTATTAACACTGGTAATCTGTTGATTTGCTTGAACTGAACAAGGGATGAATAAAAGACATTTTGTACTGATTTCCAGATTTTGAGCCTTATTTTCTCAGGTGATTTTTTCATACTGTAAATTGCTTTATTTTCGTCAGTACCAATTTTCGTCAATTCGTTCAAAATGATCATTTCGTCAGTACGTAAATTCGTCATTAAAGGGTCCCTAAAATATAAATTCATCTGTTCAAATGCCAACTTAACATTCAGGTATAGGCCGTATGCGTTTGTGTTCATTGTTTGTTTAACAATTATTAGTAAACAAACAATTAGAGACATGTTTACCACCTAGCTTGTTGTGAAAACATATCACTTGGTAATAAGAAGTACATTATATGCCACTTGTGTGCATATTCAGTTTTCAATGATTTATCATTTGCCTGTCGTTTTAACTCCTTAAAATATTCAATTTTTCCTTTCTACACTATATTTTGTCAGGAGTATTTATATTCGTCGATACGTAATTTCGTCAAGGTAGGCACTGACGAAAATTGGTACCTGACGAATAAAAACCAATTTACAGTAATTCCTATTTGGGAATTTCAGGGTGATTTTTTGGGAAAAATAGAGGAAATTTGGCATTGGGAAGGGGCCGAAATTCGGCCCCAAAACAAGGAAAAAAAAACCCTGATGTTTTAATTTTTTTTCAAAACCATAAGATGGAGACTCCCCTTCCATTGATTGGCTTGACCTCCACAGGGCTCTCACACCCACTTTTGGGACTAAGGCAGGGACCTTTGAAATTGGGAATAATAGCAGTATTTTCTCAAAAATTGGGAAAAAATATTTAATAGACTTGGATGCCTTTTCACTTGAAACTTAGCATTTTTAACTCTTTTTTCTCATTTTTCATAAGGTGTCAAATAGGGAAAAGTTGGTCTATAAATTGAAAAAAAGATACTATTTTGCATTGGGAATGGGGCAATATATGGGCCCCAAATCAGGCTGATTGAGAGCCCTGCTTCACCGGGAATTTTTTAGATCAGCTCAAGGAAATTACTCATATTGTACGTATGACAAAATCCTTACTTCTTCACCACTCTCTTCATCATCATCTTCATCATCATCATCACTTTCATCATCATCAAAATCATCTGCCATCATCTCATTGTCGTCATCATCATCATCTTCTTCATTATCAGACTCATCTCCTTCTTCTGATTCATCATCCTGTAAAAGATGATTCAAAAGTTATCAAACCAATTTTTATGAGTCTGGGAAATCAGACAAATTAAAATGTCAAACAAGTATGTATTATGAAAATTGCCAGCTTGTTTTAGTAATTGCTATGAAATGCAGGCTTTGAAATTCTATTGTCTTTATGCAAATAACAGGTTTGTATTAAGCAAACTAAGTATAGGTTCAAAGGTATGTTGAAGTTTCTATATGAATAAAATCAAATTCAAGGAATTGTGGTCCCCCGCTTTTGGGTGTTTGTCTTTAAAGGAATGCTTACAGACATCCCCCTATTCTTAAGTTTTAATAATATATCTCATATATTATCAACATTCTAAATATGAAAGATTAACTCCAAGAAAAGGTCAAAAGGTCCAAACTTGTGTTTTGTTTCAAAGGGACAGGGCTTATGAAAAGGTATGCACATGTGAAATATTTAAGACCTATGATTTAAATTACCATCAAAAACTTATGGTCGAGGTTGAAGTTTTTAAATGTGGGTCAACCTCCATGGACAAGGTCACAAGGTCAGAATGGTATTACCAACAGAAAGGTCTCATCACAAGGAATACACATGTGAAATGTGAAAGCCCTATCATTTTCCATTAAAAAGTTATGGACAAGGTTATAGTTTTTTGAAAAGTAGGTCGAACTCAAAGGTCAAGGTCAAAAATTTTGGTATCCGTGCAAAGGTCTTGTCACAAGGAATACACATGTGAAATATCAAAGCCCTAACACTTTCAATTCAAAAGTTTTGGTCAAGGTTAAAGTTTTTAATAAGTAGGTCGAACTCAAAGGTCAAGGTCACAAGGTCAAAAATTTTGGTATCCATGGAAAGGTCTTGTCACAAGGAATACACATATGAAATATCAAAGCCCTATCACTTACCATTCAAAAGTAATGGTCAATGACAAAGTTTTTAATAAGTAGGTCAAAGTCCAAGGTCAAGGTCACAAGGTCAAAAATTTTGGTATCCATGGAAAGGTCTTGTCACAAGGAATACACATGTGAAATATCAAAGCCCTATCACTTACCATTCAAAAGTTATGCACAAGGTTAAAGTTTTTGTGACTGACGGACAGACGGACGGACGGACGAACCAGTTTTAATGTCCCCGCGCTTTCGCGAAAGCGGGGGACAATAAGAAGTGGGCGGAGCATCAGCAAAGCCCTTTCTTATTCATGTAGAAACTTCAAAATACCTTCTAACCAACTTAGATGGCAACTACCCCGATGGAGTGGTGGATAGCGCACCCAGTTAGCTTGCCCGATGGCATGCTGAAGGTCTCGAGTTCACGCCCCACTCATGCCACATATTTTTCAAATATTTACTGTTCAGCTTTGTAGGATGCAGCATCCATGAAGACGATTTCTACACAGATTCTTCACAAATAAGATGATCAGTTTTAGACCCTATGATTGGCTTAGCCTAAATGTTGCCTGTGACTGGCTTAGCCTAAATGTTGCCAACTAAGTACAAGTATTTTGCATTTGTCAAACGGTCAATCAATGGCTTTCACTGTTTCATATATTTTTTATGAACGAATGTGTAGAGAACAAAACATTCAAATCGGTCAATCAATGGCTTTCACTGTTTCATATATTTTTTCAGAACGAATGTGTGGAGAACAAAACATTCAAATTATCAATAAAGGTACCAAGAATCCAGACGCTCCTTTTCCTTTCTTTGCAAGTTTTAGCCATGCTTTATTTTCGTCTTGATATCCATTTGTTTTCTCTGTATTACTATCATCTTCATCTTCTTCCTCGTCACTTTCTTCTTCATTTTCATCTGATTCATCACTATCATCTGCTTCAACAACATCATCATCACTTTCTACATTGTTTTCATCATCTTCAAAATCACTGTCTTCTTCTTCTTCCTCATCTTCTTCATCTGTTATATTATTTGAAAAATAACAAATCTCCAGAATTTTTTGTGATAATCAAATAAATTTCCCATTTCAAATACTAAAATGTTGTCTTTACAAAATATACATGTACATTATATTTATGTGAAGAGAAGTCATACATCGCGATCATTTATATGCATTTGTCAACTTTACAATCAGACAGATTGACAAACAAACGGATGAACAGACCTTATGATAAAATATGAAGGAACTTTACCATCAGACTCCTCTGAGGAGTCCCCATCTGAGGTCTCTAATTTCCGTTTTTGCCCGGCCTTTTGTGCTGGCCCTCGGTTCTGAGTTTTGCCCTGCTGGTTTGTACCCTGCCTTTTTCCTGCTGTGATTGGAGTTTTCGGTTTGGGCTTTGCTTTCAGATCTTCACTTTTATTTTTTCTGCTCACAATCTCTTGTTGCTTTTCAAGCCTCTTTTTCAATCTGTAAATGAAAGCAATCGTCAATTCAAAGACTTGAACTCATCCAAGATATCTTGTGAAATTTTGAAACAATTTTTTTAAAACTATTCCAACTTAGAGAAAAATAGTTGCCAGAGTCACCTAATGCTCGACTGCATAGCATAATATCTCTCATGACAGCCAATTTATTTAAACTCCCTTTCTCACAAAAAATGTCTCAGGCAACAACATATATCAAGTCACATAAAAAATTTAAACTCTACTTTGCTCAATATTGCCAATTTAAAGCAAAATCATTGAAGCAGAAAAAGTAGGTCAAGGTCAGATTTCAATAGTCTAACCCAAGATGCATCTAATATGCAAGTCTGGTGCATGTACCACTTATAGTTTGCTCAATATTGGCAATTTAAAGCAAAATCACTGAAGCAGAAAAAGTAGGTCAAGGTCAGATTTCAATAGTTAAACCAAGGATGCATCCAATATGCAAGTCTGGTGCATGTAGCACTTATAGTTAGCTCAATATTGCCAATTTAAAGCAAAATCACTGAAGCGGAAAAAGTAGGTCAAGGTCAGATTTCAATAGTCAAACCCAAGATGCATCCAATATGCAAGTCTGGTGCATGAAGCACTTATACTTTTCTCAATATTGGCTTTTAAAGGTAAAATAATTCAAGCGGAAAAAGTAGGTCAAGGTCATTTTATGAAAGTTTGATCAAAGATACATCCAATATGCAAGTTTGGTACATGTAGCACTTATACTTTGCTCAATATTGGCTTTTAAAGGCAAAATCATTCAAGAGGAAAAAAGTAGGTCAAGGTCATTTTTTGAAAGTTTGATCAAAGATACATCCAATATGCAAGTTTGGTACATGTAGCACTTATACTTTGCTCAATATTGGCTTTTAAAGGCAAAATCATTCAAGCGGAAAAAAGTAGGTCAAGGTCATTTTTTGAAAGTTTGATCAAAGATACATCAAATATGTAAGTTTGGTACATGTAGCACTTATACTTTGCTCAATATTGGCTTTTAAAGACTTTATTGCTATCTTAACATTTACCTTATCATCTCAACATTTGCCTTATCATTTGAAATAATTTTAAAAATCCCAACCCCAGGGGCTATATCCTCATCTGGATATATTAAATGATGTATAATTAAACATTTGCAACAAAAAAAACCAACAGAATATGAATATAGGAAAGGTAAATGTGTAATCTTAACATTTACCTTATCATCTAGTTCGGACGACGCCGACGCCGACGCCGGGGGTATTGCAATAGCTCTTTTGCACTAAAGTGCAGTCGAGCTAAAAAAGAATTCAAAGTATGTTTTCTACAGACTACAGTATAGAGATAATATTACATGCATTTAACACCCCATGCATAGGACTTTAATCCTTCTTTTAACATGTTTAATCTGTCGTCCCCATATACCGGTACACTACCCACCATAAATAACTATTCAGCTAGTATTCATATGCAGGAGCAATTAGAAATTTTATGAAAATTTCATCCCAACATTTTCTCTTCTGAGCTTTAAAATGCATGAAAACTTTCAACAGAAGTTACATACTGTTAGCATGACTTATCTTCATACAAAAATGGAAAAATTTGAAAAAATATTTTTTATATTTTATTCTATCAAATATTGATATCTTCAATATTTCAGGAAAAAATTGAAAAAAAATATTTAAAATGAATTTAGCCGGGAAATTTATTTGAATTGATAGCAGTATGGTTAATCTTGAGATTTTCAAAGCAATGGAACAAAAATCTTTCATGTTTTGAAATCAAGAGGAAAGGCTTATGTGGGTACTTATTAAAGGTGGGTAGTGTACATGTATGCACTCTTTTTTTTTTTTAGGATGCATGCGTTCCCATATTTCTTCATTGCTATTTACGGCATTAGGGGTACATTGACAATATCAATTTATCATCAAAAAGGTAGTAATTATGTATACATGAAACTTCCAAATTTGTTTCACCTTTTCTTCTGGTGACTGCTCAACTTCTTTTCTTTTTCTGTAAAATGAAAGTATTTTTTTTTTAAACATGCTAAATGACAGTATCATTATGTACTGGTACATGTAACTATGTATATGTTAAGAAAATTTGAAGCTTTCACTAGAGATGTGATGATAATCGCCGACTTTTGATAGTCATGCAGATCACAGAAACCCCCTTGATTTTGATAATTGATAATAAAATTGACAATCGATTGTTATTCAGAGATAAGAGTACATGTTTTTGTAACTACAATTGAAATTGTTCACGTGAAAAGCAATTAAAATGACATTGAGCTAAGTCAAATAAAAAACAATGGTCAAGAAATCATAAATAAAATTGTTGATTTAGTTGTATTTCTAAAAATTTTCTATGTACATGTACAAGGGCTGATTGATATGTTTTGAGCCTCGTATTTGAATCTTATCAGACATTTTGCATTATTTTTCTACATAATCCCCTTCAGTATGATCTATACACTTTTGCTACCAGTGTTTGAGGATCTCGTTACCACTTTTAGGACCTCCTTTATACAGTGCTCCAAGTAGCATTCAAGATTTGGTTGCCAAAAAGCGACCTTGCTTAAATTTTGGTCGCCATTTCCAAAATTTGGTCGCAGTAAGCAAATTTTTGGTCGCTATTTGTGCATGTTTGACTTTCCAGAAACAAAAAAATCTTTATTTTCTCATAAATAACTCACTTTTTTAAGTCTATGCAGGGAAAGCCTCGCTAGAAAACACTTGGACATAATCAGTTTTATCCCTTCATCGGCAGGACTCGCGAGAAGTTTTAAAACGAAGAAAGAAAATTGTACTTGACGAAAGTCTTGCATCATGTACTTTCAAATCACACACATTCTAAAGTGTATACGTATAAACAACGTGTATGAAGCCATTCATTGTACGTTGAAAATAATTGCATTCATCATTTTTCATTGCTAAATAGATAACTGGATTAAAAATAATTGCATTCATCATTTTTCATTGCTAAATAGATAACTGGATTAAAGTGTTGCTGGGGTAGACATTGTTTATCAGTGTACATACCATGATACGTACATGTGTCAGTAGTCTACCTCCGTTAGGCTTAGTTATACTTTATCGATTTTATAAAGGTACTTTAAATTTTACATCACCTAAGCAAATCTGTAATTTGTGTGCATCTGAACGATTTTTTTATTATCGTAAATTGTAATCGAAGTACGGTCGAAAAATAATGAACGTGCATTTCTGAGAAAAAAGTTTCTTATCTAAAACTGACAAACACCCCTATTCCAACAATATAAAAATAATGTCAACGTAGTTTATGCATATAGTATTAGACAGTCCTTTAGAAGATCGAAGGTTAGCAGGATATTGAATATGACCTGATTAGTTTTACCGACAAAATACTTTTGAAAGGTATCACCTTCCCGCTCGTAGTCTCTCCTCACTCAGCTATTGTTTATCAATTTCATTTATTTACTATGTATTTTTTGCGTAATATGTATTGGTATCCGCCTTTAGCGTGTTCTCACAGTTTATTGGGGTCAAAATTTAATTCTTATACTTCAGTACAAAATTTGTTTAACTTGGCGCCCATTTTTTTTATGGTCGCAATTTTGCGAGTTCATTTAAATTAAGGTCGCAAAACCAAATTTTCAGTCGCAAATGTGACCAATTTAGTCGCAACTTGGAGCATTGTTTATATCTTAACTGGTCCGAAAGCCATCCACTATAAGTATGACATCATCATCGGGATGAACAAAAGTGGGTGCCAGAAATTAGAAATTAAAGCCACAATCATGAATGGCAGCCCGCCATGTCATGGCAGTGACAGGAGCATTGTCCTGATAGAACAACACACCTTTAACTAGTGAGCTTCTGCGGCGCTCAGGTTTAATTAATAATTTACCGTAGGCATAACTGCAGGGTTCTCACACCCATTTTTGGGACTGGGACCCGGGGCCTTTGAAATGGGAAAACTAGCAGCATTTTCTCAAAAATTCGGAAATATTCAACAAAAATATATGTATGGATGCCTTTTGACTAGAAAATGAGAATTCCATGGGGTGTCAAATTGGGAAAAATGGTCAATAAATTAGGAAAAATAGATACTATTTATTGACTATTTTGCATTGGGACAGGGCCCTAAATTAGGCTGATCGAGGGCCCTGAACTGACACTGTCAGAAGTGAAGTACATGTAGTATGTGCTATCGATTGTTTGTCCTTTTGGGAGATAATCTATCTGCAGAATACCTTCTGTATCTCTGAAAATGAGGCTCACAACAACAACAAAAGTCAACATATCCATCAGCCCTCGTACTTGCAGTGCATGTATGTGTTAAAAAAGCCGCAGCCTCTGAATTTATTTCACTTGTTTTTAAATCCGGGAACATGCGATTGTCATACACAATCGTCTGGCCCATCAGCCATCTATTGGGCGGAATTGAAGCCCTCTCAGACACAAAAATAACCGATTAGAAATAACGTGGGAGACAGGCGAAATCACAGGCACACTACTAGAAAGAGGGTCAATATCCTGTATGGTGCTGATTTACAGGTCATAAGAGAATAGAATGTAGATATGTATTTACCAGTGATATCAATGACATACAGGCTTTTCCATACCAAGTTGCTACATGTGCCTGTGGGTGATTGAAATCTCCCCAGAAATTTCAGATAGCATGGTGCTAAATCTTCGCGGTGCACCTTGCGTTGGGATGCGTCATTGCGCGTTGCATCGTTGCGTACTGTTTCATGTGTTGTTGCTTTATTACTAACTGTTACACCATGAGACAAAAAGGTAAAGGAATTCGAATTAAAAGAAACAATGTCACATACTCAATTTAGAAGGATTTTACTTTAGGAGAATAAACATGCACTGAATACATGTATAGGGATGTTCGCCGTGACGTCACGGGTCTCGCGAAAACGAGGCTGGTTGGCAAAAACGGTTGGCATTGAAGAGAAATATACGTGATACCCGGGGATAAATCGACAATTGATGCTCTAATATGCGCTACTTTCCTATTACTTTATTGATAAGTCCTGCTATGACACTGACCATTCTAATCACAACAATAAAGAAATCCCGCTGAGTTTATTAGTATATCAGATTGCCGTTCGGTTGGGGGGGGGGCAAGAATCAATAAACTGTCGATATTTTTTTTCTTCAAAATTTGCTTTTCAAAGAAGCCGATGTAATTCATAGTGTCCCATTTAATGCTCCTGTATTAGGTGATTAGGTATGAGTATACCCGAGTATTACCAGTTGTTTTGACAAGTACACACCTATGCCTCAAACGGTTTATTCCCGATTCGTCGACTTCAATTGAATGATTATAGGTGTTAAAGGGGCCATGAAAAGGGCACATATTGATTAGAACTAATTAGTACTATTTTCATTGACCTTTCATATAAAGTATGTGCTCTTTTTCTTCTTTTTCTTTTTTTTTCCCTTTTTTTCTATTTATTTTTTTTTTGGCTGATACCATATATGTATTTAATGAATAAAATAACATATTTTCTACTATCAACAAACTAATCGTAAAAATTTGTATATAAATGATTGAAAAAATTACGTGATGATTGAAATTAAAAATGATTGAAAATATTGAAACTGAAAAAAAAGTACATAAATTAAATAAATAAAAAACTTACTAGGAAAAGCGAGATTGAAGCAATAATACGGCGACTCAAAACAGAAAAATACAATCGATGAAATTCTTTTTCAATCTAAATACTAGCTAATATGGAATCACGTAAATATATTTTAAAAAATTAACTGGGACGGTGTCAGCAAGCAAGTGTTGGAGCGACTACATGTACCAACATTCAACTCTTCCAAGTCTTCCCTGTACCGTGCCCGACGGAAAACAACGCCGAGACCAAGACGCAATCCTCCACACCCTATACGGCAAGTGGACAGAGACAGCAACCGATCCCTACTGATAGACGAGAACCACCAATCACAACGGACCATCGTAATTCGCCACCGACAACAACCCCGGGACCTTGGAAATGCAGTGGGTGACCTTGAAATATTTTCAAGGTCATCTTTATATTCAAACGTCTCCGCGATAGATGTATTCAGGAACTTCTGTACCAATACCATGCGTGGATAGTTTGATAAAGATTGTGTTTAAATGCATCGTATCAAAAACATTTCAGTCTATTGTTGTCATAGCAACCAAATTTGAAGCTGCTTTGCATATAAAAGGACAAAGGAGAAGGTCCACTAACTGTGATTTACGGCCCTGTATTTAGTCACTTTTTAAAAAGATATAATTTTGAATCATTTTGATGTAAATCTACATATCAACATCGGTATTTGTCAACGGTAAAAAGTTTGGGAACCTGTGCGTTCCGTGACGTCATTTATGACGTCAGAAACTGGTGACGGTACGGTAATATCCGTATTTTTCGTTAATTTTCATACATTCTTTGCAGTTTTTCGCTAACAACACAGACGGGTACGTTCCTAATTTTTATTTAAGATTAACAATTTTGACATATTCTCAATATAAACGAATTTTCATCTACGTACCTACTTGTGCTCTATATGAAAACCTTTAAAATGTCACGATATTTTACTTTTTACCCTCTGGTTGCAGTAGGGGTCACAGGGGTCTTTTTACCGATCGCTGCGTGTCCTTCTGTAGTTTCGGTGTACAAATTCCTCTAATTTCTTTCTTGGCGAATTTTGACAAGTTTTGTATTGACGAAACCGGGAAAGAAAATTTAAGTTTAACGATTAAACGATATAATGGGAAAGATATATCAAAAGGTTGGTATCTTTAATTATCTTTGATTATAAGGATTTTTCTTCATTTTTTTTTTAATTTTCGTACTTTGCAGCGAAATGTTAATAATATCAGAGAAAATGTCTTTATTTGGAGCTTTGAGCGAGTTAATTTTAATTTCAACCCTGCTTTGTTCAAAGATGTATCCATTATATAGAATACTTCATACATTATCGAGAACGAGCGAGTTGAATGACGTTCATTTATTGAACTGGAACGTCAAAATTTTAAACGCCTCCGTTTACGGAATGAATCCTCCCCATGAGGAATTATGTTTTTATCATAAATTACAATAAACACATAATCCTAGCTCGCCGTTTATTCGTCACACCTCAATCTTCGTATATAACAGGTGATTGATGCCTTTGAACCATCCATTACATAAGTTGATGTTGCAAACTTTTAAATACACTTTTGTTAAATATTCTTTGGAATTATATTTTTGTTTAGAATAAACTACTGATCATCTAAATGTATAATTCTTGCATGTGACTCTATATACTTACTCCAACTTGAAATTCCAAGTATTTATTGGGTACCAAAAACATTGCATGTTTTGTAGGTATTGTTTTCATTTTCCTGCGTGAACATCGACGGCGGGTGCGGCTAGTCAAATAGGGGATGCTCACTCCTCTCGGCACCTGTTCCTACCTCTAGTTTGCTAGGGGTCCGTCGATGCTCGATTTGGTAATTTATTGTGACTGCTGTTGAGATTGTCGTCATGATCTTCTTAACTCATTTGCAAAATGTATTCTTAATCATCTAAACAGTCATGCAACACCCACAACCTTGAAATGACAAGTCTTCATTGTGTAATCTCGTTCTTTCGGCATTTTGTGGAAGGAAATGATGATGTCCGCGTGCGCGCAACGATAAAGATACTGAACTAAATGATAACCTAAATAAATTCAAAGTTCATATGAAAAGTCAACATCAGAATACATTTAACACCAAAATATTTATTATACTCACCATCACAATAGTCTAAGCTGTGTTGCTTAGAAAAAGGTTTTAAGATGTAGGGAAAGTCATAGTTAACTTTGGATTCTTTAAAAATAACTTTCGGTTTCACATTACATTCAAGAACATTCCCGACCCAGTTTATCAAGTCGTTTAAGTACTAGACTGCTCAAGAGGACTTATTACGTAATAATATCAAATAAAATCATTCGCCGAATCTGAAATTCGAACCCAGGACCTTAGAGGCGAGAAGCGAGCGCGCTACTACTGTGCTAACCCGGCCTTCAATATAGAATATATTTTGAAATCAGTGAATGAAAGTCAAACACAAAACTCCAAAATCAGAACATCACAATCAATAGGAAAACAAATATTTGTAAAATACAAAACAAAGATACGGAGGATATCCCCAAATCGGTAAAACACACTTTCACGAGACAAGAAAATAGGACAGACATACGGAGGCAATAACACAGCACGATAGAAATACGAAATACAACACCATCTTTATAAACAATTTCCGAAGCATCAAATATAAAAACGAAATTATCACAGATGGTGACACTCAATTAATGCGGCCCATTACCATGTAATATCATAGTGTTTAAATGAATTCAGATTTTAAAAAATAATGACAAGTGCCGATTCCTTTTCATGACCTATGACAATGATTCTGATTCAGAATTTTCTCAATACAAGAATAAGGTACAGATATCCAACACGACGTCATGTATTCTTGAATTTTCATGCATTTCAGAGGTATGTAAAGTCTTTATCATGTGGAATTCTCCAAAAAAGACAAACATGTCAAAAAAGGCAAAAAATGGATGTACGTAGTCAAAAATAAAAAAGAAAGAAAAACCAGATGGGAAAATTTTGATTTTTGGTCCTAATAGTTCGAGAAGATGTTCCTCATCATGTGGACATATCCATCTTTCTTCGACATCAAGTCTATTAAAAGTTACAAGCCTAACCTTAACCTACCAGGAATGTTAGCATGATAACGATCAATAGAAAATGGAAGAAACCATAATAAAAACAACAGATTAAAAGGAGGAAGGAAGGAATTACACATTATTTGTACAATGTTTTAAGGCCATATCAAATTAACTATATGCGCTTCGGATTTCCAGCACCAGATTTTTCAAAATTCTAAAAATTTTAGAAATAATTTGTTCGCCAGCACCACTAAATTTCTGCCTAATTTTTTAGGTTCGATTTTGATTCCTGCAGAGTTTTAAAAGCTTCTAGAGAACTCAGATTGTGCAAATTTCCAAGAAAATGATACATATTGTGTGTGAAAAATTTTATAGAAAGAAAATTTGTTGTCCCATACATGGCACTAAAGGTCGAGAAGGGAGGGGGGGGTGTTCGAAAATCTTTTTCGTACTGCTATGTGCCAGGCCTCCTAGTCACCAGATTTCTATGGGAATTCCTTTTTGAGCACGAAAAACATCGGGAATGTATTACTGGGATAACCCCCATTACATGATGTATTTAAAAGAAGCATTATTTCACTCGCGTGCACCGTAAAATATTCAATACTTTAAAAAATATATAATTATATTTTCGCTCGCTCTCATCCTTTTTTAACAAGAAAATCTAAAGAATATTTAATTTATTTGGTATGGCCTGACAAAGTAAAAATTAAAAGAAAAATAATTCTTACATTGTTCTAGAATCTGGCAATCCAAGTGAGTCTTATTGTTGCCGAAAAAGATCAGGTTCTGTCACGTTAAATTGTCTAGGACATTTCGAAATATAAGTTTCAGTTTCGAATTTCATTCTCTGAAAATTCTCGAGTTGCCGATTTTATGGGTCATTCTTTATCAGAATGTCGCAGGGCGCGTGGCCTTCCCAATCACTGGATCAATAAAGCATTTTAAACACTCAATGACCACACGAGTTGACCTATTATATTCGTAGAAAAGAAAGTGAAACAGTTGAAAAATGGATACCGACACGGAACGTTTTTAATTCAGACTTTTTAAAACTACAAATTGAGAAAATATTTCTGGTCATTTGGACCGACAATTACAACATTTTCATCGGTCCGAGCAGATTTTTACCGGTCATGTCCGTCGGACCGACGAGGTTTCGGTTTCACTGATAAAGTCCCAAAAATGTTGGCCTCTCGGTTTTTAAACACGCCGTTTACGCTTTTCTTTCCCTCTGATTTTTATTAACGAACATGGAACTAGAAATGAATATTTTCGTAAAAGCACAATTTTGTGGATGGGGTTGGGGGGAGCAAAACTGTTACCAGTAAAGCATGACAGGTCAGTCTATATACTAGCAAGTATTGTTCAAGAACAGGTATGTTGCTTGTTGTATGTTTGATCCTTAATTTAGTTTAAACATGTTTTATTTTCCAAAACATGAAAGTGGGTTTCGGCAAAAAATATACCAACATTATAGACACCCTCTCCCTCAGTACGTGAACTTGAACTTTAAAGTGACCTTGACCTTCATTGGATGCCGAGTTTCATCATGCTATACAATTCCTGCAAAATTTAAAAGATGCCTTATGTGTATCAAGTTTATTTGTTCTAGCGAAATGCATGAATATGAAAGTATGACCTACAGACAGACGGACGCCGTGCAAAGTGATCTCTTTATGTCGCTCTTGCGTTTCAGGCGACATGAAAAGAAAAGGTCGATGAATAATGCTTGACCATTACACAATAATGTTACATTATTGATTTTTTTCAGCACATAATTTTATAAGATTCTTTAATTTGATTTTATTTCGATGATTTTACAGGTGTGTAAGGAAAACAAATGAAAATAAACGACTCATGGGATTAATCTTCCTTGTCCAAAGTCGAACGCTGGGTGGAAAGAGGGTATTCTCGCTCGACTCGGAGTTACTAGTTTTATTTCATATCTTTTCATCTTTTATTTATTTATTCATTTATTTGTTTATTTATTTATTTATTTATTCATTGTTAGTGTTTTCGTTTGTTTGTTTTGGGTTTTTTTTTGTTTCAAGCTCCTATTAAACTTATTTCCTGTTTGCTTTCGTAGAGAATATATCCATGTAGACATGAAATTCATAATTTAATAGTGAGAAGTGAGGACAGTTAAAGGTCATAATAAATGAAGGATATATACATGTACTTTCCGATCGCAGAGTAACTTCGGTAACCGACAACAAAAAGACGAAATTCAAACTAAATATGCTTGTCACTGACAAATATTATAATTGTTCATACCGACGCTTTAATTTAAAGAAAAACATCCCATGTTATAGATAAAAACAATAAAGAATATATATATTCTACAGATTTGTGAAGACGGAGATTTCACGGGCGTAGCCAGGCATACATATGTACGCAAAAACGTCCACATTTTTTTCGCAAAAAAAAGAAGGGAGAAGAGATAAATAGACCCCGCCATTCCCCCAAAAATGTGGGGTCTACTTAAAGGACGTAATAAATAACAAAAGTGATATCAGTGATACAGCCCAAAAACAATCAATAATGATCGTTTTGAATTTTTTTCTTAATTTTCTCAGGCGTAGAAATTCGCGCTAACAATGTGCGCACGGTCGATTGGGTCAGATGTAGGGCTGCTTGCTTATTCTGAAACGTATATGATGACCCCCCCCCTCCTCATAAGCTGGATGCTGGCGAAGAGTCACCACCTACTGTGAGAAAAGCCGTCGCCTTCTTTCTATTGAAAAGGCATTAAAAATGTCAAAACCAAGAATTTTCTTTTTCTATGTATCTTCCTTCAGAGTATCCACCTACTTTAAACTTAAAAATTTATCGAGATCCCTGCCCCTTCCCCTACAAAAAAGGTGCATGTGTCAAATGTGTATATATGTTACCGCTTTCCGTAAGAATCTAGAATTCAAAGATGAACAATTTGACGCGACGTCATTTGAGAGCAAAGATATTTTCATTGCGATTCAGAAGCTTCTGATATCTCTCGGATATCTTTTCCCGATTTATTTAACACTGAAATCCAAATATATTCTTTAAAAACATTGTATGTATCAACTTTATCCTCTGAATTAATTTGACTTCAACAATACTTTTAGTGTAGAGTTTTAGGTTAAAATCTGTTGTTGTAAACATCATTTTACGTCATGACGTCATGGTGAAAGAAAGCGCATTTTGACGTTTCACAATGCCAACTTCGCCGGGTCATGAAACGCTCACCTTTTGTCAGATTTTCATAAAACTTTCATTTTTAGAAACTAGAAATGCTGTTTTATATATATGTAAATTTTCTTCATAAACGGCAAAAGGGCAGATTTTGATGGTTAATGGCCCTTCTCCTTTACCCAATCAAATTTTTATATTCATGTATAGTTCAAAGATGATAGTACTCATTTGATAAGTAAACTAGATTTTGGACTTCAAAAACGGTTGCTTTTATGAAGTTATGAATGATTTACATACTAGTACTTCATATTGGACTTCCATACCAAAAATCTCTAAAATCCATGGCATGCCGTACCAACATGTCACTGAAATTCATTGGTTTTTACAGAGAATTGCTGTTAAATGTGACATATTTTTATGAAATGAAATAAATGTACCTAGAATAATTCACATTCTTCTTCTTCTGCTGTAACTCAAGAAATCAGCTCTTGATATCTTTGAACGACGAATGTTGATGCTATATTTATGTTTGAAAAGTGTATTCATATCTTTACAGATTGAAGAAAGACACATTACACGAAAATTTCATTTGTTTTACCTTAGCTTTCAATACTCATCATATACTTTTACAGGTAAACTACAGGTAAACTTTATACTAATTAGCTAATCATTAGTCTACCTGTGCCCCTTAGATGGCCCCTTTGACACCCAATTAAGGTGATTATCATATAATTGAAGTCGACGAATCGGGAACACACCCCTCAAACATGCATATTAGTTGAACATTATTTAATTAAGGCGGAAAACGGAAAAAAGATTTATCTAACTCACAGACAGCGTTTAATGAAATAAAGAGTACTAATTTTCTTAGTTGTTTGCTTTTGTTTGTTTTTTCTCACGACTGTCTCATTTATAGATAAAGCCGGTAGAAGAAATAACAATGAAAACACGCACAAATTATCTTTTTTCTCTTTTATTATTCCTTCAGGTGACAGAAATTTAATTCTTAAGTTTACGGATCCGCTTACCCTAATTTTACCACAATTGGAAAAAAAAAATAAAATGAACTGATTGTAATTTTTTTTTCTTCTGCTCTTTCAAATTACTGGTTATTACTTTTCATTCTCACTTAATCTTTATTGTGCAAGTGTTATAAAGAATGCGGCTTTGAAAACATGATAAACAAGCTGAATTAAGATCATGATCGTGGCACAAAACATGAAATGTTGAATATACTGATTTTTATTTTATTTTTATTCCCTCCTCCTACCCTATTTTGAAAAAATGAAATCCGTAAAACTAAAAATTAAATTTCTGTGGCCTCAGTGATTTTCTTACTTTGGATATGGAAATTATTATTTTTTTTAATTGACATGCCTTATCTAACTTTTTGCTTGCTAGAGAAAAGGGGGGGGGCCTCAAGATTAGAATTTAAGAATGCCTAAAGAAGCATTTATTTCTCAACTTCATTTAAGTTTGGGCAGCCGCACCCCTTAAG